>CM028326.1:48769284-49146784 GCA_016647705.1 Eucommia ulmoides
TATATAAGACTTTAGATGTTTTGCACGAATACTTCTTCTGGCCTCATAGGAAACAAAAAATGGAGATAATTTGTAAGAAGTGTATTGTTTGTAGGTAAGCTAAGTCTAAGGTTAAGCTTCATGGTTTGTATACTCCTTTGCCTATACCTAGTGAAACTTGGATTGATATTTCTATGGATTTTGTGTTAGGTTTACCTAGGTTAAAAAGAGGTCGAGATTCTATATATTTGGTTGTAGATAGGTTTTCTAAGATGACTCATTTAATTCAATGTCATAAAACCGATGATGTATCACATATTGCTGATTTGTTCTTCAAGGAAATAGTTAGGTTGCATGGCATGCCCAAGATTACTGTTTTAGACCGAGATGCTAAGTTCTCAGCTCTTTTTGGAAGATTTTGTGGGGTAAACTCGGAACTAAAATTTTGTTTTCTACTACTTGCCACACACAAATTGATGGTTAAATCGAAGTAGTTAATATGAATTTATCTAATTTATAGCATGCTATAATACAAAAGAATTTGAAAACATGGGAATATTGTTTGCCGCATGTAGAGTTTGCATATAATAGGAGTGTGCATTCTGCAACTAAGTTTTCACCGTTTGAATTTGTTTATGGTTTTAATCCGTTGACTCCTTTGGATTTAACTTCTTTACCTATGCATGAGCGTGTGAACTTAGATGGGAAGAAGAAGGCTGCTTTTGTTAAGCAGATCCATGAAAAGGCCCGACAAAACATTGAGAGGAGGACTGAATAACATGCCAACCAAGCTAATAAGAGGCGGAAGAAGGTTGTGTTTAATCCTGGTGATTGGGTTTGGTTGCATATGAGAAAGGAATGGTTTCCCCAATAAAGGAATTCTAAGTTACTTCCAAGGGGAGATGACCCTTTTCAAGTGATGGAACAAATCAATGATAACGCCTACAAATTAGACCTTCTAGGTGAATTTAATGTAAGTGCTACTTTTAATGTGACTAACTTGTTTTCATTTGGTGTAGGTGAAGATTTGAGGACAAATCCTTTTCAAGAAGGAGGGAATGATGAGAATATATCAACTGTACCAAGAGATCCATTGCATGTTCCAGTTGGCCCAATAACAATGGCAAAGGCTAAAAGATTCAAAGAAGCACTTAATGGGTTTGTTCAAGATATTTGGTCTAAGTCTATAATGGTCAAGCCCAAATTAGGCTCATCAGACAATCAAGGCCTAGTCTACCTCATCAAGGCAAGCAAATGGGCTTAAAGCGTGAACTTGAACGGGTATAGGATGAGACCCACGAATTTTATTTTATTATTTTAAGTCTTTTAATTCTTTTTAAGCTGATTTGTAAGGCTTGATTGCCAAGTAATCTTTTCCTTTTCAAAGTAGAAATGTAAGGTAAGTTAGGAAACTTCCATATTTTTCATTTAGTATTAGATATTAGGGTTTCATTTTTTCTTCATGTAGACCTGCGAATTTTCCAAGACATATTAGGGGTTTTTTCTTGTTCTCTTGGCCACCTATTTAAGGGGCTTTGTAGACCTGAGAATTACACATTACTTTGATTAATATAATTGTGAGAGTTTTCTCTTAAGTTCTTCAGAGAACTTTTCCTGAACTTTATTAAGAATTTCTTGTGGCGTTCAAACCCTATATCTTTGGTTTATGATTCGTTATAATCATTGGGTCAAGAACATTATTTATACTGTTGGTTTGCATTTTGTTTATAAACGTTGGGTTAAGGTACACTATCCTAAATTCTGTATTTTTGTGTTCTTGTCTTTTCGTTTATAAATCTGATTTAGTTCGATCCTCGCGAAGAAACTCTAAGTTGGTTTTGGGTCTCACTGATTCTTGGTGAGGTTCGCATCAGCTTTAAGGGAGTGGTCTTTCCCTAAATAAGAACCTTCATCTCCTTCTTGATCTTCTTGGTTGAAACTCAATCAATCACCATCAATCTCTTGAGTTCTTGCTCCAAAATCCTCAAAAGCACCCTACTTAGGAGAAATTGTCTTCCCTAATTATATATCTCCTTTTCTTCCTTGATTCTCTTGGCTTGGTGTTGATCGATGATCGTCTTCCTCTTGAGTTCTTGCTCCAAGAAACTTAAGAACACCCTCCGAGACCGAATTTCAACAAAATAATGGTGTGTTATTCAAGAAATCTGCTTGAGAATCCTAGCACCCAGGACTTGGATCGAGTTTTAGAGAGAGAAGGTAGGACTTCAAGATTTAAAATTTATGAAAACATGCCCACTATTTATAGGCCTGGTATGCTTGCGCATTAATCGATGGGAAGGCATATCCAACCTGCTCCTTAGGCAGTGTTTGTCCTAGGGGACTTAGTCTCTTGGTTTGGTCTTGTTTAGCTTTTGACGAATTTTGAGTCGAATGGAAGATTCTTAAAGATTTGGAAATTATTGACAATTATTACTAATGATTGAAAATTATTACAATTCATTACCTCTCTTCCAATCATATGGGTTGCACTTGGGTGCATTAATAGCTTGATGTGACACTTCCGATTTAGTTTCGAGGCTAAGTACTAGGTAGTTTTACTATTTCAGTTTAGTTTCCATTAATTCTTTCTAGTCTTCAAGTGTTCTTTTGCATTTAATGCTCCATGATGAGTCATTTCTTGGTGAGCACTCCTTTGGTTGGATTCGGATCGAATTGGGTTAACTTGTCTTGTAACCGATGGTTGGTTTTCAAGTTTCCTAATTACCTCTAGATATTTTGGTAAAAATATATAGGTTCAATGTATCCACCCCTTCCATATCATCCTTAAGCATTTAATGCTTGATGGGATGTGCATTTAATGCATTGACTAGGTGGCAAACCAATTCGATTTGGTTTTGGTAACGGGTAATCACGTTTCAAGGTTTTTGACTCTAAGATATTTTGATCAAAATATATAGATACCTTGAATGTGGCCTATCCATTTTATCCCAAGCATTTAATTCTCATTAAATGCCTAACTTAGGTGGCGAACCAAATCAGTTTAGTTTCGATAACAGTTGGTCACATCCTAAGTGTCTTGGCTTCCCTTCCTTAGATATTTGAAGGCAACATATTGGAAAGTTATTTGGTCTCTTCAAGGCTCCTTTGTGGTCCTTTTAAGTTTGGGTAGGCCCTTGATTCATTGGGCCTAGGATGGTTTGTTAAGATAACTTGGTTTTGGTGTAAATCCAAATGAAGCCCAAGTCCTTAATCACCTTAGTGATTTAGGGATTGTCATGACCTTTCCAAGCCTTAATTAAGTTCGCTTGGATGGTTTCTAGGTGGTATTTTATGTAATATGCATAAATGAAATAAATATTTTTCGTGTTAAACCGACAAAATTCAGTGAAAATAAGTGTTCCGTGGTTAGGGTAGGTAACCGAAGTAATTTGTTTGAAATATCCTATAATTTAAGGATAGTGGATAATTTTATGTATACTAAAGATGATTTAATGAAAATCAAATTTTAATAAAGTTATTTTAGACCCCTTAAATTATGGAATTTTCGAGATTGACCCGAAACGTTTACTGAATTGCATTTGGTTAAATTTAATAGTTTTCATTTTTCTCATGTTTTCTGGGCATTTTTCTGTATTATATTATGTGATCTCAGGTAGAAATTCATTCATTTTAAACCCAAGTTTAATGTTTATCTGAACTTGTACTTGATCCGACACTGATTGGGTGAAACAAAATGCGGTTTCTACAGTTGGTTAATAGGTTGAACCTCCTCTTTTCTTATCTTGGTGTCGAGGTACTGTTGGTTCATACGTTGAACCTCCCCTATGATTATGTTGGCATCGAGGTACTGTTGGTTCATAGGCTGAACCTCCCCTCTGATTATCCTGGCATTGAGGTACTATTGGTTCATAGCCTGAACCTCTCCTTTGTTTATCTTGGGTTTAAATTAGCCTTGAGGTTCTTGGGTTCGTTACATGAACCTGACCACATGCTCATTCCTCATGTGTTGAGTTCATCACATAACTTAGCCTTCTTCGCTGATTTTTGTTAATTTTATTTCTCCATAATATGATGTTAATTTGCACCAACATAGTTTATTAATAACCTTCAATGATGTGGTTTAATAATAAAAGTGAAAACGATTGCAAGCATAATATTTTCTTAGCTGATTCCCACTGTGTTCGCGTCTTGATCGATAACGTTTCCAATGGAGGCATCAGGCTTATCATCATAGAGCCTCGGTGCTATGGCTTCTGTTGTTTTGATAATGCTCTGCTCTGTTCCTTGGCGAAGGATGGTGGCTAACCGGAGATCGTCGATTTTGACCTCGGCGTGGTTCCTATCTAGCATGGTCATGGATGTAGATGGTACTGCTGCTCATGGTTGGGTGGTCATATGTGAGGGTACCATTGAAGCACCGAGTCGGAATAACAGACTGGGATATTTTTGAATAAAAGGTGAAATCGAGGGTATAAATCTTTTTGTTCATTTTCTACTAACGGAGCCAAATAATGTAGCCATAAAATCTCCAGCTAGCTTGTTAACCTGCAAAATCTAAAAGCTCAAGGGATACTGGCATGGTGTCAGCCAAAGAACCTCTAGCGTGAGAATAAATTAATATATTCTCTGGGATATGATAATTGAATCTATAATCTAAATGACAAGTTACCTCCGGTACTTATACTAGTTCCCTGACAGTTGCATGCATGATTTCCCCCACTACCCCAATTATCTGATGATGGGCCACTTCTTCCTATCTAGGTATGAGTAATGGCTTAGTGGTTGAATTGGTCTTTGATGACTAAGTATTTTCCCACTATCTGTTGCTATTTAGTTGGGAGTAGTTCTGAACTTAGTGCAACATAAGAGTGTATCTTTGACTAAGTTACATTATTTGACTTCCTACTTGATGGATCTATGCATGGATCACCGGTTTGGACCGATGTCCTTGGCCTGGCTCTTTCTAAGTATTGGGCCTCTTAACTGTGCTTGCTTTGGATGACATGTGAGCATATCATGATGCGCTTCTTCTGAGCTATGTGTTGGGCCTCCCATAATGGGCCTTTTCCTAACTCGATTTTATCAACCAGATCGTTTCTATTATTGAGCCTAAAATCTTGTCCCAATTTCCTTATCAACCTCCTCTTAAAAAGATGAATATAGAAGCGGAAATTTGTCCCACATCGAACTTCATGTTGTCTATGTGGATTGGAACCCAAGTAGAGAGAGAAAGATTTAGTGTGGAAAGAGAGAGAGATTTAGGAAGTTCAGAGAGGAGGAAGGAGGGAGGATTGATATGAGGAAAAAATAAAAATAAAAATAAAAAAATAAAAGGCCATTTTGCCCCTTAAAAAAGTCATGTGATGTGCACATGGTGCCATTTCCACCTAGTTTAGATGAAAAAAATTAATAGAAGGACCATTTAAAACCGATTCCATGCTTAGAAGGTTTAAATTGAAACGAAATAAACTTATTAAATTATATAGAAATGTTTTAATACTTAGAGGGTCTAAAACATAATTTACTCAAAATACAATTATATTTGTAGACACCACATTGCAGTTTTGACCCTTAAAGTTTAGAGTGGGTCTTCAATTGATCTCTATGATTTCAAAATGAACACATTTGACCTTGAAATCTGTTGTGTTGTTAGATATTTAACATAATAGAGCACGCGCAAAACAAGTGACTATTTCAGAAAATATTTGTCAATTTTCCTCAAAGTAAGGGATCCAATAATAAATTATTTTCAATTAAATCCTTTTTTTTTTGGGATTATCCTTTTACTTAATTCGGAGGCCAATTAATCCCCTGCTTTAGTTTTCTTCAATTTAACGTTTTTTCAAATATTGATTGGTGCTAACTCCAGTTTTAAGAAAAAAAAAAAATTAGAATGGGTCGTAGGCTAAAAAAAACTTTGATAAAATATTGCTTATTAAAAAATGAATAATTTTATATGTATACTCCTTTTTTCTATTTATATAAAATTATTAAACACACACCTTTAAAAATAATTAATCAGATTGGGTAGCTAAATGTAAATACCTGACATTCCAATTATACCCCTTTGTACTAAAAAAATTCCACCCAATTTATTGAATGTACACACCTAATTTTCAAACCTTCTCTTTCTCTATCTATTCTTTCGTTGTATCTTCCCACTCTCACAAACCAAGATCAAGCTGACAGTCCTCCTTCCTTCATAATAACTTCGGTGACCCTTCCTCTCTCCGCAACAACTCCAACGGCCTTCCATTTGGTAGCTCCTATTCAATTCGGTTAGTAAATTCTTTAAACTCCATTAAAAAAAATAATATCTTAGGTTATTTTAGTTTTCTTTGTGAATTTTATACTTTTTCAAATGTTAGACTAATAAATCTTATGATTTTACTTTAGTAGGGTGTTCATATCACTTTGTTTTACTCTCTTTATTTAATTTACCATTAAAAATATCAGATCTTGATGTTCTTGCGGCGGACTTACAAGTACTTGCAAATACAAGTTGTGCAGATCTGTCTTGTAAGTCCGCCATTTGTAGTGTTGCTTGGATTTACAGGTTCAACCAACGTCATTCTTTGCGAACCTTTATATCCGCAAGAACATGTTGTAATTGTACTGGTTTTATTTTCTTATATTTTTTTGTGTGTGTGTGTGTTTGTGTTTCATTCTAGATGTTGTTGGTAGATCTTTTTTTCTCCCAGAAATATTTTTTTGGTTCTTGCTAGTTTTTGTTGATATTTTTATATTTTAAATAGTTAGTATTTTATTTGTAGTATGCACAAAGGAACATCTAGGACATGACGTGTCCGTCCTATGGCTTCAAATTGAAAAAGCCGATCAGGCCTCAACCACAAATTGAAGGTATTGTAGTTGGTGATGAGGTTGATGCCAAAAAATTGGTAAATTTTGAGCAAGGTGTGGTATTGGTTGTTGGATGTGATTCCTATAGTCAATATTACAATCTTTCATTTAAGGCTAGTATTTGTAAAAAAATTCAATCTCAAGTATTAATAAAAGGATAATTAATTATATAATCCCCTAAAGATAGTGAAATTAGGAGAGAGACCTTTAACCCAATTATATAAGTTTTTAGTCTTCAAAGAGTTTGTAGAAAAAGGTCCCTAATATTACCCCCAGCTATTCACTCATATTTACAGGTCTTGCTATTTTTTCCTTTGCAACAAGATAAAAGTAATGAAACTTATCATATTTGTAACAAAAACATCACCATTACAAAATCCTTTGTCACGAGCATAAAACAAAATCCAAAAATTCAGAAAAAATATCAAAATAACCAGAAGAGAAAGATCTACACGATGATGTAATCAGATTTTTTTTGATACACTTTAAAATGATAAGTAAACGTTAACGTAAACTTCAATTATTGGAAGTGAAAGATGTTAACATTACCGTAAATATTCAAGAAATACACATTGCCCATATTACAACTACGATTTGAATCTCACATTTTAATAATGCGTAAACTTTCAAGAAATTCATTTTTCAAACGGTTAAATGTTTGATTAAGACACGTTTTATTCTTTGTGTAAATATTCAAACAATACATTTTTAGAAATATACTTTTCAATCTCTTAAAATATTATGTTTGATCTTATTTCTATTCTGTGCGTAAATGTTCAAGCAATACGTCTTTCCCTATATTACTTGTTCGATTTGAATCTCGCCAACAAATATCCTTTATGTGTGTGTAAATGTTCAAGTAAAACATATTTCACTCATGAACCGTATTAAAATTGATTCTCATATTCATATTGTGCTTCCAAAATTCTTTATGAATGTTCACTCAAATTTCAAGACATTATTTTGATTTTTTTAAAACCAATATTCACTCAATGTTAACTCAATATTTTCATGTGAACATTAACTCAATATTTCATAATACTATTTTATATCATTCAAGTTAACGTTCGCTAAAAAATATTCACTCAACAAATGTTTGCTAAAAAACTTTCTGAGCAAATATTCACTTGAAACAAATGTTCACTCAAATTTCGAGAACAATATATCCCCAACATCTAGATCTAAAATAACTTGGTTAAAAACATTCACGCATACATGAACATCCACGTATACTTTCAGAACAATTGTTCACTCAAGAAATTCAAAACAACTGTTCACTTAAAATTTCACTCATTGAACCCATTTTATACATTTGCGTCATCGTTTATGTATCATATCTGGAATTTAAAAAATTCAGATATATCAGATCTAAAAATCTAGATCCGAGTAAAATGATATATCAAAGTTGAAATCGATTTTCAGATCAAAGAAACACAATCCATAAAATTCAGATTTGGTAATCTAGATCTGGAAAACTAGATATGATATATATATGTGTGTGTGTGTGTGTGTGTATATATATATATATATATATAGAGAGAGAGAGAGAGAGAGAGAGAGAGAAGAGAAAGCCAACAGTGATGAGAGTTGGGGAATGGCGACGACGGGAGCACTTGGATAGCGGCAACAAGAACTGAGGGATGGTGGCGACAAGGTTGAGGAACGTAGATTGATGGGCTTGCAGTTGAGGAATGATAAACAAAATAGAATAGATCTGACGAGAGTTGCCATCGGCCCCTGTCGTTCGCCGATCCACAAGCTCTTCTATTTGCCGTTCGCCTACCATCACCAATCGTTCACCAACCATTTTTCGCTTGCTATCGTTCTGCTTGTTGTCGATCTATAGGCGTGGAGTTGGTGGAACACTCGGCTGAAGGCTAGATCTGTGTGGACGAAGACAAGAGAAAGAAAGAAGAGAGAGAGAGAGAGAGAGAGAGAGAGAGAGAGATTGAAGATGATGAAATTAGGGTTGAGAAAAGAGAGAGATCGGCTGAGATGAAATTAGGGTTGAGAAGAGGGATGGATGAAAAAAAAGATTTTTTTTTCTCGGCGAACTCTTAAATAAGGACTATTAAATAAAAACCTCTTAATAAAAATGCATTTTTAAAATTATTCTTGAATTATATAAATATTAATGTAGACCTTTGGATATCAAGTTGAAGTGTATTGGATTATTTAATATGATTAAAAGGTAGAGATTGAAGACATTTGGTAACTTGATATTCTAAATTATTCCTAGTCAGTATTGGATTGTTGAAAATGGTCTTCAACAATCTAGGCTAGTTTGATATGTTGTTTTCTCTCTGAGAATGGTGAGTCTCAAACCGTTAGTATGAGATACTTAAACAACCATAAGGAGACTTATTAGTGTAGTAAGGGATCGAACGTGATTATCTGTGATATCCTATTATGTAGTTTTGCTCAATGTCAAAAATAAGATATTTGAGGCGTGATTGTATTTGTAATCTTCTGACTTAAGTTGTTCTATATTGCATGTATGTGGTGTTATACTTTGATAGTACTAAATATTATTCTCTAATATAAAAAAAGACTTGTCATATGTGATTTAATTTACGATAATTCACTCAAACCTTTGGTCAGAGCAATGTGACAAGTGGGATGAGATTCCAATTAGTGTCACAAAGAATTATATTATCAATCAAAATACATATGATTGGACTAGGGTTTTGACTTAACCATACCCTATTCATCTTTTTATGTACACCAATAGAGAAATTGTATGATATAGTAATCATATTTGAGGAGGTTCTCTTGGTTAAATTCCTGTAGACTGGACGTGGATGAGATATTTGGGTAGACGCGATTTACAATTAGATAAAATGTCTTAAGGAGAAAATGATTTTCTTCTAAAATAGAAAAATTGGAATTATTCTAATTTTAATTGAATTTTTGATAAAATAATTATTTTCCCCATCTCGCTTTTAGTATGAATCTAATGTGTCATACATAATAGAGAGCTGAAGTTAGAAGATGCCTTGAAAAAGGAATAGGTAGTAATGTTGAACTTAAAAAATTTGAGAGTCAAAGTGCAAATAAAAAAAGTAGGGTTTCAATATTTTGAAACCTGTACGACCTTTATACGGTGAGAGAGACCATGTTGGTTGCCCGCCATAATAATTTCGATCACCTTTGGAATTTTCGACCATAGCTTCTTGAGTTGTGCCTGTGAATTTTATTTTTTGATTTCAACCCACTAATTTGTATCTTATTACCCCCTAGATTCAAATTAGATACATTCTAGAGTCTTGATATTAAATTCATTCTTAAATTCCCAAAACATTATTCTATCGTAGATTTTCTATGTGGATTATGTTCAAGGTAATACACTTGTGTTATTTCTGAGAAAATCGTTTTCCCTCATCGATTCTTGTTGGTATCCAGACGTTCTTGGAAGAGCCTACTCAAATCACGTCTCTAAGATTGAAGTACCGAAAGAGGTACATGATGTATTAAATTTGATTTAATACAGTCTGCTTTATTGTTTTAAAATTAATACGACTATATCGGCCTTAAAGGAATTGGATATTAATTGTATTTTAAATTTTTTATATTTTGCTTCATAAATCTTGTGATTTAATATTCGATCTCTTTTAGAAGTAATAGTGGTGGTCCATTTCCCAGGGACAATGGAAGAAACCACAGATATCCCTAGATATCAGAGTAACGTAGCTTATCAAATATGGAATAATCAAGCATTAACTAAGACCCCTCTTCCTTAATTATTGTTAACTGAATATTAAAATTTGTGTTACATTGAAATTGGGTTTTACCTGTTTGCAGCATCGTGAACCGCTTAAATACATTAACCATGGCTCAAAAGTACTAGAGTGGCCATGGGAGAATAAAGACCAAAGATTCTAATGATCGGTTGAAATGTTTGTTGTAGAATTTCAATTTTTTTGCTTATAAATTTGGGAACAAAAACCTCATGTTGGCTTTCCTAGAGCAATGGTATCTAGAGACCAACTTATTTCACTTTCCCTTTGGAGAGATGGAGATTTCATTCGATGATGTAAGTTATTTATTGGTCAATCTTGTCACTGGATGATCAATATTAGGTATTGTAGATATCATAATTTGGGAACGAAACTAATGAGGTGTTGTCTTAGTTTAAGTACAGAGGAGGTTCGAAGAGAGTTCACAGCTACTAAGGTAAATTCGGTTAGACTATCTGGGTTGAAGGAGCATTTAGTAGGATCGCAACAGAAAATAGTATGACACGTGTTGTATATGCGGCAAGGGAATACTTGTTGTACCTTATTAGGTACACTTTGTAAGAGGAAAAGAGCAGACCGAAGGTGTGTGTTTCTTGTTGATGATGCTTGAAGAAGTGACACAAGTCGGTTGATATGCATGGGATGCCAGTGCCCTTGCCTACTTGTATTGACAAATAGTTGTTGCTAGTTATTCAGAGATTAAGAAATTTTCTAGATACTAGGCATTGCTCTAGGGTTGGATCTGTGGTGGTTTCATATGTTCAAACCCACATTGAATATGACTTGTGATGAGAAGTTTTTTTCTTAGATCTTGTCGGTGGATTCTACATCGAGAAACTGGTAGTGACCATAAATACTTGCAGGAAAAATGCGATTTAGATAGATAAATTGTGATCATTAGAGGTAACTTGATAGTATAATATTTTACTTATATAATTTTTATTCAAATAAGTTTCATGACATTTAATTTGATTTTCAGATTCAATTGGATCGTTGGAGTTAGTGTTCGACTTAGTTTCCATATCACCCCGATCATGTGCTTGAACAATTTGGTCGAATTTAGATGATTCTAGGTTTGTCATTGAGACTTGTATGAGCAAACGCATGGCATGACTCAACAACATTATCGTGTCATTTACGAGTTATTAGAGTAGATTTGGAAGACATAGAACAATCGGCTACTAGCCAAAGAAGCACGTAGTCATTCCACTACTCTTCACGGGCGAGATTATATTTTGTCATATAAGCCTTGCTAATGATGCATCTCCCATTTGCGGGTTTAAAGCTCAAACGACACTTGAAGTTTTGCCAGCTTGCAAATAGTCGATGATTCAAGAGAGGGTCAATTACTAATCAATTACATTTGTCTTATGAATGTAGTCTGTGATGTCAGTGGTACGACTAGGCCAAGCTATACTTTATTGGGGATGTGAAAAAGGTGTTAAAGATCTTGAGTACTATACACGGCCATTCAAAACATGGTCCGATCTGTAAACAACGAACATGTGGAGAAATCTTCCACTACAAAAACTCAATTTTATTATCGTAGACAACATCAATTTTAGTCGTTTAAAGTCGTAGGCGACATCATTTTTAATTGTTGGCAAATGTAGTTAAGTGAGTTTTTAGTTTATATTGGATGTTATTTTTAGTTTTGGTGAATGGTGTTGTTTTATAATTGTTGGTTATTAATGTGGAATTAAATTTTGTGAATGGCGTAATTTTATCAAATTGAATGTATTCTACATAAAAATTATGAAATTTGCCAATTTTTTAGTTTGTGTTGGATTGTACATTCACTATTGTCATTGATTTAAATTTACTTAAAATTTATCATGTTTTTAATTTGTTAATATGGGTTCATTTATAATTCCAATTATAAAGATCCAATTTCCATACAACCAAACATTAATTAAAGTAAAAAGTAAAGGATGTAGGAAAAAATCGAAAGTAATAATATAGTTCGCATGGACATACAGTTCCATAATAATGTAGACTATACTAATCTATAGGTCTGTGAAAATTATATATATGCAGACCTATAAGCATGTGTAAATTAAGATTTTACAGACCTATAAGTCTATGTAATTCCTCAAGAATCACGATTTTTCAGGTTTTAAAAGCTTACCAAATACAACTTTCATTAGGTTTTGGTTGTTCATTTTCTACCCCTCTCTACCAAAAATATAAAAAACCTAGATTGTGTTATGTGTTTCTTTCTACCTCATCTCTCTCAAATTCATCTCTGTGACTGCCTCCCTCTCTTCTCTTCTTCTTTTCAAAGGTTAGTCTTCCACTCTTATCTTCTTCCTTTCAAAGGTAAGTTTACTTTCTTATGAATTTATTTGCCTCTCATTTTGATGAATGTTTCTTTAATTTGTTTGTTTTCCATTTTAATTTGTGGATTTTTATTTTCTTTAGTTATACCTTCTATTTCTTTGAAATTATTTGAATAAATTAAAAATAAATTGTCTCATGGACAACAGATATACAAAACACAAATTTGTGCAAACCGATAAGTCCATAAAGCAGTGGTTTTCCTGAGCATATAATTTTGCATAAACTTGTATTCTATAGATAAATAGGTTTGTACGAATCATTATTTAAGGACGTGTAGGTCTGCGAGAATTGTTTAATATTTTTTGCGAACCTGTAGGTCTGTGCAATTATTCTTTTAAATATTTTTGTTTATGAAACTTGATAGTGATCTTTTATATTGCAGATGCCTAGATGAACAAATGAAAATTATACCTTACTACGACATGAGCCATTTCTACCGCCACAACCATTGTCATCACATCCTCATCCTAATTTTGGTTATGTTGGAGCATTCTATTAGCCTAACAATAGTCGAACAGTCTTTTTAATGCACCACACAATTCCATCATAGAATCGATGCATTAATGATAAAAAGTTTATAAAACTACTATGGTTGTGGACCAATGTTAGGTGAAGAAATGAAAGTGGCATAAGATGTTTGAGCGTAGATGTTTGAGTGAAGAAGTGAACTTAAAGCTAATTGCGGTGGGGTATAGTTGTGCCCAAAGCATGATCTGCTGGAATTGCATTATAGAAGTCAATTCGCATTATAGAAGTTATTTATAGACTAAATTGATCAGATTGAAATAGATCTTGAAAATTTTATCATGTTTTATTTTGTCAATTCGGATTTTTCAAAATTCAATTTGGTGAAAAACAAGTGAAATCAAAAGTATTTAAAATTTTCATTTTGGCCACAAAGTTTGGGCATTTTCGAAAATTAATGAAATTGGCGAATAATAAAAAATCATTTTGAAATCTATTGAACTTTGGATAGTCCAATTGTGTTTTCATATAATCGATTAGGGAAAATTATCTAGAATAAAAGAAATTAAAATGAAGAAAAAGATAAGAAAGGAAAAAAACAAAAAGAAACAAAGTAAAGTAAATGGAAAAATAGAGCAAACTTCTAAAGATGGGTTGGTGGTAAAGCTTTCTCCCTTCAGGCAGGAGGACAGGTTCGAATCTTGCTAGCCATAATCATGAAAATATTTTAAAAAAATTTTTGGCAGGAAGCAGTGGTGTGCAATGCTTCCCTGCACTTCAAGCTTAGTTAAGTTTTTTCTTCTCTCCAACTACCTTTATTTTTTTGCTTAAACCACTTGAAAAGAACCTAAAGTTGGATAAAACTTAAGAGGATGTTCTATTGGAACAATTAAAAATGAGTTTATTTTTCTGCATTTATTTTCCTATTCTGCACCTTTTCGTGCTTTTATTTTTTTGCATTTATTTTCCTATTTTGCGTCTTTCAACACTTTTATTTTTCTGCATTTATTTTCTCGTTCTGTGCCTTTCTGCGTTTTTATTTCTTGTATTTATTTTTCTATTCTACACCTTTCCTCAATTTTATTTTTTGTATTTTTTATTTTTGTTCTATACCTTTTCGCGCTTTTATTTTCCTACATTTATTTTCTTATTCTACGCCTTTCTGTGCTTTTATTACTCTAATTTTAGTTTGTTAACTTTATGTACTATCTTTATATTTCTTTATATATTTTTTTCCTCGCATTAAAAAGTAAAAAATGACGTGATCATTTTGTTTCGAAAAAAAAAAAATGAAAGATAAAAATCCAAAAATAAAATAAAATAGAAAATCAAAAAAGACAAAAAAAAAAAAAATAAAAAAAATGAAAATTCTTAACTTGAAACCTTAGAAAGGGAGATTTTTCCATACCAGCGTTTTGGATTTCCCGACCAGTGTGAAATTTTCAAACGGTGGGTTTAGGAAGACACTTCCTTAAGCCGAGTTTTGAACTTGGGATAAATTAATAAAATGGAATGAATAAAATTTTTATTTTCATTTCATATATATTTTTATTATAAAATATATAACAATTAGTTTTTTTTTCTTCGTAAAAATGACTTTTTCCCAAAAAAATTAAATCATTTTGGTTTTTAAGAAGTACGCGAATAAAAAAAGATGAGAATTTTTGAAAATAAATAAAAAATATAGTCTTTTCCAAAGGTAAAGAGGAGTATTCTTGAAAAATCACTAAAAGCGGAGTCATTCCAAATGAGTTTCACTTAAAAAAAGGTTTTTTTTAAAGAGTGATTTTTTTTTTTCCAAGAATGTGTTTTATCGTGTGTTCTAAACCAAATCAACTCCCCTATATTTCCTTAAAAAAAAAACTTATTTTACTAAAAATTAAAACAAAAAAAAAAAAAAAAGAAAAGAAAAGAAAAAGTTTTTTTCCTTCAAAAAATGTATTTTTGTATACATCCATGTTCCTTCCTTTTATCAAAATAATCCAATCTTAAAACTTGCAACAATGAATCCCCCGAGGGTCATTGTAGACCTAATGTTTTATCCCGCTTAGTCAGTGTTGAATCAAATACAAGTTCTGATAAACTTTAAATTTGGGTTTAAAGGAAATAAATTTCTACCTGATCACACTATATAATACAAAAAAAAAAAAAAAAAAAAAAAAGAAACCCAGAAAACATGAGAAAAATAAAAAGTGTTAAATTTGACCAAATTTAGCTAAGTAAAAGTTTCAGGTCAATATAGAAAATCACATAATTTAATGGGGGTCTAAAATGACTTTATTAAAGTTTGATTTTCATTAAACCATATTTAGTATAAATAGAAATTAGACACTACCCATTAATGATAGGATATTTCAACAAATTACTCTGGTTAGCAATCTTGACCCTAAAACATTTATTATTACTAAATCTTGTCAGTTTTGCACCAAAAATATTTGTTTAATTTATGCATACTATATCAAATCCCAACCAGAAACAATCCAAGAAGACCTTGATAAAGGCTTGGAAAGGTCATGACAAAGACCTAAATTACCAAGGTGATTAAGGACTTGGGTTTGGTTTCGAATTGCACCAAATCCAAGTTATCTTGACAAACCACTCTAGGCCCAATGAATCAAGGGCTTAACCATAATTTATAGGCCCATAAAGGAGCTTTGTAATGACCAAATAACCCCTATATGTTATCTATACAAATATCTAAGAGAGAAACCAAGACACTTAGGAGGTAACCAATCGTTATCGAAACTAAATTGATTCAGTTCGCCACCTAAGTTAGGAATTTAATCTGCATTACACGCCCACCCCATCAAGCATTAAATTCTTGGGATGACATGGATAGTCCACATTCAAGGTATCAAGATATTTTGATAAAAATATCTTAGAGTTAAACGAAAACCTTGAATTGTGACTACTCGTTATCGAAACTAAACCGAATTGGTTTGCCACCAAGCCAATGCATTAGATGCACAACCCATCAAGCATTAAATTCTTTGGGATGACATGGAATGGGTGGATGCATTGAATCTAGATATTTTTACCGAAATATCTAGGGGTAACTAAGAAACTTAAAAACCAACCATCGGTTACAAGGCAAGTTAACCCGATTCGATCCGAAACCAACCGGATGAGTGATCATCCAGTCATGACTCGTAGTGCATTAATTTCCAAGTGACATGTTGGCCCAGTGAGCTACCCAATATTGGGTGGTGAATTGGATAGTAATAAAAATTAATCAAATATTAACACTTCAAAAATCAAATAATTAATTATTATCTTTATAGCAGTGGATATACGATATCAACTAGGTGCACACCCAAATAATAAAATATAAATAAAGTAAATAAAGCAGCACACACAAAATTTATACTGGTCCACCAAGTTATTCTTGGCTAATCTAGTCCCCCGAGCTCCGTGGAGAGTCACATCCACTAATCACTATGATCCTTTTAACAAGGTAGAAACCAAACCCTTACAAAATGATTCTTTTCACAGGCTCAGAATCAACCTTTAAAATTTCTTTTCACAGTCTAAGGAATAACCTATATTTTTTCCCCAGATTTAAGATTAACCTAATTCTATTACAGGAAGAATCACAACTATTGATCCTAAGATTTTGATGAACATTTAAGTATTGATGTTTTGATGGAACTAATGATTTGTTCAAGTGTTTCAGTTAATTAAGTTCCTGTGATGAAGATGCAATGACAAATTTATAAATGGATGCTAAATGATGATGTCAAGGATGATGAAAAATTAAGAGTTTGAAAAAATTAAGGAAAACAATTCAGGTGAATTTTAACTCTTAATATCCCAATTAGGAACACACACACGGCATAAAAAGTTTTTATTGTTTTTGTGTGTTTTGATAAGATGAAATTATTTGCTCTTATGTGTATTTAAAAAGAAATATTTGTAATTAACTAAAATGGAATTTAAGAAATTAGTGGAGCTTATTTAGAGAAGAAAATGGTTAAAATGGCAAAAACGTAAAAGATAATGGGTTAAAAACGAGTTCAGAAAAGAGATCCAACATATATAAATCGACTGGTCAGTCGACTGGACAAAGCATCATAAACTCTCTGTATCTCTAAGTCGACAGGAAAGTTGACCAGTGAAGAGAAGTTGAACTCTCTGTATCTTTAAGTCGATAGGTAGGTCGACTGGTGAAGGTAAATCAAACTCTCTGAATCTCCAAGTTGACAGATAGGTCGACTGATGAACGCAACAATTTTGATCCTGAATCTAGTAGTTGACCGGTCGGTCGACTGAGGGCGCTGTTTTAGGATTCTGTGCATTCCGAAATCATATCTAAAAGTAGCCATTTTTGGTTGGGATTTGAGAGAGATTTAAGAGATTTATTGATATTTAAGATATGCTTAATCTATTATTTAAATCCTATTAAGTTGGTTCATTAAGTTTTAATATTTCTCAATTTGGTACATAAAATTGTTTCTATTCTATTAATTGAGATTGAGAAATATTTGGGAGGCTTAATTGAAAGATTTAAAAGCTGTAATTAAGTGAATTGAACCAAAATGAAGTCATAATGATATACGGGGTTCAAGAGAGCATTTAAATGTCATAACACATGGATACTAGTCGTTAGAGAGCTTATTTATTTCCCATATATATAGACATGCGTTTTTCATATATTATTAAGCAGTGAATCAAAATCAAGAGAAGTGAGCCTAAAGAGATAAGATCATATTGTGCTGTTCTAAGAGTTATCTTTCTGAGATTTTGTGAGAGTTATTCTAAGAGATGATCTTGAGAATCATTGCTAGTAATATTTATTGCTACTGGATCTGAAATATCATCGCTCTATTTACTTTTTCTGTGGATTCCGGGTGAGATCTTTCAAATTACTTTCTACTGTGCATTGCTTGTTTAATTTTTGGAAATTGATATTTAGAAATTGTTTCTGATTTTTATTAAAGAAAATATTTTATAAACAATTTCTTGAATCTGATGATGTGCTCAATTATTTGCTACCTATCTTTTGTTTAAAATAAGATTTTTAATCTCACACGTTTCTATCACTAGATTTGGGATATTAATCGAGTTTTAATTTATTTGCGGTGGTAGAAGTTCTAAGTGAGATAATCTTCTTATCAATTTGTATTGGTGAGTAGTGTGACGAATTAAATACTATTCGGAGTATTTAATCAAATGGTAGCCGGTTTCTAGTCTCTTCTTGTAAAGAGATTAAGGTAGTAATTCTTCCTAGATAGAATTGAGTTTGAGTGAATTTTGTAACGGTTCAATCCTTATCAGGTAAAAGGATATTTAGAGTATTTTTGTGAGGTTTTGATTCTTGAGTCTAAGGTATAAAAAGAATTAGGTTGTGATTCTCCCTATAATAGAATTAGGTTATTCTTGAGCCTGTAAAAAGTAGAGGTTATTCCTAAACCTGTGAAAAAGAATTTGTAAAGGTTGATTTTGAGCCTGTGAAAAGAATCATTATGAGGGTTTGGTTCCTACCTGTAAAGAATCTTGAGTTTAGTGGGTGCGAATCTCCGTAGGGTTCGGAGGACTGAATTAGCCAAGAGTAGCTTGATGAACCAGTATAAATCTCTGGTGTGCTGCACTATTTAATTTGTTTATTTTTTCAATTTGGTGTGCATCTAGTTGATTATATAATTTTGTTGTGATATAAAGATAATAATTAATTTAGGATTAAAATTAATTATTTGATTTATTGAAGTACTATTCTGATAATTTTTTAATTATCTAATTCATCTCCCCTCTTGGGTATTTTACTGGGACAACAACAACCTAATTCTTTTTATACCTTAGGCTTAAAAATTAAACATCACAAAAACACTCCAAGTATCATTTTACTTGGTAAGGATTGAACCATTATAAATTCACTCAAAAATTAATTCAAGTAAGGAAGAATTACCCCTATGTCCTCTCAAGGGAAAAGAGTAACCTAATCGTTTTATAATCTAGGCAAAAATCTAACCTGAATCTCTTTATCGGAAAAGATTGAACCCAGGTACCTCTGATTAGACACTCTCAATAGTATCTAATCCGCACTCAACTCACCAATTACAAAATTGATAAGTTTTTTTCCACTAAGAATTTTTACCATCCCAGATTAATTTGAACTCAATTAATATCCCGATACTAGTAATAGAAATAAAGAGAGAATTTTAAAATCTGATTTTAAATAAAAACGGATATCACACAATTTAGCACGTAATTAGACTTTCACAAGAAATCGTTTCAAAATTAATTTTCAAGCAATTTAAAGTCCAGGAAAATGATTTCAAAGATCAAAATTCCAAGTATAATAATATCACACAACAAATAATTGAAAAAACTTGGAACGATCGCACCAGGAATCCACCAAATAAAGTATGAATAGCAATGATACTTCCAAATCGATTGTAGCAATAATCCACAACAAAGTTTCTTAAGAACAGACCTCACAATACTCTCAGTATATAATCAGAATGATCACTCTTAGAAAGCTCAGGAACTTAATAGCTCTTGAAATAAGATTGATTAAGATTTTTATGTCTTTAAAATGCATGTCTATTTATAGGGAATTAGAACAAGCCCTGCAATGGCTAGTTCCCATATATAATGAGAAATAATTATAGTAATAGACCCCTTATATCATTATGACTTAATCCTAGTATAATTTACTTAATTATAACTTTTAAAATGTTCAGCTAAGTCCCTCAAACATTTTCTCAAACTCAATTAGATAGGATAGAAAGAATTACATGTCCTAAATTGAGAAATAATCAAAATACATGAACCATATCTATAGGGATAACAAAATATCAACCATATATTTAAATTCCATCAGATCCCTAAGATATCTCTCATATCCTAACCATAAAATGGTTAGTAACGGCTACTTTTTGGATCAAAACCATGAAATTCTCGAATCCTGAAATCGACCGTCGGTTCACCGACTATAACCTACCAGTCGATCGCCCGATTCAGGATGTAGCCTAAGCCAAAAACTCTTGCCATAGGTCGACCTTCGATCCTTCGTCTGTCGACCAGATAATCCAGAGAGTTTCTCAAGTCGATCTCTCCATCATTGTTTGTCGACCTAACGATTCAGAGAGTTTATCTAATTGCCATAGGTCGACCTCTCTATCATCTGAATGATTTAGAAAGTTCATCTATTTTCCATAGGTCAACCGATCATACACCACAAGTTAACCTATCGATTTAGAGACTACACAATTCCAGCACATTCGCATCGGTTGACCGATCAAGTTAGCCAGGTCGACTGATCTTGCTGTACTTAATTCTTAATTTATTTTTAATTTAATTTGTTTAACGTTTTTGCCCCTTTAACCGATTTCTTTTCTCTGTTAACTCCTTAAATCAATTTTTTAATATCTAATCTTTCTTAAATCAATATTTCTTCTTTAATTTCACATAGGAACAAATTTGCTTAACTAATTAGGATCCTATAAAAAACACACATAATCATAAAAATATTTTTGTATCGTGTGTGATCCTAATAGGGATACATTAAGAGTAAAAATTAACCTGAGTTGTTTTTCCCTAAATTCTTCAAAGACTCGGTCTCTTAATATCCATAATCTTTGTTAGTCTCTTTAGCATCAATCTCAAATTCTTCATGATAATATCTTCAATAAAACTTATAAACTAAAACACTCAACAAATCCGTTAGTTCCACAAAAAATATCAATATTTAATTGTCCATCAAAATCTTTGGATCAACAATCTCTCTCTTTTTGATGATGACAATTAATTTTGATGTTTTTGTCAAAATAACATGTAACCACACTCCCCCTAAATCTGAGGACATGTTTTTAACTTATTAAAGGATAGTCATGAATTATATTTAAAAAATACATATGATATTCAACAAAGCACAAAATCATCTCAATAGTAAATAATTCATAAACTCCCCCTGCATAAATGCAAACTAACTTATAGCACAACTATGGTCTCCCCCTTAAGATATGCAACAAAACATCAATAAATTTTCCCCCTTTGTCATCTCAAAAGGTGGGGAAGGGGAACCACAAATCACAACTACTCTAGGTAAATAACGTAATACATACTTGAAAGATTAAATCATGATATATAACTTTTTTAGAAGCCTATTATTTTAAAAAGATATGTCAACTCATAAAGCTCAAAATAAAATCATTTTTCAAAATAATTTAATGTGGATCATCATTAGAGATAAGTATTTAACTAAATAGATCAAGTCTAGCTATTCCTTTAAAATCCATACTAATAGTTAAGTTTCACAAAAAACCTAGGTTAGGTATTACAGACCAAAATGCTAATGTGGCACTTATCCAATTAACACATCCATAATGAGAATTGAAGATAAAATCTAATGAGGACCCTGTCTAGTAAATTGATAATATAGTCCCATCGGACTAGTAGTTGGATGCTGAGGATACTGAACCATTGGCTGAACATTCAAGCTTGAAGGCATTTGTTCATGATATGACGTTGACGTTCCAGCTCCAGATAGGCCTGCCGCAGATGGTCCCCCAAAGGACTGTTGTGCTCCAAACATGGTCTGACCTGTGAAATGTTGCTGAGCACTATATGCTACTGGTATGCAAGATGTGATGACTGCATGAACTGGAACATTTGTTCTAGATTTCCTGTGATTTTCCCAAATCTAGCTTCCATATGCGTATTCATTTGGGCCATACTATTTTTTTAGCTCAGCCATCCGATGTTCCATTATTTCTATATGTACACGAAGATCATCAACATGTTCACAAAGAAAATCTATCTTCTGATCCGAGCTCATTTCATTCTCATCATCTTCTTCTTCCTCAATCTGCACTCTCTGTCTTCTCTCATTTCTTTTCTTTACCCATCTATTTCCTCGATACTCATATCCCATTAGCACAACAGTGCCCACATTAATCCACCCTGGTGTCATTGTTATGAATTTTTCTTCATCAGGATCAGTTTCCACTCCAAAATGGTCAAGCAACCTTTGGAGCACATCACCATAGGGCAACACTCTGGAGGGTTTCCGAAGGTGATATTTCATGTGATCCATCATGATATGTGGTAAATCCAATTTTCTTCCTTCAACAATCTCATTCATCAAGTAAATATCAAAGTCATTTACATTTGCATGACTTCCCCCTCTAGGCACAATCGTATAGGTGATAGGTGTGAAAAACCTATCTATTTCTAAACTAGATTTGTTAGTTTTCAAGAATTTTAGTTATATTTAATTGTGTTTTAGTGTAAAACAGGTGAAAGGACGTCAAAGGGCGAGAAATAAGTGAAAACGGTAGAGAAACGGTGAATAAAATGTGCAAAACAGGGTTTCGGTGAATGAAGACCCCCGCCTAGGCGGAAGTTCCACCGCTTAGGCAGAAAAGAGGCAGAATATTGGAGTGCTGAAGGGCTGAACCACGGCCTAGGCGAGAAAACCACCGCATAGGTGAGAAAAAGACAGAATGATATGCCAACAGCCACCGCCTAAGCGGAAAAACCACTGCTTAGGCGAAGTTACCGACAGAACTTAATCGACTTAAGTCCACCGCCTAAACGGTGAACCACCGCTTAGGCTGTGATACTCTGCACAGAAATATCTATTTTTAGATATTTTCCAAATCCCTCCTTTTAACCCCTTTCTCCACCAAACCTAAAAGAGACCCTTAGACCTTAGACACTCCTAAAACGTGGGAGAGGGCTTGGTTGTTCTTGAGAGCTCTCTTCCACGTCTAGTTAGATTAGATTAGTTTAGGAAGTAGATTAGATTAGTTATAAAGAGTGTTCTTGGCCAATCCTTGAAGAGCTAGAAGAGGAAGTTCATCAAGCGAGAAGAGGAAGCTTGGGAGGACTGTTCTTTGGCGAAAGTGGACTACTCCACTTTGAGATTTGGCTTTTCTTCCCTTATTTCCATCTTTGTATTTAATGTTTATTATTTATGATGTTGATATCCTTTTGATTTAATATTGTATGGCTAAGAACATGTTAGTGTAATTTAGAGATTAGTTAGGGAAAGGTGTAGTTGTGTAAATACTCATTTGGTTTAATATACGTTTCTTTAACGGTTGTTGCTTTTAAGTCCGATTGTGTTTATCATTTGAAGACAATATTAATATTCTTGTAATTATTAGGGTTGGATTTGAGAATCTAGAGTTTGACACTCGGTAGAGGTAACCCTGGATTCAGACTATTTACGACCTAACGACCCGGGAGGGCATTAGTTAGTGTGCAATTGATGACGTTGGGTCAAGACTCACGTGGCTTAGAGTTGTTAAGACATTGATAGGGACTTCTTCATCGACGCGAAGTCGCGTATTCCCTCGTCTTACACTCGGAAGAGGTGGCGGAGGAGTTTACGAACTGAGATTGTCGGATACCTAAACTCCGTTATTGTTAACCAAACGAAATCAAACGTGTATTAAGTGAACGAAATCAATCCTTAATTAATCAACCTAGTTAGAATTAACCCACTAATTGTAGTTTAGCTTAGTTTAATTTCAATTCACGTCTTCCGTCATCAGGATAACACGAGATTATGTTAATTGCGGTATTCAATTCAATTATTCACACTTTTCTCTGTGGGAACGATATCCGATCTTCAAAGATCCACTATATTAAAACTTTAGACCTCGTATACTTGCGAGCATAAGTAGGCGTGCGCAAATTCGCCCCTACTAATAGGTTATTACCAAATGAAGAACCGGTGCTCAAGGGTTAACGATCTTGCTTTGTCACCCTCCAAGTTAAATTTTTGTGCAATTTCCCTTCTATTAAAATTTAATGAAAGCCAATGAGGAGTATTAAATGGAAACACATTTCCTCTCTTGAATCCCAAAATAATACTCAAAATGTCACTATCAAACCTAATTTCTTTTCCTTTAACAAAGGATGTCATATAAACATTGTTATAGGTGAGATTATTATAAAACGTCCTTACCCACATCGACATCCATTCATTTCTTTGGGTGACAAAATCTGTCCATCCCAAATCTCTAAAATACTCTTCAATATCAAGATTTTTCTCTTTTAAATTGGCAAAATCTATAGGTTCGCAACCTACAACCTGTCGATTAACAAACTCATTGTGTCTAATTTCTTGCTTCTCTTTTTTGAAAATAGATATTATCATATTTAGATTTTTGAGTGCGCTTCTTGATTCTTGGCATTTTTCTCGCACATTCAAAGCAAATCAACCAAGATAACCCAATATATTTAGCCTAGATAGAGAAGAACCAAAACCCTAGAAGATAGAGAGAATACCAACCTTATCTCGAAGCAAAGGGTCTCCAAATCTTAGATCCAAGCCAAATATTTTCAAATTCAAGCCAAATCGAACTGATTTCGTGAGGTTTAGGAGTGAACAAACTTGGGAGAGAAAGGGTTTTAAAATCCAAATGGGGTAAAAAAACGTGAGTTGGGTATTTAAATCCTGTAACGACAGGTCGACCGCCCATTTAGGGTTAGTTGACTGACGAATGAAGTGCCTTTCACTCTTCCCAGGCCTGCTACTGTCGATTGACCGACAATACACTGTCGGTTGACTGACACTCCTGACCTTTTCGTCTTTTAGTGCATTTGAACCCTAATTTGATCAACTTAGCTCAATTTATACCTCTTATTTTGATCCACATATTTTATTAAAAATATTTTTCAATTACTCACATATTGAAACACACACACCCGCATATCACAAACATCTAAATTTCAAAATGTACAGGCTTAGTCTCCCTAACAAAATTAATATACTTATACTTTAAAAATTTTGACATACCTGGATCATCCTTGGGAGGAATTGGTGTGTGTTCCTTTAGTGGATTACTAATTTTTGACTTGGTAGCCTTCGATTCCACCAAATTTTCTTTTGCTTGATTTGTCACTTTGATTTCTTCCTTCTTAGTAGTGGCAATTTTCTGGATTGGTTCGGTAAGAATTTCTTTGCCTTTGTTTGGTGTTTTGAGCTATTTTTCCACATTCTTCTTTGGCACAACTTTGTAAATAGTCTTTTTCTTGTACTGGTATCTTGCCGTCTATTGTGGATGATCTTGGTTAGCCCTCACGTAACGAGCTTTCTGTTGCTTGACCCTTCCATTTTGCACGTGCTGATTCTTCCTTTTAGATAAATTGAACCTTGATTCTTACCAATTTCAGATAAAGCATTTCTAAACTCAATAGTTTCAAAATATTTGTCCAACTTCTTTTTCTTGAGAGATTTAACAGTACTAAACTTCTTATTTTCAAGAGTTGTAATTTTTTGCTCAAGTTTAAAATTATCTTTTCCAAAAACATACATAAGAGCAATAAACATCACAATAGCCTTATCTGTATTCTCATCATTGCAAATTCTATCAGTCTTACGAGCAGAATAATGACTATCAGAAGAAGTAGAATCAACAGTAGTGCACATAATTTTAGAGTCAAGACACTCCAAGTGATCATGCTTAATAGTGCGAATGATATCAAAATCAGGGGACCCCTCATGATCGTGTTTAGTCATACTGTGAAACATATCGAGCTAAAACCATCTCTGATGCCAATTGTTGGCCCAACGAGCTACCAAGTGGGGGGTGAATTGGGTAGTAATAAAAATTAATCAAATAATTACACTTCAAAATTAAATAATTAATTTTATCCTAAATTAATTATTATCTTTATAGCAGTGGATATATGATATCAACTAGGTGCACACCCAAACAATAAAATATAAATAAAGTAAATAAAGTAGCATACCAAAAAGTTATACTAGTTCACCAAGCTATTCTTGGATAATCCAGTCCCCCGAGCTCTGCGGAGAGTCGCACCCACTAATCACTATGATCTCTTTAACCAGGTAGGAACCAAACCCTTACAAAATGATTCTTTTTGCAGGCTCAGAATCAACCTTTACAATTCCTTTTCACAGGCTAAGGAATAACGTCTATCTTTTTCCCAGGCTAAAGATTAACCTAACTCTATTACAGGAAGAATTACAACCTAATTCTTTTTATACCTTAGACTTAAGAATTAAACCTCACAAAAACACTCCAAGTATCCTTTTACCCAGTAAGGATTGAATCGTTACAAATTCAATCAAAAATTAATTCTAGTAAGGAAGAATTACCCCTATCTCTTTTTACGGGAAAAGAGTAACCTAATATTTTTATACTCTAGGCAAAGATCAAACCTGAGTCTCTTTACCAGAAGAGATTGAAACCAACTACCTCTGATTAGACACTCCAAATAGTATCTAATCCGCAATCAACTCACTAATTACAAAATTGAAAAGCTTTTTCCCACTCGGAGCATCTATCATCCCAGATTAATTTGAACTCAATTAATGTCCTGATACTAGTGATAGAAATAAAATGAGAATTTCAAAATCTAATTTTAAATAAAAACGGGTAGAACACAATTTAGCACGTAATCAGACTTTCACAAGAAATCATTTCAAAATTAATTTTCAAGCAATTTAAAGTTCAGGAAAATGATTTCAAAGAAGAAAATTCCAAGTATAATAGTATCACACAACAAATAATAGCAAAAACATGGAGCGATCTCACCAAAAATCCACCGAATAAAGTATGAATAGTAATAACACCTCCAAATCAGTTGTAGCAATAATCCATAACAAAGTTTCTTAAGAACAGACCTCACAATACTCTCAGTATAAAATCAGAATGATCACTCTTAGAGAGCTCAGGAACTGAATAGCTCTTGAAATAAGATTGATTAAGATTTTTATGTCTTTAAAACTCATGTTTATTTATAGGGAATTGGAACAAGCCCTGCAACGGCTAGTTCCCATATATCATGACAAATAATTATAGTAATAGACCCCTTATATCATTATGACTTAATCCTGGTATAATTTACTTAATTATAACTTTTAAAATGTTCAACGAAGTCCCTTAAACATTTTCTCAAACTCAATTATATAGGATAGAAAGAATTACATGACCCAAATTGAGAAATAATCAAAATATATGAACCATATCTATAGGGATAACAAAATATCAACCATATATCTTAAATTCCATAAGATCCCTAAGATATCTCTCATATCCTAACCATAAAAAGGCTAGTAACGCTACTTTTTGGATCAAAACCATGAAATTCTCGAATCCTGAAACCGACCGTCGGTTGACCGACCATAACCCACCAATCGACCACCCGATTTAGGATGTAGCCTAAGCCAAAACTCTTGCCCATAGGTCAACCTTCGATCTTTCGTCTGTCGAACGGACAATCCAAAGAGTTTCTTAGGTCGACCTCTCCGTCTTTGTCTGTCGACCTAACAATTCAGAAAGTTTATCTATTTGCCATAGGTCGACCTCTCTATTGACTAATTGATTCAGAGAGTTCATCAATTTTTCATAGGTCGACCAATCGTACACCATAAGTTAACCTATCGATTTAGAGACTGCACAATTCCAGTACTTTCGCATCGGTTGATCGATCAATTTAGGCAGGTCGATTGATCCTGTTGTACTTAATCCTCAATTCATTTTTAATTTAATTTCTTCGATATTTTTTTTCCCATTTAATCAATTTATTTTCTCGGTTAATTCCTTAAAGTCTTCGGTCTCTTAATATCTATCATCTTTGTCAGTCTCTTTAGCATCCATTTAGCATCCATCTCAACTTCTTCATGATAATATCTTTAATGGAACTTATAAACTGAAACACTCAACAAAGTAGTTAGTTCCACCAAAAACATCAACATTTAATTGTCCATTAAAATTTTAGGATCAACATGATACATTAAGATTAAATTCAATGCACCTAGAAAGCATTAATGGCAAGTAAGCTGAAATAGTGAAACTAACTAGTACTTAGCCCCTAAATCGAACCAGAAGTGTCACATCAAGCCATTAATGAACCCATGTGCAACCAATAGGATTAGAGGAGGGGTAATGATTAGTAATGATTTCCAATCATTAGTAATGATTCCCAATCATTATTGAATCTATAAAAACGATTTGGTATTGATTACCAAAAGTTTTGAGATCTTTCCTTATACCTAAAATTTGTTCATAGCTGACTATGACCAAAACAAGATAGTATGTCCCCTAGGACAAACACAACCCAAGGAAGAAGATGGGATAACCTGTGGATGGATAAATGCGCAGGCTCCCAACCTATAAATAGAAGTGCTTGGGTTCTCATTTTTCAAGACTTGAAGTCCTAGATTCTCTCTCTAAAACTGGAGCCAAGTCTCGGGTGATAGGATTCTCAAGCAGGTTTCTTAAATAACACGTCGTTATTCTGTTGAAATCAGGTCTTGGAAGGTGTTCCTGAGATTCTTGGAGTAAGAACTCAAGAGGAATATGCTCACCAATCAAAGCCAGGCCAAAAGGATCAAGGAGGAAAGAGAGATAACTACTTAGGAAGGACTACTTATCCTAAGTAGGGTGTTCTTGAGGTTATTGGATCAAGAACTCAAGAGATTGACGACAATTGATCGAGTTCCAACTAGAAAGATTAAAAAGGAGAAAAAGTTTTTGTTTAGGGAAAGACCACTCCCCTAAACTAGGTATGCACCTTGATATTCCTTGATCTTGTCTTAAATTTTATATATTATGCTTGTACATATCATAATCATGTAGTTTATACACTTAAATTTTAGTTATATAACTCACATAACCCATAATCAACCAAATAACACTTAATTCATGTTATAATAATGAAATTATGTCCAAATCGAACAAAACTTTCTCAAGAACATGAAGAATGTTCGAGAACATATTAAGAATATGTGAGGACCCAAATCATCTGAGAACATGTTAAGAACATCTATCACACCATGGGTTGTGCATAGTCTCTACGATTCTCTCAAGAATACTTCAAATCGACTCTTTACTAACTGTTAATCTAACTATATACTGTTAATAACTGGATTTACTTTCTGCTAAATGTCAAGATCACAGTAAGGTTGTCTTGTGGACTGGCACCTATATATATACACACTTATATATTACACCGACAGACCTGTGTGGCTAAAAACTCAGGATAAAGGGAGGGCCTCTGTTCCTTCAGGGATATGTGTGATTCTTCTTAAAAAACTTTCCCATTTTTCTTAGTTGCTAGTAGGACTGGCATAAATATATGGTATTTCTTTTCAATTTCAACTAACATACTCACACACTAACACTAACTAACCAAAAATAAAAGAGTTCGCTTAAGGTGTTCTTGGCAAAATCAATGAGGTTACGTTCATATCATGTTGAAATTCATGTTGTTCACTACTAATAATCAAGTAAAACCAACTAAACCCAACCCAGCTTTCAACTTAACATGAATTAACTATGTGATGACCTGATCTTTGGTTACCCCCCAAAGTACTAAGTCAACCTAGATAAGGGTTCGATCACCTTTAATAATAAAACCATATAGTTTAACCTAACACAAACCTATTATCGAGATATTCTCAAGGAAATCAAAGATTGGAATAAAAAATTAGGGTTCTCATGATAATAGATCAGATCTATTAGATCTACATGAGAATCGAAGAAATCAAAGAAGAAGAGAATAAAAGGAAAAGACGAAGAATCACAGAAAACTGGAGAGGAGAAGAAGATGCGAAGACGAAAAATAAAGAACGAATAGGCAATTGTAAAGACGAAAAATAAAGAACAAAGAAGTGATTGCGAAGACGGCTGGACGATTTGTAGGAAATTATGAAGGCATTGAAGAGCAGTAAATTATGAATGAGGGTAGGCTAGAGTAGCGGCTACTTTGAACTTGTGAAAGGAATTGAAAATTGAGGATTGAGGAGTAATGATCTGAGAAAACCCTAGATAATATTTATTGTGGCTATACAGTTGGGTCAAGTGACAAGTGGGTGGGGGGAAAGAGAACCTGTTATCTAATTCGAAATTGAGACACTATAGTGGGTGAACCCGTCCAATCGATTCTTAATAGTACCAGATCCAAGTTTTATGGGCCAGCCTGGTCGGTTGGGCCGGGTGGGTCGGGCTATTCGATCTTTTTGCACAGGCCTAGCCTTTGGTATAACCCAAGCTGAGAAAGAAAAGAAGAAAGACAAGCCCGACTTTGTGATAATCGCTTACTAAACCAAGCCTAACCCTCCAGTACTATGGACTGAAGTATTAGTTTGCATGATCAACAAGGAAGGGTAGGGCATCAGAACAATGGAGCCAACTTGCAGCCTCAGCAGTTGGGAAGCTTTTTCTAATCCCAATACGACGAGGAGCTTGGTAATGAACAAGCATCTGTAATATATCCTATTTGATTAGTCACCAGATCGTAGAGATTATGATATCTATAGGCTCCTTTTGACTTTTTGAATTTCTCTTTGCAATAATAGTTATGCTAAGATAATAACATGTTTAAAATCATATTTTTGTGTTTACTTTTTAGGTGCCTAAATAATCTTGAATATAATCTATATAATAATGAATCACCTATTCCTAATGATTACAATCTAGATAAGGAAATAAATCAGGAGTTAATGGAAATCGAAATGGAAGATAACCCTATTCCTGAGAACATTGAGGAAGTTCGAAGAGCCTTAGAAAGATTTGAGGAACGACTTATTCCAAGTCAAGACAAGGCCAAAACAGTGAACCTAGGAGATCCAGAGAATCAGAGGGAAACGAAGATTGGGAAGTTGATCAATAGCCAGGATAAAGAAGACCTGATATACTTGTTAAAGGAATATCAGGATATTTTGGCATAGTCCTATGTTGACATGATAGGATTATCAACGGACATCATGACACATAAGCTTCCCATTAAAGAGGAAATCAGACCAATTAAGCAAAAGCTCTAGAAGATATGACTTGATATCAACCTGAAAGTTAAGGAGAAGATCGTGAAACAGTTCGAAGCTTGCCTCATCGAAGTATGTACTTATTGTGACTGGTTGAGTAATATTGTGCCAATGTCCAAGAAAGATGGAAGGATCCGAGTCTATGTTGACTATAGAGGCCTCAACAGACAAGTCCGAAAGATGACTTCCCACTGGCAAATATCTGCATCATCTTGGATAACACTGCCAAGTGTTGGATTTCATCCTTTGTGGATGGATTCTATGCGTATAACCAGATCCTAGTCAATGATAAAGACAAACATAAGACTGCCTTTACAATACCTTGGGGTATATTCTATTACCAATCCATGCCGTTTGGGCTTAAGAATGCTGGAGCAACTTATCAGAGAGCCATGGCGACCTTATTCCACGACATGATCCACAAAGAAATGGAGATATATGTGAATGACATTATAGTGAAATCAAGGGAAGACGAAGACCTTCTAGAACACTTAAAGAAGATGTTTAATCACCTCTGGAAGTTCCAACTAAAACTTAACCTGGCTAAGTGTGAATTCAGAGTAGTATCTAGTAAGTTACTTGGATTGATAGTTAGTCGATGGGGTATCAAAATTGATCCTACCAAGATTAAGGCCATAGTTGAAATGTCTGCACCTAGCATGAAAAATGAAATTCGTGGGTTCCTGGGATGAGTGAATTTCATCGCCCGTTTCAATTCATAGCTGATAACAACTTGTGAGCCAATCTTCAAGCTGCTGAGAAAGGAATCAAATGGGAAATGGAACAAAGAATGCTAGGATGCCTTAGAGAAAGTCAAGGACTATTTATTGAACCCTCCTGTCTTGGTACCACCCCAACAAGAAAGACCGCTGTTTCTATACCTTACCGTCCTTGAAACTTCTATAGGTGTAATGTTGGGATAAAATAACAGTTCAGGTAAGAAGGATCAAACCATCTACTATGTCAGCAAAAGATTCTCCTCGTATGAAGAAAGATACTTGGTACTAGAGAAAACCTCCTGTGCGTTATCCTGGACTACTCAAAGGTTACGTCACTATCTGCTGTACTTTACTACCTATTTGATTGCTAAAATGGATCCTCTAAAGTATATATTCCAGAAGCTTGTGCTCACCGAAAGAATATCCAAATGGAAAATGCTACTTACTGAGTTCGACATTGTATATGTGCCTCAGAAAGCAGTCAAAGGCCAAGCAATTTCTGACCAGCTTGTTGATAACCCAAGAGACAATAAAAGGTCCATGGATACTAAGTTTCCTAATGAGCCTATTGCATTGCTAACTAACGATAAGGATGACTAGACGTGACAAATGTACTTCGATAGAGCTAGCAACTCGAAAGGGGCCGACATTGGTGCTGTCCTAATCTCTCTATAAGGCCAACACTTTCTAGTTGTAGCTAAGCTAAAATTCACCAATACCAAAAACACCGCCGAGTACGAAGCTTGTATCATGGGTTTAGAGTTGGCCAAGAACTTGAGGATCAAAAAGTTGATAGTATACAAGGATTCAGAGTTGATTATAAACCAGATCACCGACAAGTGTGTGATGAAAGATACCAAACTGATTCGGTACAACAATTAATTACTTGAACTTTGTGAAGCTTTCTCAAAGATCAAGTTCAAGCATGTACCATGGCTTAAGAATGATTTTGTTGATGCTTCTACAATGTTAGCATCTATGATATTAGTGATCAAAGAAGATGACAAGGAGATTCTGGTAACTATCAAGATATACCGGTAACCAGCTCATTGTAATTAGGTAGAGGGTGAAGAAGACAAAGAACCTTGGTATGTAGATATCCAAAGGTTCTTAAGAAATCAAGAATATCTTGAAGAAGTCGATAGCTTGAGTCTAAGAACCTTGCCAAGACTAGTAGGCTAATTCTTTCTCATCAAATAAGAAATCCCCAGACTTAGTCTCTTAAGGTGTGTGGATACTCGAGAAGCAATACAACTCATAAAGGAAGTTCATAGTCGAGTGTGTAGACTACATATGAGTAGATTCATGTTGCCCAAGAAGATCCTACGAATTGGCTATTTTTGGTTAACCATGGAGGGCGATTGCATAAACTTTATGAGAAGATGTAAGAAATGCCAAGTACACGGTGGACTAGATCCATTTATCCCCAACAGACTTGTATTACCTAGCGGACCCATGGCCTTTCTTGATGTGGGGAATGGACGCCATAGGTCCAATTACACCTATGGTACCAAGCAAATGCCGATTAATCCTAGTGTCTATAAACTACCTCACTAAGTGGGTAGAGGTAGTTTTGCTTACTCATGTCACCCAGAAGATCGTAACAAAGTTATTCATAGAGAATATCTTATCACGCTATGGAGTACCCCAAGCCTTGATCTCCGATAATGCCCAAAACCTAAAAGAAGGTATGATGAAATCCATTTGTGCTCAATTCAAAGTCGAACACAAGAATTTCGCGCCCTACCATTCGAAAATGAATGGAGCAGTAGAGGCCACTAACAAGAACATTTCGAAGATATTGAGGAACATGATAGATAACCACAAAGAATAGGATGAGATGCTCCCAGTTGCCTTGATGGCCTATCGAACATTGGTCAGAACATCAATTAGAGCCACGTTGTATTCATTAGTATATGGAATGAAAGCCATAATCCTAGCAGAGGTAGAAATTCTATCTCTTAGGATTCTATAGGAAGCCAAGTTGGATGAAGTTGAATGGGTACAATAGAGGTTTGATCAATTATGCCTGATAGACGAAAATATACTTACTACTATATGCCATGGGTAATGTTATCGGAAGATGATGGTTAGAGCTCACAACAAGAGGGTTCGTTTGTGAATCTATATTACGGATGAATTGGTACTAAAGAAGATCTTCTGTTCCAAGATGAAACTAAGGGAAAGTTTGCGCCAAACTGGGAAGGACTATTCGTCGTCAAGAAAGTGCTAGGGCATGGGGCCTTAATACTTCGAGAGATGGATGCAGAAGAGTTCCCGAAGCCTATTAATTCTTATACGGTAAAGAATTTATATCCCTAGAAAGATAAACCAAGACTCATAACCAAGAGGAAGTGAGGGCAAAAAATGGTATAAAATTTGCGCGACCTAAGGACGTAGTGAAAACCTGAAAGAGCCCTACCGGAAAAAAGTAGGGATCGTAGAAAAATAAAAAAACCACCGACCCAGCGAAAACTCAAGAGGGTGCTAAGGTGCAAAAAATGTTGTAGCCAGCCTTAGTGAAAACTTGAAAGGGTGCTAAGGGCAAAAATGACAAACACATAATAATTAAAAAAAAATAGGAGACATCAGATTTTGGTCAATATATCATTTATTTGTGAAGTTTGGATTCCTCTAGAGACCACGATACTACGACAGAGTCGAGTAAATCAAAGAATTTGATTGGTAATTCTGCCTACTTTGGGATTCAAAGGAAAACAGGTTAGAAACTGCTAGAGATCTTGAAACCTCCGATAAATGACTAAGTCCAAATTTGTACTCCTAAGGCAGAATTTTTTTCTAAAAATGGATAATATACTTGACTATGTAGGTTTTGTTTAGTAACTCTAAATTTTGATTGTTTATTTGTTATGTTTTGTTGATCCCTAAGTTTTTATGAACAATTAAATGTTGATGTTTTTGGTAGAACAAATGTGTTTGTTGAGTGTTTCAGAAAAGAGTTCCATAATGTTGATTGTGTTGAAGATATCATGAACAAAATGTTAATGGTGTAAAGAAAGACGCATTGAAGAAATGAAAAGCTGTGAAGACCTTGAAGAAATTAGATGAAAACAACTCTATATATTTGTACTCTTAAAGCAACCTTAATTAGGATCACACATGACACTATTAAATGATTTATCATTTTATGTGTAGATATGATAAGAATTTAGGATCCTAATTATTGATTTAATATGTGCTCCTTATGTTATGGAAAATAAAAATTGACTTAATTGGAAATCATGATTAAAGTATAAATAGTTGAAGTTTAGGGTCAACTCCGTCAACAGAGAAAAATGAATAACTAACTAAATCAAACAATGGGTTTTGGAGCAGAATTGATCAAGGAAGTGACCACACAATATCAGTCGGTTAATCGTTCAGAAGGGATCAGTCAACTGTTTAAAACAGTTAGGTTTTTGGAGCAAAATGAGTAATCGCTACATCAATCGGTCAACCAACCAAAGGTTGGTCAATCGATGGGCTTAAGGATCTTTAGGTGAAGTCTCTAAAACAATTGGTCAACCAACCAAAGGTTGGTCAGCTGATGGGCTTAAGGTTCTTTAGGTGAAGCCTTTGAAACAATCGGTCAACCAACTGGGTTGAAGTTTGGTAGGGGAAACTCTTTGTATCGATTGGTCAACCGACCAAAGGGGAATCGGGTAACTGATTGGATTTTTGGTTTTTCCTTGTTTCAATGCTGTATGAATCGGTCAACCGATTGCCAAGGATCAATCAACCGATTGTTTCGGTTGCGATTTCAAGGAACTTGGTCTCCTGGTAAAAAACTAGTTTTTTATGATTCTAAGGGAGAGATTTGGGGGATCTGATCTTATTAAATATATGATACATATATTTTATATCCCTATTGAATTGGTTCACAGAATTTAAGATTCTCTCAATTTAAATAGTTAAATACTTCATGTATTTATGATTGTTAATTGAGAAATATTTCATGGACTTATTTGAAAGTTTTAAAAGATATTTTTAAGTGAATTATCCCAGAATTGAATGAGATTATTTTATGGGGTCTAAGAGTGCCTTTTAGAGGCATATGTTTTGAAAGTAGCCACTGGAGGGCTTGATATTGGTCTATATATTTAAACCTGCGGGATTGAGATGAATCACATCAAGAACATCAATTCCTATGCTTTTCTAAGAGTTATTATTCTACTGAGATTTTTTAAGAGAGATTTTGGGCTAAGTTCTTGATTTAAAGCGTTGATTGATTTGGCCTCACCAAGTTGTGCAATCTTGCGATTCTATTTTTATTCTTCGGTGTTATCCAGTGAGATCTTTCCAAGCAATTTTTTTTAATTGTGATTTCATATTATCATTATTTCCTTGGTGTTAAGATTGTTAGAAAATCGTTTTCAAATCTAAAAGCTAGAAAAATCTTTTTAAAATAATTTTGTGTGATTATCTGATTACGTTCTTTAATTTGTGCTACCCATATTGTTCATTAATCAGATATTAATTTGCCTCACATTGTATCTATCACATAGTAAATTTCGAAACATTAATCGAGTATATTTGTTTTGAGGTGGTAGAAGCTCATTATGCGAAGAAACTCATTATTTTCTGTATTTGTGAGTTTGAGTGGATTAGACACAGTTGAGCAAGTGTCTAGTCAGGGTAGCTAGATTTTAATATTTTCTAATAAAAAAGATTAGGGTTTAGTCTTTGTCCTAAGTATAGAAAGGTTGGGTTATTCTTTTCCCTTAAAAAGAACTAGGTATTGATTCTCCCTGAATTAAATTGAGTGAATTGTGAGGTTTGATCTTTAGCCTGTAAAAGGATTATGTTTGATATTTAGCCATTAAAAATATTAGGTTTTGATTATTACTGTAATATAATTAATTGGTCTAAAGCCTGGTAAAAGGATAAGGTTCTTCCTTAGTTTGTGAAAAGGAAAATTGTAAAGGTTGATTCTGAGCTTGAGAAAAGAATCGTTGTAAGCGTTTGGTTCCTACCTGGTAAAGGAATAAGGGATTAGAGGTTGCGAATTTTCATAGAGCTCGGGGGATTGGATTAAGCAAGGTTAGCTTACTGGACCAGAATATATCTTGGTGTGCTGCATTTTTTATTTACATTATATTGTGTTTGGGTGTGCACCTATAATTATATACTTGTCCGCTGCGTAACGATTATAATAATTGATTTAGAAAAAAATGATTATTTTATAATTAAGTGTTAAAAGATTTAATTGTTTAAATTTTTGTTACTACCCAATTTACCCCTCTCTTGGGTAGCTCATTAGGCCAGCAATTGGCATCGAAGCTGGACTTAGCTCGATAGGCTTAAAATCCTAACTAAACACGATCACATGGAGTGGACTGATCATGATATCGTATGTACTATTATTGAGTTTCCTACTTCCTCTCATAGTTAGGGTCCCGTCAGAGAGAATGATAAACTTAGTGATAATGAGGTTGCTGATAAGGCTATTGAGAGAACTAAACTTGTTAAAAAATCAATAGTTGCTAAAGCAACTCCTCAATATCACCATTGATATCGTACTCCTGTACAGAATAATGATTATTCAAAGAAATGTACTAAAAATGCTAAATGTTTTTATTGTGGGAAGCATGGTCATTTTTAGAAAGTTTGTTATTTGTTTCATGGTTACCTTGTCAGATCCATAAATAATTGGATACCGAAGAGAGAAATTTTTTATGCAGGTACTAATCAAAGATTCGACCAATCAAGAGGATATAATGAAAATAGCATGCCAAGAAATGAGTCTAGATTCAATGCACCAATGAGGAAGAATCAATATATGCGAAATGGAAAGTTTGAAAAGCAGGAAGTTCAATACATGAAATTAACTGATACTTATCCTCAACAAATGGCGAGAAACCAATACTAAAGAAGGACAATGTATAAAGCGGTGACAAAGCAAAATTAGGAAAAATAACTCAAAGCACATTATAAAGGCAAGAAAATTATCACTGAACCAATCCAGAAAAGAGCCAACGTAAGAAAGGAGGAAATCAAAGTGATAAATTAAACAAAATAAAATATAGTGGATTCAAAGGACAACAAGTTTGAAATTAACCAACCACCACAGGTACACACATCAATTGCCCCCAAGGACGATCCAGGTATATCAAATTTTCTAAAATTTAAATATGTTAATTTTGTTAGGGAGACAGTTGCTTCGGATTTCTTAAATTAGATATTTGTGATATGTGTGTGTGTAAGTGTGTGGGTGTGAAAATATTTTAAATAATATGTGTGGATCAAAATAAGAGGTAAAAATTGAGCTAGTTGATCAAATAGGGCAAAAATGCACAAAAGGACAAAAGGGCCCTGTCGGTCAACCGATAGGAATAGAGTCTGCAGTACGCAGACGCTGCCTTGGTCGATTAATTGACCAAGAGCAATTAGTCAACTGAGTGTCACGAGATTTATTCCCCAAGACCCTTCATTTCACCCTCATTTCGGTTTTGAAGCCCTATCTCTCTAAAAACCCTTCATCTCCTAAGAGTTTTCATCTAAAATCTTTAAGAGATCCTTACGTTTTGGCTTGGAATAGATGACTAAGGGCTTGGATCTATCATTTGGGAGTCAAAAGCTTCATTATAAGGTTGGTTCTTCTACTTCTCTCTAGGGTTTCGGTAGATCTATTCCATCTTGTTAGATTTTTGAGTTTTAAATCGTTTGTTGAACTCACCATTGAGAGAAAATGCTTAGTGTAAAATACCTTGCCTGGGAAAGCCTAAATTTGACTCTATCCATTTTGAGAACAAGGAGGTTGAAATAAAATACAAAATGAAATTGCAAATAAAAAGGTTGTTTGTTGTAAACCCGTAGATTTTGATGGATTAAAGAAGAATAATATCGATCTTGAGAAGTATGCTAAGAATTTGGGTTGGACCGATTTTATTTCCCAAAGCAATGAATGAATGCCCCATTGGGTAAAAATGTTTTATAGTAATATTGCAATTAGAGATGAACAAATGAGGTCATTTGTTAAAGGGGTTGAAATTAGATTTGATAAGGCATAACTTAGTGATATTTTGAAGATCAAAAGAGGTGATGTCTTTCCCTACAATACCCCTCAATGGCTTGCAATGAATATTAGGAGAAGTAAGATTGCTATTAAATTTGGGTTGGTTGATGATAGAGCGGGATCGCTATCGCTTGAGCATCGTCTCATCCATTTGATGATTACATATTTAATTGTGCCTAGAGGAGGGAGTCATGCGAGTATTAATGAGTTTGATTTATACTTGCTAAATACAATTGTAGAGGGTAGAAATCTTGGTTTAGCCCATATTATGATGGAACACATGAAATATCATTAAAGAAACCCTCTAGAGTGCTACCCTATGCCGATGTGCTTCAAATGATATTCGATTACTTCGGAGTTGAAAATGACCCTGAAGAAATTAAATTTTTCATGATGACCTCGACATGGATAAATTTTAGTAGCTGTATTTTAATGGAGTATGAATTCCAGAGAAATAGGTGGGTGAGAAAGAATGGGGAATAGAGACAGAGAATGGTGGTGGATGAAGAAGAAGAAGAAGAAGATGAAGAATTAAGCTCAGATCAAAAGATAGATATGCCTAGAAATCAATTTGATGAACTCCAACAATACATGGAGATGCTTGATTACAGAATATCCGGGATTAAAAATAACATGGATGAGATGAGGGTGTCAATGGAAAGCGAATACGGGAGGATTACTGAGACCATGGAAGCTGGGTTTGGGAGGATCACAGGCATCATGGAACACATGTTCCAATTCATGCAGAACCCACAGTTTAGCAGCTAGCAACAGTTTAACGCCCAACGGTAGTATAGTGGGCACACTACCTTCGGAGCACAACAATCCTTTGGAGGATCTACTATAGTAGAGTCATGAGGGATAGGATCATCTATGCCATATTATCAACAGATGCCCTCGAGCTCGAGCGTTCAGCCTGGGAGTCAGTACCCGCAGCAGCCGGCTACAAGTTCGCTGGGACTGTACTATCTATTTATGGGACAGGGACCTTATTTGTTTTTATACTTTATCATTCTTAGTTTAGTTATGTAATTTGAACAGATCTCACCGTGGTACCTTGGTTTTAATAGTTAAATCTAGGATTTGTGGTACTTGATCTAGATAGATTAAGTAGTAATTCGTTTATTGTGGTTTGTTTGAACACGATCCTTTATGCTTAATACTTATTTCTTATGATGATCCACATATATTCTAGTAATTGAAAATGATTTTTATCCATATTATTGAAAATCAAAATTTTATGATTTTTTAAAAGAAAATTTTATCAAGATATTTATAAAGGGGGTTAAAAGAAATTTTTGATTTGGTTCTCCATCCCCACTTTTTAAGATGACAAAGGGGGAGAAATTGTTTGACGTTTAAACGAGTTAGATAATGCTTAGGAATTTGTTCGCCTAAGCATTGCATTGATTAACGAGAGATCTTGGTTGAATCGAGAAATTGAGCTTTAAATGAGTTAGTTGATGTTTAGGAATTTGTTCGCCTAAGCATTGCACTGATTAAAGAGAGATCTAAGTTGATCTAAGTATATTGAGCTTTATTGAATATAATTATCATTATATTTATTTTTGGGCTTATATTGAATATCCGTTGAACTGTTTGAATTTCTCTTCTTGATTATACTTAAATGAGTTAAAGACCCGTCCTCGTATTTAGGGGAGCGTGGTTACATTTTTGTTTTGAAGAAAACATCAAAGTTAATTGTCATCATAAAAAAGGGGGAGATTATTGATCCCTAGGTTTTGATGAACAATTAAATGTTGATATTTTTAGTGGAACTAATGTGTTTGTTGAGTATTTCAAGAAAGAGTTCCATAATGTTGATTGTGTTGAAGATATCATGAGGAAAATGTTAAGGGTGTAAAGATGGATGCATTGAAGAAATGAAGAGCTGTGAAGACCTTGAAGAAATTAGGTGAAAACAACTCTATACATTTATACTCTTAACGCATCCTGAATTAGGATCACACACAACACTATTAAATGAGTTATCTTTTTATGTGTTGATATGATAAGAATTTAGGATTCTAATTATTGATTTAATATGTGCTCCTCATGTTATAGAAAATTAAAATTGACCAATTGGAAATCATGATTAAAGTATAAATAGTTGACATTTAGGAAATAGTGGGTTTTGGAGCAGAATTAATGAAGGAAATAACCACCCAGCATCAATTGGTCATCCGATCAGAAGGGATCGGTCAACTATTTGAAATAGTAAGCTTTTCGGAGCAAAATGAGTAGTCCCTGCATCAATCGATCAATCGACCAAAAGAGATCAGTCAACTGTTGGGCTTAAGGATCTAACAGGTGAAGTCTCTGAAACAATTGGTCAACCGATTGTGGACCAATCGGTCAACTGACTGGGTTGATGTTTGACAAGGAAAACTCTCTATATCGATTGGTCAACCGACCAAAGGGGAATCGATCAACTAACTGGAGTTTTGGTTTGGCCTGATTTCAATGTTGTATTAATCGGTCAACTGACTGTTTTGATTGAGATTTTGAGAAACTTGGTCCCCTGGTAAAAAACTGCCAAGGATCAGTCAACCGACTGTTTCGATTGAGATTTTGAGAAACTTGGTCCCCTAGTAAAAAACTAGCCATTTTTTATGATTTCACGGGAGAGATTTGAGGGATCTGATTTTAATAAAGATATGGTACTTATATTTTATATCCCTATTGATTTGGTCCACACAATTTAAGATTATCTCAATTTAAGTAGTTAAATACTTTCTATCTTTATGATTGTTAATTGAGAAATATTTCATGGACTTATTTGATAGTTTCAAAAGATATTTTTAAGTGAATTATCCTACAATTGAATGAGATTATTATATGTGGTCTAAGAGTGCCTTTTAGAGACATATATTTTAAAAAGTAGCCGTTGGAGGGCTTGCTATTGGTCTATATGTTTAAACCTGTGGGATTGAGATGAATCACATCAAGAACATCAGTTCCTACACTTTTCTAAGAGTTATTATTCTACTGAGATTTTTCAAGAGAGATTTTGTGCTAAGTTCTTGATTTAAAGTGCTGATTGATTTGGCGTCACCGACTTGTGCTATTTTGTGATTTTATTTTCATTCTTCGGTGTTTTCTCGGTAGGATCTTTCCAATCTATTATTTTTAATTGTGATTTTATATTATCATTATTTCCTTGTCATTAAGATTGGTAGAAAATCATTTTCAAATCTTAAAGCCTGAAAAATCGTTTTAAAATGATTTTGTGTGATTATCTGATTACGTGCTTTAATATGTGCTACCTATATTGTTTATTAATCATATATTAATTTACCTCACATTGTATCTATCATCTAGTAAATTTCAGGACATTAATTGAGTATATCTATTTTAAGGTAGTAGAAGCTTCTTGTAAGAAGAAACTCATATTTTTCTGTATTTGTGAGTTTGAGCGGATTAGACACGGTTGGGACGGTGTCTAGTCAGGGTAGCTTGGTTTTAATATTTTTCGGTGAGAAATATTGGGGTTTGATTTTTGTCATAAGTATAAAAATGTTAGGTTATTCTTTCCCTTGAAAAGAACTGGGTCTTGATTCTCCCGAAATTGAATTTAGTGAATTATGAGGTTTGATCTTTAGTTTGTAAAAAGATTAGGTTTGATCATTAGCCTATAAAAGGATTTGGTTTGATCTTTAGCTTGTAAAAGAATTAAGTTGTGATTCTTCCTGTAATAGAATTTGAGTAGTCTTAAGCTTGGTAAAATGATAAGGTTATTCATTTACCTAGGAAAACAGAAATTGTAAAGGTTGATTTTGAGCCTGGTAAAAGAATCACTGTAAGGGTTTGGTTCCTACCTAGTAAAAGAATCGGGGATTAGAGGTTCTGAATCTCTGTGGAGCTTGGGGAACTGGATTAGACAAGGTTAGCTTGTTGAACCAAGATATATCTTGGTGTGATGCATTCTTTATTTACGTTGTATTGTGTTTGGGTGTGCACCTAGAATTATACACTTATCTGCTGTTTAACGAAGATAATGATTGATTTAGAAAAAAATTGATTATTTGATGATTAAGTGTTAAAATATTTAATTATTTAAATTTTTCTTCCTTCCCAATTTACACCCTCTTAGGTAGCTCATTGAGCTAACAAATGGCATCAGAGCTGGTCTTAGCTCGATAGGGTTAAAATCCTAGATAAATACAATCACATGGAGTGCACTAATCATGATATCATATGTACTATTATAGACTCTCCCACTTCTCTTGATAATCAAAGTCCCGTTAGTGAGAATGATAAATTTGGTGATAATGAGGCTGCAGATAAGGCTATTGAGACGTTGATTGCCCTTACTTCTGTTTTTGAAAAAGAGAATTTGAAACTCGGGCAAAAGATTGCAATTCTTGAAAATAAAAAGTTTAGTACTACAAAGTCTCTTAAGAGGAAGAATTTGGACAAATATTTTGAAACTGCTGAATTTACAAATGCTTTATCTAAAATTGGTAAGTTACTTGAAAAAATCGATTCTCTTGAAGAAGAGAACGAAGTTTTGAAAACTGATATTTATGTTTTCAGCAAAATGATTTTAAAAAGAAAAATCTTGAGACTTTAAATGAGGCCCTTAGCATTGAGGTGGAGAATGCAAGATGTGAGCTTGATAGAGCTCATGTGAAAATTTATTCTATTGAAAATGAGTGCCAAATTCTTAAGAATGATCTTGAATTTATGTATGAGAAGAATTTTGGTCTACAGGTGAACGTTAGTTCATTAGAGCAATTACTTGGAAATACTCAAAAGGAGCTTGATGAAGTAATGGATAAATTCAATAATATTGAGAGAACTAAACTTGTTGAAAAATCAATAGTTGCTAAAGCTACTCCTCAATATCACCATCTATGTCATGCTCCCGTACGGAATAATGATTATCCGAAGAAACGTACTAACAATGCTAAATGTTTTTATGTGCGAAGCATGGTCATTTTGACAAAGTTTGTTATATATTGCATAGTTACTTTGTCCGATCTAGAAATAACTGGATACCAAAGGGATTTTGTTTTTTTTTTTTTTTTTTTTTTTTTTTTTTTTTTTTTTTATGCAGGTACTAATCGGAGATTCGTCTAATCAAGGGCGTACAATGAATACTACATGCCAAGAAAGGAGTCCAGATTCAATGCACCAATGAGGAAGAATCAATATATGCAAAGTGGAAAGCTAAAAAAATAGTAAGTTCAAAAAGTAGCAAGTGCAATACATGAACATAAGACTCGCACCAATCATAATCAATGCAAAAATTCAAAATTGTAATATATAATCCCTAAAAATGAATAAATGTCGTCGAGCAGTCTACAACTGGGGAGCATTTTATTCAAGGTTAAACTTCCCCAAGGAAGTTTGCTAGTCCTCGTGAGGCAGTCCTAGGTCGGATGTGGCCAAGAAACTCAACTAGGTATTGAGTTTCCCTGAGGGTCTTCGCCCGTGTGAATTCTCTCAATCATTTTCAATCATGTATGATGTGGCAACCCTGGAATCGATTTTTCTAACCCAAATCCATTCCACCCAATGTATATTTACTTTACATGTTAGAACTATATGTGACTTGATTCTCCTTAATTTGAGATATGTAGGAGAACACTTTGGGTACAGCCAGAACCAGGAGTCGATTGATCAAGTGTCATCTTCTCCACATCCTATAGGATAGACCTCGCATCATCCTTTAGGAACTATATTTTAATAATTTTGGTCGGTGTATTTTAATTTTGTAGTGCAAATCCAGCCAGCCAGCCAACTAGACAGTAGTTTAATAATTCTGGCCAGTGTATTTTAATTTTGTAGTGTAAATCTAGCCTGCTAGCCAGACAATATTTTATTAATTTTGGGTAGTGTATTTTAATTTTGTAGTGTAAATCTAGCCTGCTAGCCAGACAATATTTTATTAATTTTGGGTAGTGTATTTTAATTTTGTAGTATAATTTCAGCCAGCCAACCAATATTTTAATAATTCCGGCCAGTAATATAATGTAGTAGTATGATTAACTTTGCCTGTTAGAGCTACATGTGACCTAATTCTCATTAATTTGAGATATATAGGAAAACCCTTTAGGTACGGTTACAACCAGGAGTTGATTGACTGAGTGTCATCTTTTCCATATCCTATAGGATAAATTGCACATAATCCTTTAGGTGTTGTATTTTAAAGTCTAGCCAACCAGTAGCCAGCCGGCCAGTCAGTATAGTAGTATAATTTATGATTTTGGCCAACCAGTAGTATAATATAATAGTATAATGCTTGGGGGGGGGGCTTGTACAAAGTGTTGTCCTCACCACACCTTATAGGATTAGATATATCGCCATCCTCTAGGAATGCTGATAGATAGGAATCAGATATGTCACCATCCTTCTAGTAGTAATCTTCCAGGGTTGATTGTTCGTCATCCTTTGATGTATACAATGGTAGAAGTGATCAATCATCATCCTCATCGAATCCTCAAGGATCAGGTGTGTCTCTATCCTTTAGGATAGATTTAAATACATGCCTTTATATTTCATGTCTAGCAAAACAAAATATTAGTGTCTCCTTATTTGTCATTATGAGTAAACTCGCATGACAAAGAGGGGCAACTGTAGATACCACATTTTATCCCGCCCAGTCAGTGTTGAATCAAGTTCAAGGTCAGATAAACTTTAAACTTGGGTTTAAAGGGAATGAAATTCTACCGAGATCACACTATATAATACAAAAAAATGCCCAAAAAACATGAAAAAAAAAACTGTTAAATATGACCAAATTTAGCTAAGTAAAAGTTTCGGGTCAACCTAAAAAACCCCATAATTTAAGGGGGTCTAAAATGACTTTTATTAAATTTTGATTTTCATTAAATCATATTTTCTATAAATAAAAATTATCCACTACCATTTAATTGTAGGATATTTCAACAAATTACTCCGGTTACCTACCCTAACCTTGAAACATTTATTATCACTGAATCTTGTCAGTTTAACACCAAAAACATTTGTTTCATTTATGCATACAATATCAAATGCTAGCCAGAAACAATCCAAGAAGACTTTGATAAACGCTTGTAAAGGTCATGACAATGCGCTAAATCACTAAGGTGATTAAGGACTTGGGCTTAGTTTGGATTTGCACCAAATCCAAGTTGTCTTGAAAATCCACCATAGGCCCAATGAATCAAGGGCTTAAACATCATTTAAAGGACCACAAATGAGCCTTTTAATGACCAAAGAACCCCTAGATATTCATTACACAAATATGTAAGAGATAAACCAAGACACTTATAAGGTAACCAACCGTTATCGAAACTAAACCGATTCTGTTTGCCACCTAAGTTAGGCATTTAATGTGCATTAAATTAACATGACATCAAGAATTTAATGATTGGGATGAAAGGATAGTCCACATTCAAGGTATCAAGATATTTTGATCAAAATATCTTAGAGTTAACCGAAAACCTTAAAATGTGATTACTCGTTATCGAAACCAAACTAAATTGGTTTTCCACCTAGCCAGTACATTAAATGCACATCCCATAAAGCATTAAATTCTTAGGGATGACATGGAATGGGTAGATGCATTGAATCTAGATATGTTCACCAAAATATCTAGGGGTATCTAAGAAACTTGAAACCCAACCATCGGTTACATGGCAAGTTAACCCGATTCAATTTGAAACCTACCAGATAAGTGATTGACAAGTCATGAATCATCATAGTGAATTAATTTCCAAGTGAAACATCAAGACTAAATTCATTCCACCTAGAAAGCCTTAATGGCAACCAAGCTGAAATAGTGAAACTAACCGATACTTAGCCCCTAAACCGAACTGAAAGTGTCACATCAAGCCATTAATGCACCCATGTGAAACCAATAGGATTGGAGGATGAATAATAATTGGTAATAATTTCCAATCATTAGTAATGATTGCCAATCATTACCAAATCTAGGAAAAAGATTTGGTAATGATTACCAAATCTTTTGAGATCTTTCCTTGCACCTAAAATTTGTTCAAAGTTGAAAAAGACCAAAACAATATAGTAAGTCCCCTAGGCCAAACAAACCCAAGGAAGAGGCTTGGATAGCCTGTGCATGGATAAATACGCAGGCTTCTAGCCTATAAATAATAACCTGCCAATCCCAAGAAACTTTGAACTTTGGTCACACTTTTCGGCCTTTCCTATTGGACCACAACTTCGACTTTCCTTGGGATCTACCTGAATACCATCTCCCCGAGATAACAAGCCTCAAGAACATGACTCTATCCAACCAAAACTCAAATTTGCTAAATTCCGCGTACAACTGCGTCTCTCTCAATGTCTGCAACACGATCCTGAGGTGTTCCGCATGCTCTTCTTTATTTTGGGGATAAATCAGTATATCATCAATGAACATGATAATAAACTGATCTAGATAAGGTTGGAAGATCTGGTTCATCAAATCCATAAAGGTAACAGGGGCATTCGCCAACCCAAATTGCATAACTAAGAATTCATAATGCCCATACCTCGTCCGGATCGCTGTCTTCGCCATATCACTGTCTCTGACTTCCAACTGGTGATATCCTGATCGAAGTTCTATTTTGGAAAATACCCTGGTCTTCTGCAATTGGTCAGATAAATCATTAATTCTAGGTAATGGGTATCTATTACGAACCGTCACCTTATTCAACTGCCGGTAATCAATACACATCCTTAATGTGTCGTCCTTCTTCTTCACGAATAACACTGGGGCTCCCCGTGGAGAAACACTAGGTCTGATAAACCCACGGTCTAACAGATTTTGCAACTGGGTCTTCAATTCTTTCAGTTCGGTAGGCTCCATACGATAGGGTGGAATTGATATCGGAGCAATTTCTGGAATTAACTTGATAGTGAATTCCATTTCCCTATCCACTGGCAACCCTAACAATTCTTCTGGAAACACATCGGGAAAATCCTGGATTACTGGAATATCCGCCCACTTGAACTCCATTCTGACTGGAGTCAAACACATGTGCGAGGTGTCCCTGACATCCATTCTTTACTAATTTTCTGGCCTCCAGGAGTGAAATCAAGCTGATTGGGGGTAATGGTTATGTCTCCTAAAAATACAAACTTTGACTCGCCGGAGACTTGAAAAGTTACTTCCTTTTTAAAACAATCCACTGTGGCATGATAATTGGATAGCAAATCCATACCCAGTATCACATCACAATCATGAATACTCAAGGGTAATAGATCTACCGACAATTCTCTATTACCAATATGAAACGGACCATTTTTATATGCACTAACTATCAACATGGACTCCCAGTTCTCGATTGCTTCTCACACATCATTCTCTATTAATTTCGGTGTGTTTACTAATTCTAAATAACTTTTGATCCGCCTGCCCGTCAACCAAAAACATATTTCTAAATCAAATCCTTTCTGGAATCACTTACATCTTGTCTCTTCCGGTTTTTACCTAATCAAGAGCACATTTGGACATGACATCGAATTTAATTTCATACTGCCGAACAGTTATCTTCTCCTGTTCCAATAATATGAACTCCTCCTCTAATAAAATTGCAAGGTTTCCTTAGTATTGTAGTTTAATGCATACCCTTGAATGTTGTATGCTAGGGTAGAATTCATGTATATCAAATAGTAACACAATGTGTTGTGAAGCCCTCTAATACCAGTAAGGTGTTGTTTACTAATCCATGTTAAGTGTGCTCTGTCACATATTGGTTTAACAACTAAAACATTAAGTACTATTAATAGTGAATCCCAATGTCAAGTCAAAGATGATTACTTATCAGTTAAAATTTAATATTTAAAACCACTAGCACCCCCACAAACGTAATCTATCCCCCACTACTATCGACGGCACCACCCAATCCACCGACTAATAGTATCACAATTTCGTCGCACCCACTACTTGCCTACAAAACAAATAACCATGCACGACGCCAGTGTACTATCTAATGTAATGCAGTAACTACCACTCACGTGCCGAACCCACCTATCGACACCCTATCTCATGGTCTACCACTGGCTCGACAAATTGACATGTCTATAGAACCTATAACCTAGGCTCTGATACCACAAATGTCACACCCCACCCCGGACACCCGTCACCCGAGGTCGGGCGTGACGTCGCCCTGACGCTACCTGACCAATCCATGAATATCCATACATACATATACACATACCCACTCGCACTACTGTAACAGTTTTTTTCTCCAAAAATATATATCTACCCATGTCCAAATATTTGAGAACATATCGGTCCCAAATATTCACAACCCAAAAACACAAGAGTACCTGAACCTTCCGTGGTTCACATCCAACTGACTTACCTCCAACACGACACTACCACCGAACTCTACCTAGTACCAGTAGTGGACTAACTCCTAGCCGCGGTACCTGAAACCAAATTTTTTTATCGGTGTACTGTCTTCATAATAAAAAAACATTTAATGGATCAAGCACAAATGTTAAATACCACCTTTCAAAATATAATATTTTATAGTCACATACCCAGTTAAAAATCCAATTCCACTGCCACCAGTGAAATGAAATACTATAAAGATAATACCATACATCGCATACCGTATTTGAAACCAATTTTCAACTGCTACCAATGTAAAGAAATAATACATCTAAAACACCCAATATAAATATTTTAAGTTAACCAATCGAAATATTTTAAATCAGCTAGTCCGGTTATTTTAAACCAACCTGTCCAAGTATTTTAAACCAATCACTCCAAACATTTCAACATAATAAATAATACTCCCCACATCCTCTCCTACTAGCCATATGATTGTGTTTACCTTACGATTGGGAGTTTTAATGGTACCGTACCACCTGCAGGTTTTGCACTCCTAACGGGTGAAACCACTCTGCAAGACTTTGCCTAGTAGATAATCCACATCCCGCATGACATATCTTCATAATGAGAAGAAAATCCACATCTCGTAGGTCACACCCGCCTAACGAGAAGAAAATCCACATCTTGTAGGTCATATCTGCCTAACGAGAAGAAAATCCATATCTCATAGGTCCTATCTGCCTAACGAGAAGAAAATTCATATCTCGTAGGTCATATCCGCCTAACGAGAAGAAAATCTACATCTCGTAGATCATATCCGCCTAACGAGAAGAAACTATGGTATAGCCGGACCAAACATCACTTTCCACCTTAAAAACCGACTTGGTCCAAAAATCATCTTTCCACCTTTAAAACCACTAGATCCAAAAATCATTTTCTACCTTTAAGACCAACTTGATCCATATAAGTTGCAAAATCATCCATTTAAAATAAGCACATTTTCTAAAATTTATACGAAAATAAGATTTATAAATTTACATAGAAGACAGTATACTCACCTCGATTTCCGCGCTGCAAAACTATCACTGTCCAAAACCTACCGGGACACTGGCACCTGCGAACCTAATAGCGATAGGGCCTAAATTAATATTTTATTTAAAATAACCTAACAAGCAATGCAGGCCCTAAATATCATAATTTCCCAAATTTGGTTATGCTAAATTACTAGTTACCCCGGTTCCCTATGTTAACGTTAGCTGAACAAATTTATTATAATTAACGGTTGCAAAGATTATTGTCCGGTTATGAGAATTACTATTATGATTGCAAAAATTTTAATACTAATAATTTAATTTAACGAGAATAATAACTGATTGAAATTTTTACCTGTTTCGAATTGCTTGCGACTGAGAAATTGGATTTTCGAGTTTTTGATTTTTATTGGATTTTTTTTCCTTTTTTTTTCTCTTCCTTTTCTTCTTCTTTATTTTTTTCTCCTTCTTTCCTCCTTCTGTTTTGGTCACTGGATCCCCACCACCGTGGCAACGGATCTCACCGCCGCGACGAACGTCCCATACTCTGTTCAGTTTCCTCTCTCTCTCTTTCTCTCTCTCTCTCTCCTATTTCTGTTTTGATGCTTCGTCGCCCCGACCAGTTCTCCCCGCCGATCACTGCTCCGATTATGCCCACATACCCACGATGGACGAACGGACAACATACACACATGAAACACTCACTGTAGGATGGCATCCTACATCTCCGATGACGACACACACACATACACTAAAACACATGCATACTCCGATCACATACACTCACACCAATCACTCATTCACACCGTCACTACCGATGACCCAGTACACACGCCGACGTTTGATAATGAGCAGAGCTCCCACATACTCCCATATACTTACACACAAGGTCTGACCACATCAACCTACCAGAAACACTCCCGATGACGAAACACACACACACAGTCACTAAAGAAACGGCAACGATCATGCACCACCGAACGAATGGTGGACAACCGAATCTCATACTCCCACTCACTGGTGACGACACCGTGACGATCACCGATCACCCCCACCATCTGCACCCACACGCACACCAATGACACCCACCGCTGACTGCTGCGCCCCACCGTCAACGAACCACCCTACGACGATTGCCGAATGGACAGAACACACACACCCATGCACACGAACGGTGAACGCACCTACACCGCCGGTGAGCCGAACCTTCTTATTTCTCTCTATTTTCTGATTTCTTCTCCTTTTTAGGGTATATATATATATATATATATATATATATATATATATATATATGCGTGGTAGAAGTGGTCTTCCGTGATCCCTTGTGAAGCCACGCCAGTCCTCTTTTTCCAGTGTTTTACAATTGTGTATATATATATATATATAATATTTTTACCCAAACTACACTAACTTCCCCCCAATTTTCCTTTAGGTTATTATTTAAACCTTTTTTGAAATTTAATATTCTTAAAATTCCAAATTCGCCCCTCAAAATTTTAAATTGGATAATAAATGACACATTGTACCCCATTATTTTCTAAATGTTCTAAAATGCAACTAAAATTATGCACGTGCTAAAATTAGGGTCTTACAATAGCACTCCCCTAAACTAGGTATGTGCCTTGATATTCCTTGATCTTGCTTGAAATTTCATATATTATGCTTGTACATATCATAATTATGTAGTTCATACACTTAAATTTCAAGTATATAACTCACATAACCCATAATCAACTAAATAGCATGTAATTCATGTTATAATAACCAAACTATGTCCAAATCATACAAAACTTTATCAAGAACATCAAGAACGTCCGAGAACATGTTAAGGACATGTGAGGACCCAAATCATTCGAGAACATGTTAAAAACATGTAAGGATTCAAACAAAACATCTATCACACCATGAGTTGTGCATAGTCTCTACGATTATCTCAAAAACACTTCAAACCGATTTTTTACTAATTGTTAATCTAACTATATTCTGTTAATAACATGATTTTATTTCTGCTAAACGTCAAGATCACAGCCAGGTTGGCTTGTGGACTGGCACCTATATATACTTATATACTACGATGACAAACCCTTGTGGTTAAAAACTCGGGATAAAGGGAGGGCCTTTATTTCTTTGCGAATGTGTGTGATTCTTCTTTAGAAACCTTCCCATTTTTCTTAGTTATGAGTAGGACTAGCATAAATATATGGTATTTCTTTTCAATTTCAACTAACATACTCACACACTAACACTAACTAACAAAAAACAAAAGAGTTCGGTTAAGGTGTTCTTGGCAAAATCAAAGAGGTTATGTCCATATAATGCTGTGATTCATATTGTTCACTACTAATAATCATCTAAAATCAACTAAACCCAACCCAACTTTCAACTTAACATGAATGAACTACGTGATCTTCTGATCTTTGATTACCCCCCAGAGTACGTAGGTAACCCACATAAGAGTTCAATCACCTTTAATAATAAAACCATATAGTTTAACCTAACACAAATGAACTACATAAATACCTGATTCTCATTAATCCGAGATACGTAGGAAAACCAAAAATTAAAAAAAAAAACACTAAAAAAATAACAAAAATATTTTTTTTTAAAAAATATTTGATATGGATTTAAATTTTGATTGGAATTAATTTGATAAGATACTCTTTTTGGACAGGCGACTTAAGGTTCCTACCAACTTCCCCGAGCGTAATTGATCCCCAAACCCTTAAAAATAAATCTCTGGCTGGACCGTGGTTTTGGGGTAACAAATTTACTTAAGTGTTTTTCCAAATCATTTAAAAAAATAAAATCTCGGTGACCTAGCACACCATTTAAACTCAATGCTAGGTGGCGACTCCTTTTTCTAAAATTGGCTTAAGTTATTTTATGGGAAGACCGACGCTCTAAAAACCCCTCTCTTTTATATTTTTCAAAAACAAAAAAATGTGTATATTTATTTTTATTTAATTTCGTTTTATTTCTTTTCTAAATATCCGGGGTGCATCAGCTGGCAAGTTTGCTGGGGAACTATTTTAGAGGTCGAGCCTACAATATCCAAATAAGTCTAAGAAATCTAAATCTGAATGTTATGTTTTATTTTTTTTATCTCTTCTTTCTTTATTTGTAAATAAGTATGTGTGTGTTTGTGTGTTGGGTTTTGCCTTTATTTTATGATGTTTATATTTTCTTCCTTTTTTTTTTCTTTCCATATTACTCTTGTGCATATATATGCTCCTTATTTGTTGTATTACTGTTATGTTGTACACTCTTCCAAGGCACAAACAAAATTGGATTGCATTTACATTTATCCCTATCATAACCCTTAGAAGGGCCGATTATAGGAGTTGGGCCACACGGTTCATCCATTGGGTCCGGTTCTTAAACCCTGTAGGATTATATAGAGGTTGATAGTAGGATCTAGGCTGTGCATGTTATCTACTGGGACCGGCTTCAAAATTCATCGCGCTTGGATCAACAACCAATGTTACTTCAGAGACATTGGAGGTTTGAAGATCTGGGAACCGAGCATTTAATAGGATGCATCAGTTGAAAGCCTTGATCCTCTATAGTAATCCTAAGTCTAGGTATCGTTTGAACCTTTATAGGACATTTTGTTCTAGGAAATGGAAGAGGGCTTTGTATATTGTGTTTGGATTGATGATGTTTTAGGGAGTCTTAAAACCAAATAAGTTTAAGGTTTTCAATACTGGTGAAGAATTCAATGACAAATGAATTTCTATAATTCTCAAGGTAATTGTTATCGACTTTGTAATTTTATTTTAAGGTTGTACATCATTGGCTTAGTGCCATTCGATATGGTTGTATTAATATATCAAGTTCCTTGAGACAAATAGAAGTTATTTCTCTAAATAGTTGCTTTTATGGATAATCATCACTGAAATTCGAAACTTTGAGCTCGTTTGGGTCTCAGGCTACCTTGGATTCATGTAAACTAAGAAATTGGACTCCGTCTAGTATTTTAAAAGAGAATTGGTCCCCAAAAGTGATTCTTGTTTCCTATTCTGAAGTTCGATCACCCACAATCGAGCTCAGAACCATTCTAAAATGGTATCCGAAAGTAATTCGAGATCGTATCGCACGAGGAGGTTGTTTCCCTAAGAAATGGTCGTTGGATAAGCATCAAACACCGAAGTTTCCATGTCTAACTAGCCTAACACTAATAAAAGATCCAAAGTACATGATCCAAAGGCTCCTTTTTTAATTTACAAACTAGCTCCATCAGAGTGCACCCACCTCGTGTTCAAACAACCCAACAACCCATGGCTGACCAGTTGGATCGAATCGTTAACATCGATGGACATAGACACACTATGCCAACAATTTGGCCACATCTCTGATTTGAGACATGTCAAAGTCAATGGTGGGATGATCAAAGCACTAGTTTGACATTGGGTTCTAAAGGCCCCTAATTTTTGATTCAGCAAGACAAAGCTTACCTCTTGTCTTGAGGAGGTGACACACATTTTATGCCTTCCCCTGGTTGGTGAAATCGCATGTTGTTTCAGCAATTTTTACAAAAATTCTTGTGGCTCGGGCACTAGGAATGAAATAAAACTACCTTTGTTAGCATGGATAAGGCTACGATCAATCCATCGACATAGATGTGGTCCTCAGTCGATTCGTAGACAATACTGGGTATGATTGATACATAAAGAGTAGTAGTACCTATAAGGAATGGCAGTAGTGCCGCATGACCATGTTGGGTTTGTGCTTACTGCAACATATTTTGTTTCCTTGTAAAGGCTCAGTGATCCATGCATAATTGTTCGATCTGGTAGAAAATATGATTAAGGATCTGTCGTATACTAGTAGTATTGGCAAAGTTGTGCTGCTCTCTAACAGCTTGCTATTGTGGGGGACATTTCTTTTTTGGGAGTTGTATGCTGCTCCAGGTTTAGTTCATATCACACTTGACAAAATCCTGATATAATCTGGTGCATGATGGACTTAACCATCAGGAGGCTTGCTGAAAAGATGGCCTAAGTTCAGTGCAAGGTGGGTTCCCCTCTAGATTGGGTTCGAATGCTGCATTAACTTGTTGAGACATATGTAGTTTGTACTACCCTCCAAACGATGGGCTTATGTCACACCCTACCCTGGACACCCGTCACCTGTGGGGCCGACGTGACGTCGACATGACATTACCCAGGCGACAAACCAACTAGAAAATGACGTTATGCGTTCATAATTATACGATTAATCAAAATACAAGTCATAAACATCTTTCCAAGCTAGGGACACATTCGTCACAAAAATTTTCTTCTAGAATAGCAAAAGAAAATAAAAACAAACGATGAACCTTTCCTAGGTTCGCCTCAGGCGGCACTTCGTGAAAATTTTAACTCCTCGCTATACCATTTACGGACTCTACCCTGTGCCAGTAGGGGGCCGACTCCTAGCCATTTCACCTGCGAGTGTACTGCCTTATAAATATAATCATTTTTATTTAGTGATAATAATACCTACTAAATAGCACAACATTTATACATGGATTCAGCATAAGCATCATATATACAGTAAAATGAAATAATATATATATATATATATATATATATATATATATATATATATATATATACAAGTTCCATTTTTATAATCATGCAGTATAAATATCATACCAATCGCCTGAAATAGTAATAAACCACCCGAAAATAAACAAAACATCACACCCCAAACCACACGCACACTGGCTAGCCATGGTGATCGTTTTAACCTCACGATCGGGAGTTTGTAACGGTACCGTACTATCTGTAGGATATGCCTTCCTACGAACACCCATCATTTCGCTGAAGTGGATAATCACTGCGCAGTATAATCGTCTAATATCACTCCGCCGAAGCGGATCACATCACTCCACCGAAGCGGATCACATTACTCCACCGAAGTGGATCAATATCACCCTGCCGAAGCGGATCACATCACTCAATAATCACGTTTAATCCCCACATAACTTTAAAAGCTTCTAATTTAAATACAACCACTTTCCATCATATATATATATGCAAATAGTTCGGCGAGAAGACAGTACACTCACATCGTTTCTGGCGTTACAAAAATCTCGCTGTCCCAAGCTTACCGAGGTGTTGGCGTTTGCGAACCCAGCAATGATAGGGTCTAAGTTAATATTTCATGTAAAATTACCTAGGCATGTACGGCAGGCCCTAAGTTCCGCATTTTTCATTCCCCATATTTTATCTATGAGATTTGTTATTGTCCTTAATAATTTTATTCCATTCTTTATTATATAGGAAAATCCCGTAATATGAACGATCCCCCATTTATTACTCCGGTTATGAAGATTTTAGGCTAAGATTGAATTTTAACAAACTAAAATAAATTTAACAGCAAATACGATCCTTTCCAAGTTATTCACGGGCCGTGAGAAAGGGTCTTTTATTTGGAGTGGAATTTTTCCTTTTTGCTGGGGGTCAGTTGTGTAATTTATTTTTTTTTTCTTTTTTTTTCCCTGTTCTGTTTTCGGTTCTTCTCCGACAGCTGTCTCTCTCTCTCTACCCCTTCTGACCACCGGTGGCTTCTCTCTCCTTGTCATCCCACCTGTCAACCACCGCACCACCCCCGACGTCCAACCGACACCCCCTCCAGCCATCTCAGCAGCTCCACCACTTACCCAGCCGCCACTGTTCACGCCCCTGCACCCTGCGACACACACACACACACAGCCACCCATGCATGCAACCATGCGTGCATGCCACTGCCGATGGCACGCCACGGGACCACCGATCCCTGCCGATAGATGCCCATACACACGGTGGCACACCTCAGCCGCAACCAACTCCCACCACCGCCACCGCGTCGATCGTCCTCTCTCTCTCTCACTCTCTCTCCGTCCCAGTTTTTCCCCTTTAATTTCACTGGATTTACGTCGACACATTACGCAACTCGTACACATGCACACTCGCACCCAGTATCTAGGAAATCCGAACACACACACGCAAACCCACATGCAGTCGAAAAACGGAAACCGAGCACACCGCCGAAAACTTATCGACCCAACTCGTTATGCCCATGCATGCATACATTTATCAATTAATTGAGGAAAAACATATAAATACTCACCTTCTCGATGATCGTTGATGGTCGAACGGAGATCCGTAACTCCGCTCACCGGCGACGCTAACACGTGGACTACCTCTCCGTCGACGGACCACGCCACCGGCCAAACCAAACCCTCTCTCTTCCTGGAATTGTTTATGATGCTCACACGGCCACGCTTCCGGAGGAACGTCGGTACAAGAAAAACCGACGTCCTCTTTCCGCTCCGGTTCTCTCTCTCTCTCTAATTTTTTTGAATTTTCTTCCTCTGATTTTTCATCCTTCTTCGCATGTAGGAGGGTTTTAATGCATGAAATTAGTGGTTAAACGAATTCTAATCTTGCCACGTCGTCCCTCAATCTCCTCTCCTTGGCCGGTGGATCGTCGTCTGGTTGCCGTGTGGGTCTCGACACATTTATATATAAAAAAAAAGTTTAAATTACACTTTTATCCCCTCATCTTCTTTAGGATTCCTATTTTGATAAGTTTAAGTTTTAAAAGTTCCAAAATTATGATTTTTCCCCTAACATTTTTATTTTCGATTTCTAATTGCTAATTTGAATCTTAAGTTTAAATTTTTGCGTTTCCCAAATTTCTAATTTGACCCCCATCTTTTGATTTGAGTTTTTATCAATAAAATTTTTACCCTAAAATCCTCTAACATTTTATAATGAGACTATTTATGACGTACGTCTTGTAACTTAGGTTTTACAACTCTTCCCTCCTAAAAGAAATTTTGTCCCGAAATTTTATTTATTTATTCACATTTTTGTTTTTACCTTAGTCAAACAAATGTGGGTACTTGTTCCTTATTTCTTCTTCTCGTTCCCATGTCGCCTCTTCCACCGCATGTCTGCGCCACAATACTTTGACCAACGGAATCGTCCTCGTTCACAACACTTGATCTTTTCGGCCTAGGATTTGGATCGGCTTCTCAACGTAAGACAAATCAGCTTCCAATTCGATCGGTTGCAAAGTCAACACACGAGAAGGGTCTAGCACATATTTTTGGGGCATCGATACATGGAAAACATCATGCAGTCACGATAATTCTGGCGGTAGCGCGAGTCTATACGCTGTCGTGCCAACCCGCTCTAGAATTTCATACGGTCCGATGTATCTTGGACTCAACTTTACTTTCTTTCCAAACCTTATTATGCCTTTCCACGGAGAGATACGCAAGAACACATGATCCCCTACCTCGAATTCTAACTCCCGCCGGCGCTTGTCTGCATAACTCTTTTGCCGACTCTGAGCGATTTTCAACTTTTCTCGAATTACCTTTACTTTGTCTGCTGTCAGTTGGGCTCTGTCTGACATCAACAACTTACGTTCTCCCACCTCAATCCAACAAACAGGGGTCTTGCATCTCCTACCGTACAATGCCTCATACGGAGCCATCTCAATTGCCGAGTGGTAGCTGTTGTTGTAAGCGAACTCCATCAACGACAAGTGATCGTCCCAGCTTCCAGGAAATTCCAGAACACATCCCCTCAACATATCTTCTAACGTCAGAATCGTACGCGCTGACTGGCCGTCTGTTTGAGGGTGGAAAGCGGTGCTAAATTTCAGCTTGGTACCTAAAGCGGTCTGGAGACTCGGCCAGAATCTCAAAGTAAATCTCGGGTCTCTATCCGATACTATAGAAATCGGTGCGCCATGCAATCTAACAATCTCATCTATATACAGTTGGGCGTATTTTTCAAGAGAAAATGTCGTCTTTACAGCCAGAAAATGAGCAGACTTGGTAAGCCTATCAACGATCACCCAGATGGAATTATACCCCTTTTGAGTACGGGGTAATCTTGAAACAAAATCCATTGTGATATGCTCCCACTTCCACTCTGGAATAGGTAGGGGTTGCAGCAACCCACCTGGACGCTGATGCTCGATTTTTACTTGTTGGCACACCAGGCACCTGGCCACAAATTCTGCGATCTCCCGCTTCATCCCAGTCCACCAATAATGTTCACGCAAGTCCCGATACATTTTAGTGCTCCCCGGATGCATTGCGTATGCGGAGCTATGCACCTCTTCCAAGATATCGTTTTTTAAATTGACATCGTTAGGCACACACAACCTATTTCCACACATCAAAGCTTCGTCCCTTTCCCTGATATGATAATCAGTTCTATGACCAATTTTTACTTCACCCCGAATCCTCTCCAATTGAATGTCTAACTTTTGAGCTTCAATAATGCGGTCAATCAACGTCGGTCTCAAAGTCAAAGTTGCAAGCAGTGCTGCCGTCTGACCAATCGCTAACTGAACTCGCATCGATCTCAATTTTATATATAGATTAGCATGGGTAACACGAAGGTGGGTGATCGAGCCTGCCGATTTCCGACTTAGAGTATCTGCTACGAGATTAGCCTTTCCTGGATGGTAATGGATGGTGCAATCGTAGTGTAAAACACAAGTTGTAGAACGTACGTTATAAATAACTACATTATAGGACGTTAGAGAATTTTAGGGTAAATAAATTATTAAATTACGGAAAAAAAAAATATAACAAAAATGTTAGGGGCAAGGATTATAATTTTGAAACCTTTTAAAAAAAAATAGAAATATACTAGAACGAAAATCCTAAAGAAAATGAAGGGAGGAAAGTGTAATTTTTTTTTTATATATATACATGTGCGTATAAACACCCGACACACCGACGGCAACCCACCGGCCAAAGAGCGACGATCAAGGGGCAATGTGGCAGGCTTAAAATCGGTTTAAAACCACTAGTTGCATGCATTAAATCACCTCCTTTGTGTGCTGAGATGAGAAATCAAGGAAGAAGAAGAAGGGAAACTTGAAAAAAATCTAGAGAGAGAGAGAGAGGAGGAAAACGTCGGGCCTCCGTGATCAACGTGCAGCCGGCAAGAAGGCAGAGCATGTGTCCTGTGGCTTCCTGGGTATGTTCTTGTGGCCACTGCTGTGAAAGCGATCGTGTGGAATTCCCGGTGGTTTGCTCGGCGGTCGTGGGAAGGGATGAGTTTGTCAACGGCGTGACCGATCGCCGTTCGGTTCCATCGTTCGGTAAGTCTTTATGAGTATTCTATTTCTATTTTTTTCAGTAGGTGATCGGCCTTTGGTCGCCGGCCGACTGAGGTTGAGTAGGCAGGGAATGCACAGGTCATCAGGTGGGTAGGCGTGGAGGGTCATCGGCGGCACTGTTGGGTCGTTGGCGGAGTGTGTGTGTGAGTGTGGGGACTGTATGTGCATGTCTGTTTAGATCGTCGGTGACAGCTGTAGGCGATAGCGGTGGCCGGAGCTGCTGCGACGTCATGTTGACGAGACTGTGTGTGTGTGTGTGTGTGTGCGCATGCCGGGTGTTTTGGCCATTCACCGTTGGTGTAGGGGCTTCGGGTGTGTGGGCCGTCCACCGTTCGGGAGTGGTGAGTCGCCGGCGAAAGAGGCTGGTGAGGAAGGGACTGTGTCGTGGGCGGCAGAAACGGGAGGAACCGTGAACAGGAAACAAAAGGAACGAAGAAGAAGAGAAAAGGAAAAAAAAAAAAAAAAAGGAAAAAAAAAACTAATTACACTAACAACCCCAATAGAAAAATCAAAAACCCAATTGGGGACCGGTGAGTGATTCAGAATAAATAATGACTTCGTTGATTAACATTTTAAATCATTAATTATTATTCCCATTTAGTTAAATTGTTTGCATTAAATTTTATACTCGTTACGATAATTTCGTAACCACTAATCTTAATAATATCGTACAGTTAATATAGATATAGAAAATGGGTATAGATAACAATTTTGTATAATTAACTCGGGGAATGAGAAATATGAAAATTATGGTCTGCATTATATGTTAGGTTATTTTAAAATATTAATTTAGACCCTATCATTACTAGGTTCGCAAACGCCGGCATCCCGGTAGGCTTTGGACGGTGCAGTTACGGTAACACAAGAAGGGAGGTGAGTGTACTGTCTTCTTGTCAAACTATTCTCGGTATTTATGTAATGACATATGTGTTTACTGATGCTATACGATTCCGAAAAAAGTGTGAATTATATTTCTCCCCATAAGGGGTGTGGATTATGTTTCTCCCCGTAAGGGGTGTGGATTATATTTCTCCCCATAAGGGTGTGGATTATATTTTCTCCTCGCAAGGGGTGTGGATTATATTTTTCCCCAAGAAGGGGTGTGGATATTTCGTAGGAAGGCATTCCTATGAATGTTACGGTACCGTTGCAACTCCTGATCGTGAGGTTAAAACGATCACTATGGCTAGCCAGTGTGCGTGTGTGGTGGTTTGAAATATGGTATTTATTCGTACTGGATGATTTACTACTTTATGGTAATGGTCAGTAGGATATTTGCGATGGGTAGTTTTGAAATAGAACCTATAAACATTGCGTTATTTCCACCATGTATATATTGGGAAGACTGCTGCACGTTATGTGACATCTAGATGTTTGTGCTTAAATGATGTTTTTTTATGATATATTGTTAGTATATGAGAATGTTTTACTAAAACAAGGCAGTACACTCGCAGGCGAAATAGCTAGAAGTCGGTCCCCTGCTGGCACTGGGTAGAATCTGTCGGCGGTTTAGCAAACTGGGGGTATTTTGGGAGGTGCAGTCTGAGGCGAACCTAGCAGAGGTTCATTGTCATTTTTTTTCCTTTTGCTGTATTAAAATCTCAGGGACGGGTGTGTCCCTAGTAGAACAAACTGTTTTATGACCTGATTTTGTAATTGTATAAAAATGAATGCTTCTTGCCTCCTTCTGGTTTGTTTATGTCGCCCGGGTGATGTCGTGTCTGCGTTACGCTGGCCCCATGGGTGACTGGAGCCCGGGGTGGGGTGTGACACGTAGTCCTTGATCAACTCCATCTAATGCCTCTACCTCAGATTTAATTCTTTCTGAGTAAACAAATACTTCAAACTCTGATGGTCGATGTATATTTCACATGTCTCGCCATACAGGTAGTGCCTCCAAGTCTTCAGAGCGAACACAATTGCAGCCAACTCCAAATAGTGCGTCGGGTAATTATGCTCATGGTTCTTCAGTTGCCGGGATGCATACGCGATGACGTGACCATGCTGCATCAGAACACATCCCAGCCCTTGGTGTAACGCGTCGCTATAAATTACGAAACCACCCCCTTCGGACGGGAGGGATAATATTGGTGTCGATATCAACCTACTCTTCAATTCTTGGAAACTCTGTTCACATTTATCGGTCCACTCAAATTTGGATTCCTTGCGAGTCAATCGAGTCAACGGGGTAGCTATCACGGAAAATCCTTTCACAAATCATTGATAGTAACTTGCCAACCCTAAAAAATTTCGAACTTCAGTCACATTTTTTGGTCTTTCCCACTGAACGACAGCTTCAACTTTCTTCGGGTCTACTTGAATACCATTTCTTGAAATGACATGATCCAAAAATACTACATGATCTAACCAAAATTCACATTTACTAAGTTTCGCATACAACCGCTTCTCCCGCAACGTTTGCAATACAATCCGGAGATGCTTTATATGCTCTTCTCCACTTTGCGAATAGACCAAAATATCATCAATGAACACTATAAGGAATTGGTCCAGATACGGTTCATCAAATCCATGAAAGCCGCAGGGGCATTTGTTAAACCAAAGGGTATAACCAAGAATTCATAGTGTCCGTATCTCGTACGGAATGCTGTTTTTGCTACATCACTCTCCCTGACCTTTAGTTGGTGATACCCCGATCAGAGATCTATCTTGGAGAACACTTTAGATTTTTGAAGTTGGTCAAACAAGTCATCAATCCTCGGCAACGGATAATTATTACGAACCGTCACCCTATTCAGTTATCGATAATCAATGCACATTCTCAACGTACCATCCTTCTTCTTTACGAACAGCACTGGGGCACCCCATGGAGAGACGCTGGGCCTAATGAACCCCCGGTCTAATAAATCTTGCAACTGCACCTTCAACTCTTTCAACTCAGTAGGTGCCATATGATAAGGTGGAATCGATATAGGGGTGGTGCCTGGAATTAACTCGATCGTGAATTCCATTTCCCTATCGACGGGCAACCCTGACAATTCTTCCGGGAATATGTTAGGAAAATCTCGGACTACGGGAATATCTGTCACCGGAGTTTCTCTCTGACTGTTGTCAATTATGTGCGCAAGATAACCCTGGCAGCCTTTCTTTAATAGTTTCCTGGCTTCTAACACTAAAATTAAACTGACAGGAGTGATAATTCTATCTCTAGCAAACACAAACTTTGGCTCGCCTGAAATTCGAAATATCACTCCCTTCTTGAAACAGTCCACCGTGGCATGATATCCAGACAACAAATCCATACCCAGTATTATATCGAAATCGTGAATACTAAAGGGTAACAGATCTGCCAATAGCTCTCTATCACCAAACCAAAGTGGACCGTCCTTATACACCCTATCGATCCATACCGACTCACCCACTGGAGTAGAAATAACAATACGGTAGGATAAAGAAATGAGAAATCTGCCTACTTGCATCATAAAGGTTGCCGAAACAAAAGAATGCGTAGAACCAGGATCAATAAGCACACGAGCATCTTTAGCATATAAAGATATGATACCTGTGACCACATCGGGAGTAGCCTGATCATCCTGTCGAGTAGTAGTAAAAACAAGGCCTCGCGTTGGAGGTCTACCCGACGATCCTTTACCAAGTCCCTGGGCGGTACTAGGACCAGTACTACCCATACTGCTCGCTGGAGGTATGAATGTAGAAGCAAGCTTCGGACAATTTACAAATTTATGACCTAGCGCATGACAGTGGAAATATATCGGGACTCCCACAGGATATTCTCTGGCAAAGTGACCCGTATCTCCACAGTGATAACATTTATCCCCCCAGCCCGACTCGACGGCAAATTCCGTTCTTGCCTCTGTGGACCAGCACTAGCTTCCAATGCATTTTGTTGTAGCCTAGGATAGGATTGCCGGGAACCACGGTTCCTGGCGGATTGGCCAAATGATGAGGCCCGAGCAATTGGCGGTTGAACCACCATCCCCCGTGAAATGCCACCTGAAAATCTGCTAGGCGACTCAAATCTGCTTTTCTTGTACTGCTCTCGACTCTCGGTGGCTTCCTGCACAACCCTCTCCACCAACTTTGCCGTATTCACCAACTCTGCATAATTCTTAATTTGCTTGCTTGTCAGTCTGGAGCGAATCTCTAACTGAAGTCGTTTCTGGAAACGTCTGTATTTCCCTTCCTCCGTTTTTACCAGATCAGGGGTAAAACGGGATAAAGCATCGAATTTAACCTCGTACTGCTGAACAATCATCTTTCCCTGTTTCAGGACTATAAATTCCTCCTCCATCTGGAGTCGATAAGACTCGGGGAAGTACTTCTAATTAAACGCGGCGATGAAACGGTCCCATGTGATCTCCTCACCAGAATCGAAAATCAGTCTTCTCATTTTCTCCCACCAGTGCTCGGCTTCCTCCCTCAACTGAAAAGTGGCAAGGGGAACTCGGCTATCGTTAACAATCCCCATCGCCTCAAATACGTGCCTGACGCCTTTGATCCAATTCTCTGCATCAGCTGGCCCCGCTGTCCCGGTGAAAGCCGAAGGGTCTAACTCCTTAAACCTCTTCAATCGTACCGCCTGAGATGTGGCGGCATCACCTTGGGCCCTCTGACTTTCCATAATCCTCGCTTGCTGCTTCGTTAGCTGGGCAGCGGCCTGTAAAATTCTTTTGACCGTGTCTAAACTTCCTTGCAACCTGTCACCCTACGTGCGGGATCCTATAATCTGCAAACTTTCCTGCTCCCTAACTCTCTGTTCCTGAGGCTTCACTTGCCTCAGGGGTTCCTCCTGCCTCTGAGGTCCTACACTCTCAGAGGTTTCACCTTTTCCTTCCATACTTGTTATCAGTCATAAAACCCAGTTCAACAACTAACTAGGTCAACCAGAGAAATAGCAATAATTAACACATGTTAATTAACTATGTCACGAGTATTAGAAGCATCCACTAACACCTTATCTTAGGGTCCCTTACTGACTAGACGACTGGCACGTTTCCCATCCCGTGATCCTCTACGGGCACGACACCTGACAAGTCTACAGAACCTATAATCTAGGCTCTGATACCAAAAATTGTCATACCCCACCCCGGACACCCGTCACCTGTGGGGCCGACGTGACGTCGACACGACATTACCCAGGCGACAAACCAACTAGAAAATGACGTTATGCATTCATAATTATACAACTAATCAAAATACAAGTCATAAACATCTTTCCAAGCTAGGGACACATCCGTCCCAAATATTTTCTTCTAGAATAGCAAAAGAAAATAAAAACAAACGATGAACCTTTCCTAGGTTTGCCTCAGGCGGCACTTCCTGAAAATTTTAACTCCTCTCTATACCATTTACGGGCTCTACCCTGTGCCAGTAAGGGGTCGACTCCTAGCCATTTTACCTGCGAGTGTACTGCCTTCTCAATATAATCATTCTTATTTAGTGATAATAATACCTACTAAATAGCACAACATTTGTACATGGATTCAGTATAAGCATTATATATATAGTAAAATGAAGTAATATATATATATATATATATATATATATATACAAGTTCTATTTTTATAACCATACAGTATAAATATCATATCAATCGCTTGAAATAATAATAAACCACCCCAAAATAAACAAAACATCACACCCCAAATCACACGCACACTGGCTAGCCATGGTGATCGTTTTAACCTCACGATCGGGAGTTTGCAACGGTACCGTACCATCCGTAGGATATGCCTTCCTACGAACACCCATCACTCCGCTGAAGCGGATAATCACTGCGTAGTATAATCGTCTAACATCACTCCGCCGAAGCGGATCACATCACTCCGCCGAAGCGGATCAATATCACCCCGCCAAAGCGGATCACATCACTCAATAATCATGTTTAATCCCCACATAACTTTAAAAGCTTCTAATTTAAATACAACCAGTTTCCATCATATATATGCCAATAGTTCGACGAGAAGACAGTACGCTCACCTCGTTTCTGGCGTTACAAAAATCTCTCTGTCCCAAGCTTACCGAGGTGTTGACGTTTGCGAACCTAGCAATGATAGGGTTTAAGTTAATATTTCATGTAAAATTACCTAGGCATGTAAGGCAGGCCCTAAGTTCCGCATTTTCCATTCCCCATATTTTATCTATGAGATTTGTTATTGTCCTTAATAATTTTATTCCATTCTTTATTATATAGGAAAATCTCGTAATATGAACGATCCCCCATTTATTACTCCGGTTACGAAGATTCTAGGCTAAGATTGAATTTTTACAAACTAAAATAAATTTAACGGCAAATAAGATCCTTTCCGAGTTATTCATGGGCCGCGAAAAAGGGTCTTTTATTTGGAGTGGAATTTTCCCTTTTCGCTGGGGGTCAGTTGTGTAAATTTTTTTTTCCTGTTCTATTTTCGGTTCTTCTCCGACAGCCATCTCTCTCTCTCTACCCCTTCTGACCGCCTGTAGCTTCTCCCTCTTTGCCGTCCCACTTGTCAACCCCCGCACCACCCCCGACGTCCAACCGACACCCCCTTCAGCTATCTCAGCAGCTCCACCACTTACCCAGCCGCCACTGTTCACGTCCCTGCACCCTGCGACACACACACACACACACACATACACAGCCACCCATGCATGCAACCATGCGTGTATGCCACTGCTGACAGCACACCACGGGACCATCGATCCTTGCCGATGGAGGCCCATACACACGGCGGCACACCTCAGCCGCAACCAACTCCCACCACCGCCACCGCGTCGATTGTCCTCTCTTTCTCCCTCTCTCTCCGTCCCGGTTTTTCCCCTTCAATTTCACTGGATTCACGTCGACACATTACACAACTCATACACACGCACACTTACACCCAGTAGCCAGGAAATCCGAACACACACACGCAAACCCACATGCAGTCGAAAAACGAAAACCGAGCACACCGCCAGAAACTTACCGACCCAGCTCGTTATGCCCATGCTTGCATACGTTTATCAATTAATTGAGGAAAAACATATAAATACTTACCTTCCCGATGATCGTTGATGGTCGAACGGCGATCCGTAACTCCGCTCACCGGCAACGCTAACACGTGGACTACCTTTCCGTCGACGGACCACGCCACCGGCCGAACCGAACCCTCTCTCTTCCTGGAATTGTTTATGATGCTCATACGGCCACGCTGTCGGAAGAACGTCGGTTCAAGAAAAACCGACGGCCTCCTTCCTCTCCGGTTTTCTCTCTCTCTCTAAAATTTTTGAATTTCCTTCCTCCGATTTTTCATCCTTCTTTGTATGTAGGAGGGTTTTAATGCATGAAATTAGTGGCTGAATGAATTCTAAGCTTTCCACGTCGTCCCTCGATCTCCTCTCTTTGGCCGGTGGATCGTCATCCGGTTGCCGTGTGGGTGTCGACACATTTATATATATAAAAAAAAACGTTTAAATTACACTTTCCTCCCCTCATCTTCTTTAGGATTCCTATTTTGATAAGTTTAAGTTTTAAAAGTTCCAAAATTATGATTTTTCCCCTAACATTTTTATTTTCGATTTCTAATTGCCAATTTGAATCTTAAGTTTAAATTTTTGCGTTTCCCAAATTTTCAATTTGACCCCCAACTTTTGATTTGAGTTTTTATCAACAAAATTTTTACCCTAAAATCCTCTAACGTTTTATAATACGACTATTTATGACGTACGTCTTGTAACTTAGGTTTTACAGCTTAGGTATCAACCTTGATAGCGTGGCCCTTTCTCTGATACCAATATTGGGATTACGGGGTTGTGTTCCTCACATCTACTTTGCATCCTCTTACAATTCTAGAGAAATCAACACGTCCCCAACTTAGACGAGGAAGCTATAAGACATTTTATTTTCAACTTCAAGAACCCCTCACAAAAAGCCGAGGCTTTTGCTCAGTGGAAGTTACATCACCTAAATACAGACCTATAGATCACTCTAAACATCCCAGCGTGGACCCAATATATCCGACATGGATCCAGACACTGATACAACATCCAAGCAGCGATATTTAGAATACAACCTCCACAGAGTCATAGTCTGAGGCAAGGGTTTTGCTTCCTCAAGGTAATCTGGAAAAATATAGAGAGATAAAGGTTGTCATGGCTGACCAACAGAAGCGCATACATTACCTTGATTCTAAATTGGAATTCTTGAGGTGTCTGCTGCCTTTTGAAAAATCATTTTCACTGGAACCTTAACCTTTTTCCAAATCTCAAACTATTCTAGTAAAATTGAGGCCTCTTGTGCCCACCCTTGAGCTTAGTTAGTCTTCTAAGTTCAAGTGGATTTGTTCTATAACGGCTTCTAACTTTTGATAAAATGCATATTGTCTTCGCGCAAATATTTTCAAACACTTATCTTTTAAATTTTTGAGTAATCAATTTGTTTGTTCAGAATTCAATGTGCTAGGAATGATCTAAATTATGATAATCTAATTAAAAAACTAAGCTAGAACATAATCCAAAATGATAGAAATAAAATTGACTCATAGTACCCAAACGATGTTGAGATGCTAGAAATGCCTGAGGAAATTGAAAGGGGGACCAAACCTTAAAATGGATTCATTAAACATGTTCCAATTAGAGAACTTTAGGGAATTCAAAATGAAAACAACAAGCCATTAACTGACCAAGCCTTTGAAATAATCAAGAAATTCAGAAGCTGAAAAATCATTTAATCCCAAAGAATTACAGTATGAGCTTCCTTTCAGTTAGAGGAGTTATCAAAGATATAGTCTAATCCAATAAATGACAATTTTTAGCAAGAACATCGAGATGAGCTTATTTATAACTACTTTCATTGCAAAGATTTATATATTGAGAGAACAATGAAAAAAAAATAATAATAAAACAAAAAATAAAAAAAAAAGACAACAAAAAGGAAAAGAAGAAAAGAAAAAGAAGAAAAATTAGATTTGGTAAAGGACAGTGCAGTAAATGTTTTTGATTATTTCTTTTGTATTTTTTGAAAAAATCTCGAGTAGTGCTAGAAGATGTTGGAATCGAATAAGATATAAGAAGGAAAAGTGTTTGCCCTAAGAGTACCCCCAAAACATATGGCCCTAAGTTTCTCTCAACAATAATCTCAGTCGTGACTAGACATTAGAACTTGATGGGTTCGAGAAAGTCAAATCTATGGATAAGAACTATAGAGAAATGAACTAAAATACTATTGAAATCATATTATCACAATTCACATGTCTAATACATAATTTTTTTATAAACAAAAGATATTTGATTATTTTGAATTTATTTGTTTGATTGTATTTGGGCTAAAACAATCTTGCATGGATTTGAAAGAAACACAGAACATATAGGGATATAACACTTCAAGCATTGGAATCAAGTCTGGAGTTTGAAAAAGGAAGAGAAGTCTGGTTGTTCTCGTGTTGTTGCAAAAAGTGGTCCATCCCAAGTTTTCCATCAAGTAGGCCAACTATCGAAAGAAAAGTTCTGTGTCTCACATCCCCTGAATGTATTCTCGGTGTGCCCCTTCAAGAAATATTACAAGCCACCATGGATTATCATGATCTCCACAACACATCATACTAAGGACTTTCCACTGGCGAATATCCATGTTGCCCTCAACAAAATTGTCAGGCACCTGATTGCTCTCTCATTGATGGATCGAATCTCAGGTCATAATATGGTCTCAATTAACTAAATAGATCAACAAGCTTGCTAAATCCATGATCTAGTGAAAACCCAAAAGGGCTTTAAGGTGCAAAAAATTAAGAGCCGACCTTGGTGAAAATCCGAAAGGATAATAAGGAAAAAAAATGGCAAAAAAGAAAAGAAAAGAGACATATCGATTCGCTTAGGGATTTCCCCTCCATACCCATGCCTTGGCCAATTTTGTTGACAGATGATGATTCTCCATATTAGAGCTTGACAGATTGGGATGAAGTTAGAATTTGAAGGGGACGGATATTGGATCACTCAATAAGGACCTATTTTCAGTCATGTTTTGAAGGTGTTGTGTTGTCCATTTCAAGGAGATCCAAAAGTTAAGAATCATCTGTTTCTATCATTCACCTAAATAGTTTGGCAATCAAGGTAATCTTCCATTTTTTGATAGTTTTTGACTTAATGGGTGCCCCCTTTAATGGGATCATTTTGATTATGTCAACTTGGCCATGAGTTAGATCATTTTTGTAGAGGGAAATACGTTTGACCTAATCCTTGGCGTAATGTTGATGTACATAGGTAACCTATTAAGGTTTGATAATCCAAGTGTCATACCTTTGATCCCATATTGGCCCCAGCTATAGGCTGGGGCATATTATATGGTGTTTGTCTATCTTTAGGTCTTGAAAATTTGAGGTTATCAACCCCAGCCACAGGCTGGGGCACATTATGTGATGCCTACCTGTTGTTGAGGCTTCAAATATGTTATTTTCCCAACCACAGGCTAGGGTAATTTTGTAATTGATCTTGTTATTGTCACCCCAGCCACAGGCCCAGGCACATTCTATACTCATTCTCTACACTCTACGTTACCTTTCCACGAGTGTCCCCCATTTCACATCGCTTCTTCGTGAGTGTTCTTTATCTCATAATGCCTCTCCTCAAGTGTTCCTCATTTTAGATTACTTCTCCATGAGTGCCCCATGTTTCACAATTTTTCTCTCCAAGAGTGTCTCCCATTCATATCCTTTTCATGAGTGTTCCACATTACCTCCCAGTGAGTGCATTTTTCCATTACCTCCTACTGAGTGTATTTTACTTTTACCTCCTAGTAAGTGCATTTTGTCGTTACTTCCCAACGAGTGCATTTTTATCGTTACCTCCTAGCATGCGGATCTTTCTATTAATTCCCATATGAGTGTTTTCAATTCTCCCGTTGTGAGGTAGTAATGTTGTCCCTTCAATCCTCTCACTAGGAGGTATGTAAATTTCATTTTGTGTCAATCCTCTCTTACCAAAATTTGGAAGGTATGTCAAGTTTGTGTTGTGTTAATCCTCCTTTTCCCTAACGCCTGGAGTTATGTCGATCTCTTCTTGTGTTGGTCTTTCCCTGCCAAAAGCTGGAAAGTACGCTCATTTCATCTCATATAAATCCTACCTTACCCAAAAGTCGGGAGGTACGTCAATTTCTTTGTGTGTCAATCCTCCATTGCCTAAAGTTGGGAGGTATGTTAATTTTATCATGTGTTAATCATTTCTAGTCCAAAAGCAAAGCAATGTTGATTTAATCTCGAGTCAATCCTCCATTTTCCAAAATTCGGAAGGTATGTCCAATTTCACCTTGTGTTAATTCTCCTTCGCTCAAAAGACTGGAGGTATGTCGATCTCCTGTTGTGTCGGTCTTTTCCTGCCAAAAGTCAGGAAGTACGTTAATTTCATCTTGTGGCAGTCCTTCCTAGCTAAAAGTCAGGAGGTATGTCGATTTAATCTCAAGTCAATCCTTCCTTGCCCAAAAGTTGGGAGGTATGTTCAATTTCACCTTGTGTTAATCCTCATTTGCCAAAAAAGATTGGAGGTATGTTAATCTATTTTTGTGTCAGTCTTCCCCTGTGAAAAGTCATGAAGTATGCTAATTTCATCTTATGTCAATTGGTGGCTGCAATTTATGCGCTGCCACTTTCACCGCAAGCGTACGGATCAAGTTTTAGTATAGTAGACCTTTCGATCGAGTATCGTATCCACAGGAATTGGTTGAGATTACTATCGAGTACCGAGATTATCATAAGCCGACTTTATCTAGGAGACAAAAATGGAATATATAATTTAATACTAATACTAAAATACTACTTTAACTATACTAATTACTAATACGCGACAGTTACAAGATGGATTATCTAGGGATTAACTCTATTTACTTAAACGCGTTTGATTTCGTTTAGTTTACAATAATGGTGTTTGACCTATTTGACAATCTCAGTATCTAAAACTCCTCTGCCACCTTTTCCAAGTGTAAGAAGGGGGAATACGCAATTTCGTGTCAACGAAGAAGTCCCCCTCAACGTCTTAACGACCCTAGGTTGCGTGAGTCTTGCCCCAACGTCATTTATTGCACACAAAATCTCAGTTCGTAAACTCTCTCGCCACCTTTCCCGAGTGTAAGACGAGGGATATAATGAGACTTTGTGTCAACGTAGAAGTCATCCTCAATGTCTTAAGGACCCTAGGTCACGTGAGTCTTACCCCAACGTCATTGATTTCATGCATTGTGTTTACCCTATCGATAATCTCAGTTCTAAAACTCCTCCGTTATCTCTCCCGAGTGTAAGACGAGGGAATACGTGACTTCGTGTCAACGCCAAAGTCCTCCTCAATGTCTTAACGACCCTAGGTCACGTGAGTCTTGCCCCAACGTCATAGATTATCCATAATCCTAACCTCGACCGGGTTATTGGATTGTGGCGTTTGTTTATTCTAATCCGAATCCAGGATTTGTCAAATCTTGTATTCTCCATTTATCATTCTAAGCATAATAAACAAACAATATGATAAACACACCCAAATATTGAAGAACAATCATCAAAGAAACACAACTCAACCAAAAATACATTTTAATAAACAATATGTTAATCCCATACATAATCCACGTTTAACGTATGGCCATAGCCATTTATACAATTAAAACTAGGTTAAACATGCTTAAACATATATCAAAGATAAGAAATAAAATGAAAAACAGGTAAACTTAATCGATATCCTAAGATTAGCCGCCAAAACCGTCCACCAATCGATTCTTTTTCTCCGCGTGTTGATCTTCTCCTTAGGATATGTTTGAGCACTCCCCATATTCTTTCTATATACTAAACTAAGCCTTGAGGGATGTAATGGCTGGAGAGTCCCAAGGAGATGGGAGAAAATGGGTATAAATAGACAAAATATCTAACACTGCGTAGAGGCCACTGCCTAGGCGGTGGAGTATGTCGGTTAAAGTTCGCCTAGGCAGTGGAATAGGCGATGGATTAGGAAAAGTTTCTACTGGTTCACCGCCTAGGCGGTGAATCTCATCACCTGGGCGGTGAGCTTTCAACAGAAATTGGTTTTTCTCAGCATTTTCACCGCCTAGGCGGTGGTCTGGACACCTAGGTTGTGGGCTTCTTTCAGAATATTTCCTTATTTCTTGTTTTCCCATCGTTCTCCGACCATTCTCGATACGATTTGATCGTTTATACTCCGATTTCATACATTTTCACCCCACGCACCTATTTTAATACAAAAAGAATAAAAATATATTAAGACATATTAAAAATATAATAAACGTACTAAAAAACTAACAAATTTGGTTTAGAAATAGATAGGTAATTTACACCTATCATCGGTCCTTGTAAAGAGTCGAGAGGTATATTGGTAGCGCGTAATTACGTCTCTACTGTCACCGTAAGTGTATGGGTCTAGTTTTATAGAATAGTGAATGAGAAAGGTTGTCGTATCCATAGGGATTGGATTATATTGTTACAAATTACCACGATTATCATAACCGAACTTTATTTAGACGATAAAAAATAAGTTTTTGTTTTTATAAATAATATACTAAATTAATAATTAACTAAAGTATAATACTAAATATATTATATGGGAATAGATTATCTAGGGATTAACTTCGTTTACGTATACGTGTTCGATCCAATCTAGTTTACATTAACGATGTTCAAATCTATCTGACAATCTAGGTACCGAAAACTCACTCACTACCTCTCCCGAGTGTAAAGTGAATAAATATGTGATTTCGCATCAATGACAAAATCCCCCTTGAGCATCTAAACAACACTTGGTCACATGAGTCTCGCCCCAACCTCACGGATTGCATACTTTCTAATGCCCTCCCGGGTCATTAGATCGTCACGTTGTGTTTAAACCCTAGTCCGAATTCGGGGTTACCTCTCCCGAGTGTCAAACCCCGTATTCTCAATATATCTTAACAAGCATATAAAAGTGGAAGAATGGTAAACACAATTGAGTAGGCAAGAACAACCGATAATGAAACAAAGATTAAACAAATGACGTATATTAGTAAACTCCATCAGTCCCATAGATAATCAGTGTTCAGCTCTTGGTCATAACCATATATTCAATGATAAAAAACATATAGATGTTCAAAAAATCAAAAAAAAAAGTTAAGAATAAAGCGAGAAACAAGGGAGACTAACCATTATTTGAAGGTGGCATCCGTAAAAATTGCTCCGATCTTGTTTTCGCTCCTCCAATTGTGTTCCTCCTTTTCGGTTGGTTGAGAGCCTTTTAGAATACTCCAAAAACACTCCCTAGGTGTTCTTAGAATAGTGGGAACAATTGGGAACAAAAAAGGAACAAAACAAAATATCTAGAAAATATCTAAAATAGGTGGCCGTTGACCGCTGTAGCGGTGGATATGTCGGTAGGCTTTCTACTTTATCACTGCTGCAGCGGTAGATCTCATTGCTACAGCGGTGAGTGATCAAAACCTAGGGAACTCTTTGTTGTTTCATTGTTATAGCGGTGGGATGACCACTGCAGCGATGAAACTGCTTCTTTGAATATTTGATCCTCTTTATCGTTTTTCCACCGCTTTCCTTGTTTTTTGACCGTTTTCGCTCCTAACCCTTGTTTTGAACAAAAATAAATAAAAACAAATTAAAACTTAATAAAAATACTAGAAAACTACCAAATTCTGTTTGGAAATAGATAGATAAAATTCACCTATCAAATACCCCCGAACTTGGAATTTTGCTAGTCCTCGAGCAAAACATCCATGTAATAAAATAAACTACCACAACTATTAATGAATTTAATTACTAAAAACGAAAAACACAAATGAACTAAAAAAATAAAAGCGTGTAAGTTTTGAAATGCATCTAACGACTAAAAAGTTTTCTTTCTTCAGCCCCCAATCATATCAATTTCAAGAGTAAAATGCACCATGTGGTGTTCTAGAATTTCAACATTCAATAGTAGTAAGCGCCATTCTAGATCATGTTCAAGTATGTGTGCGAAAACTCAATCATACAAATATCCATTGATCGGATTGGATTATCCACCAATAAAACTCATAACTAAAACAATAAGGTATAGGAAACAATAACGTATAGGAAATCCATATGCCTGACAGGGTTCCATTCTCCACTAATGTAGGCTCGGAAATTCAAAAAGATCAATAAGAATTGGTTTAGTTTTTGGAAAATGGCCAAGGGTATATCAAGAATAGAAAATAGGTCAACGTTATTAACTTAACGATACTCGAGGCACATGCTTGGCTCACTCACACTTGTAACCCAAAAGATAAACTCGAAACAATCCCGAACTAGCTGTTTAAAATTTAGTACTCATTTGTCAAAAAAAAAAAAAAAAAAGTATATACACATGATTTTTTTTTCATCAAATACACCCCCAAACTTATTCGATTCATACAATTTCATGGGTGTGGAAATACGATAGAAAAATGACAAGTGTGTATTCGAATACCGAACCAATCAAAAATTCGCCCAAAACCCAACAGCTCACATCAAGTTGTATGAAAAACACTAACTTGATTTCACTCAAATTGTGCCTTAGGTTTAGCTATAAAGGTTTAGAAAAAATTTAATTAGCCAGGGCATTAGTTACGTGTTCAGAATTGAAACGGCTTTCCGGTTTCAACAGAGTATTGAGGGATAAACATATAACAAGGTAAGCTTCAAAGGCTCAAGCGATCAAAATGAATGCTTAAATCATATCTCCTGAACTACCTCGCCTAGGATTTTGCCTCGAATTTCCCTCAAATTAGGTTCTAGAATCCCTATTGTCATGAACTTAGCTAATGAATAATCGGCGTCAAATCAAGTGGATTTCTATACATTGAGTTTAAGTGCTCGTGCATGTTAGGATCCACAATAACTTTTACCACAACGAAACGTCAATCACATAGAACACACATGAATGGGCATTACGCATAACCTCGAAAAACAACCAGGGGATAATTTCATCATCGGGTAATGGCCTAGATGAACTAAAAAACTCAACATACACAAGAACTACTACAAACAATAACATACTAACTAAACTAAACAAGCATGCAGATAGTTAAACAATAAAACATACTAACATACTACACATTACCCCCAAACTTAAAACAGGCAGTGTCCACAATGACTCAATCATCATTCTCAATAATAGAAATAAAGCATGACGATGAATGGGGTTTAGAACAAGTACCTGGGAGGCGAGATAAGCTCGCCTCTGAATCAAGTTGGCAATGACGTATCTAATTTAATTTTGGACTTGGGTTGCCTCCCAAGAAGCGCTTGGTTTATTGTCCTTGGCCTGACACAGAGAAGTGCTCGTTAAAGAGAGGCTTCCGCCCATAGTATGTGTCATACAACAATACGTATAGGTCTTGGTTTAGAACACACTCAAGACTGGCGTGATTTGGCATTGTATGGATCGAGCTCTTAACTTGATTCGTTGCCGTCTCATGTGCTTGGTAGGCGTGAAAGAATGGTGCTAAAGGCGGCGAAGGACAAGTGAGCCACATCGGATCTTTATAAATGTGATTGTCTTGGATCAGTGGTAGCAACACTTGGTGGATCTCAAATGGCGGATAATCACAAGTGTTATCTTGTGATTTTTCATCGTCTTCGAACTGACCCAAGTTTCTTCCCCTTATTTCCGGTTCCGCACGGTGGCTTTTAATGCATATGGCGTATGTGTCTCTTAGTGCCACTGCTTCAGACTCGGTCTCAATAAAGCAGATTAACTGACCAATTTGCGTCTAAAGAGACGTTATGGTCGTATCAATTTCCATGCAGGTTGTCTCAATATTGTCAAGACGATCCTTATGCTCGTTGATTCGGTCATTTGTTTTCCTCCAAAAAGCCTGAGTCTCTCCCATAAATTCAGCTAACATTTCCTCAAGGGTGGGGGAAGACTCCTCCTACTGGTCCAGGATATCAGTTCATGGTGCCAAAATGGTAAAACTATCCCCTAAGTTTTGGTAGCTTGTTGAATAATTCCAACAGTGATAATTATGCTCCGCTATATCTTCCAACAACCGATAGGCTTCGTTCGTGGTTAGTTGGTCGAAAGAGGTGATACCGTTTCCTCTTTCAACCCAATTTCTTGTTAAGGCTAGTAACCCATCGAGAAAGTTCAGTAGTTGACACTCCCTCGGGAAATGATGATATGGAAACCAAATTAACAGCTCCTTGTATAGATCCCAAGCACAATAAAATGGTTCGGAATTCTATTAAAAGAAATGAAATAATACTTATTGATCTAGCATCTTCAAGTACCCTGTATGAAAAACAAAACTACAAACAAAATAAATGCCTAAATTAAAATCAAGTTACTTACTCACAATATCAACAACAATCTAAAAACCAATCCCCGGCAACGGTGCCAAAAACTTGGTGGCGCGTAATTACTTCGCTACTTTCACCGCAAGTGTATGGGTTAAGTTTTATAGAATAGTGAATGAAAAGGGTGGTCGTATCCATAGGGATTGGATTAAATTATAGTTAATTACTGCGATTATCATAACCGAACTTTATTTAGACGATAAAATTTAAGTTTTTATTTTTGTAAATAATATACTAAATTAATAATTATTTAATGTATAATACTAAATATATTATATGGGAATAGATTATCTAGGGATTAACTTCATTTACGTATACGTGTTCGATCCAATCTAGTTTACATTAACGGTGTTCAAATTTATCCGACAATCTAGGTTTCGAAAACTCACTCACTACCTCTCCCGCGTGTAAAGTAAATGAATATGTGACTTTGTGTCAATGCCGAACTCCCTCTCGAGAGTCTATATGACACTAGTTCACATGAGTCTCACCCCAACCTCACAGATTGCATACTTTCTAACGCCCTCCTGGGTCATTAGATCGTCATGTTGTGTTTAAACCCTAGTCTAAATTCGGGGTTATCTTCCCCGAGTGTCAAATCCCGTATTCTCAATATATTTTAACAAGCATATAAAAGTGGAAGAATGGTAAACACAATCGAATAGGCAAGAACAACCGATAACGAAACAAAGATTAAATAAACGACGTATATTACTAAACTACATCAATCCCATAGATAATCAGTGTTCAGCTCTTGGTCATAACCATATATTCAATGATAAAAAATATATACATGTTCAAACAACTAAAATAAAGTTAAGAATAAAATGAGAAACAAGGGAGAATAGTCGTTATTTGAAGGCGGTGTCCGTAAAAACTGCTCCGATCTTATTTCCACTTCTCTAATTGTGTTCCTCCTCTTTGGTTAGTCGAGAGCCTTTTAGAACACTCCCAAAACACTCCCTAGGTGTTCTTAGAATGGTGGGAACAATTGGGAACAAAAATAGAACAAAATAAAATATCTAGAAAATATCTAAAACAGGTGGCCATTGACCGCTGTAGCAGTGGATTCACCGGTACAGTGGTGGGCATGTCGGTAGGCTTTCTGCTTTATCACCACTGTATCGGTGAGCGATCAAAACTTAGGGAACATTCTATTGTTTCACCACTGCAGTGGTGGGCTGACCGCTGCAGCGGTGAAACTACTTTTTTGAATATTTGATCCTCTTGGTCGATTTCTACCGCTTTCCTCGTTTTTCGACTGTTTTTGCTCCTAACCGCAGTTTGAACAAAAATATTTAAAAATAATTTATAAATTAATAAAAATAATATAAAACTACCAAATTCGGTTTGAAAATAGATAGATAAAAATCACCTATCATATATCAATTTCATGGTGTGCCAATCCTCCCTTACCCAAAAGTCAGGAGCTATATTCAATTTCATCTTGTGTCAATCCTCCTTTACCTAAAAGTCGAGAGACATGTCCAATTTTGTCTCATGTGAGTCCTTCTTTACCTAAAAGTTAGGAGGTATGTTTATTTCACCTTATGTTAATCGTCCCCTGCTATAGGCTGGGAGGTATATGCCAATTCCATCTTGTGTCAGTCCTCTTTCGGGAGATATGTCGATTTCATTGTGTGTTGTTGGCCCAATGAGCTATCCAAGAGGGAGGGGGGGGGGCGTTGAATTGGGTAGTAACAAAAAATTTAAACAACTAAATCTTTTAATACTTAATTATGAAATAATTAATTTTTCTAAATCAATTATTATCTTCATTACGCAGCAGATAAGTGTTTATAACTAGGTGTAACTAGGTGTACAACCAAACACAATATAATGGAAATAAAGAATACAACACTCTAAGATATATCCTGGTTCAGTAAGCTAACTTTTCCTAATCTAGTCCCCCGAGCTCTACGAAGATTCGCGACCTCTAAACCCCTGATTCCTTTACCAGGTAGGAACCAAACCCTTACAACGATTATTTTACTAGGCTCATAATCAACTTGTACAAGTTTCTTTTTCCAGGCAAAGGAAAACTTTATCTTTTTACCAGGCTAAAGACTAACCTAATTCTATTACAGAAAGAATCAAAACCTCACCATACTCACAAGTATCATTTTCCTAGGTAAGGATGGAACCTTTACAATTCACTCAAATTAATTCAATTCAGGGAGAATCAATACCTAGTTCTTTTCAAGGGAAAAGAATAACCTAACCTTTTTATACTTAGAAAAAAAGATCAAATCTTAATATTTTTCACAGGAAAAAGATAGAAACTTAGCTACCCTAACTAAACACCGACCCAACTGTGTCTAATCCACTCAAACTCACAAATATAAAAAAATATGAGTTTCTTCCCACAAGGAGCTTTTACCACCTAAATACAGAAAAACTCTATTAATGTCCCGAAATTTACAACGTGATAGATACAATGTGAGGCAAAATAATATTTGATTAATAATCAATGTGGGTAGCACAAATTATAACACGTAATCAGATAAACACACAAAATTATTTTAAAAAGATTTTTCAGGCTTTTAGATTTGAAAACTATTTTCTAAGGATCTTAACAACCAAGCAAATAATAATATATGAAATCACAATTAATAATAGTAGCTTGGAAAGATCTCATTGGGATAACACCGAAGATTGAAAACAAAATTGCAATATAGCACAAGTCGGTGACGCCAAATCAATCAACGCTTTAGATCAAGAACTTAACACAATATCTCTCTTGAAAAATCTCAATAGAATAATAACTCTTAGAAAATCGTAGGAACTGATGTTCTTGATAATATAAACCTTAATCCCACAGGTCTAATGATATACACCAATATCAAGCCCTCCAACGTCTATTTTTCAAAATATATGCCTCTAAAAGGCACTCTTAGACCCTATATAACATAATAATTAAATTCTGGGATAATTCACTTAAAAATAACTTTTAAAACTCTCAAATTAGTCCATAAAATATTTCTCAATTATCAATTACAAAATTGAAAGTATTTAACTATTCAAATTGAGAGAATCATTAATTATGTGTACCAAATCATTAGGGATACAAAATATGTATACCATATCTTCAACAAGATCAAATCCTCTGAATTTCTCCCTTGGAATCATAAAAAAAGGCTAGTTTTCGACTAAAAGACCAAGATTCTCAAAATCTTAACCGGAATAGTTGGTTAACCAATCCCTGACAGTCGGTTAACCGATTGATACAGTGTAGAAACCTGGCTAAACAAATCAGCCAGTCGGTTTACTGATCCTTCTTCGGTCGGTTGACCAATTGGTTTGAAGAGTTTTTCCTGCTAAACTCCAGCTTAGTCGGTTGACTGATTATGTCCCAATTGATTGATCGATTGGTTCAGAGACTCTACTTTTCAAACCCTTAAGCCCATCGGTTGACCGATCACCTTTGGTTGGTTGACCGATCATTGCAAGGACTTCACATTTTGCTCTGAAAACCTCATTGTTTCAAACGATTGACCGATCCTTCCTGATCAATTGATGTTGTTTGGTCATTTCTTTCACCAATTCTGCTCCAAAATCCATAGTTTGGTATAGTTAACCGATGACTTTTCTCAGTTGACTGAATTGACCCTAAACTTCAACTTTCTATACTTTAATCATGATTTGCGCTTAGATCAATTGCCATTTTTTAATTTCACAAAAAGAGAACATATTTAATCAATAATTAGGATCCAAAAATCAATTTTATCAACACACAAAAACATAACTCATTTAATAGTGTCGTGTGTAATCCTAATTTGGGTTGCATTAAGAGTATATGAGTATTGAGTTGTTTTCACCTAATTTCTTCAGAATTGTTAACATACTTCATTTCTTCACTATTTCCATCTTTGCATCCTTGACATTTTCTTCATGATATCTTCAACACAATCAATACCTAGGGATCAACATTCTCTTTGTTTTTAATGATGACAATTAACTTTGATATTTTCCTCAAAACAAAAATATAACCACGCTCCCCCTAAATCCAAGGACGAGTATTTAACTCATTTAAGCATAATCATGAAGATAAATTCAAACAGTTCAACAGATATTCAACATACGCCCAAAAATATCAATATAACGATAATGATATTCAATGAAGCTCAATATACCCAATTCAATTTAGACATTTCTTTAATAAATGCAATGCTTAGGCGAACAAATTCCTAAACGTTATCTAACTCGTTTAAACATCAAACAATTTCTCCCCCTTTGTTATCTAAAAAAGTGGGAGTGGAGATAAAAAAAACATCACTCTAGGCATACATCATTATGCCTCGCCATACCTAAACCTCGAATAATTTTTATAAACTGATCGGAGGTATCAATATACTCAATAGTAATATCATTTTTCTGAATGCGATCACGAATGAAATGATGTCTAATCTCTATGTGCTTAGTTTGTGAGTGCTGTGTCGGATTCTTACTTGAGCATATAGCACTTTTATTATCACAATAAATAGGGACTTCCTCCATACATACTCCAAAATCATTTAATTGTTTCTTAACATATAGAATTTGAGTGCAACAATTACCAGCTGCCATATACTCAGCCTTAGTAGTTGATAATGCAACTGAGTTTCATTTTTTGTTAGACCAAGCAACCAAGGCATGTCCTAAAAAGTGACATGCTCTACTTGTGCTTTGTTGCTTAACTTTGCATCCGAAAAAAGTAGCGTTGTAGTAACTAGTTAACTTGAAGTCACTACCCCTAGGATACTATAATCCTAGGTCACTTGTCTCTTTCAAATATCGAAAGATCCACTTAACGGCAATTAAATGAGATTCTTTAGGACAAGATTGAAATCTTGCATATAAGCATACACTAAACATTATATCAGGTCTACTAGCAATAAGATGCAATAAGCTATCAATCATACCTCGATATATTTTCGCATTTACATTTTTTCCCGTATCGTCTTTGTCTATTTTCATAGTTGTTACCATGGGAGTTTTATACTCTTTAGTGTCATACAAGCCATACTTTTTCAACAACTCTTTGGTGTACTTGGCTTGATTAATGAAAATTCCTTCTTTGGTTTGTTTGATTTGCAACCCAAGAAAGAAAGTTAACTCCCCCATCATACTCATTTCAAATTCTACCTGTATTATCTTACCAAACTCTTGGAAAAAAATCCTCATTAGTAGAACAACATATATTTGTACTAATAGGAAATCAGAATCAGTTTGCTTGATAAATAATATTATATTACTAAGACCCCGTTGAAAACCATTTTTGATCAAATAGTGGTTAAGTCTCTCATACCAAGCTCTCAGAGCTTGTTTGAACTCATACAAAGCCTTTCAAAGTTTAAACACATGATCGGGATGTTTATCACTTTTAAATCCTGGGGGTTGTTCAACATAAACTTCTTATGCTAGAAAGCCATTCAAGAATGCACTATTTACATCTATTTGATATAATATAACATTCTAATAGCCTCTAATCTAGCCATAGGCGCATAAGTCTCATCATAATCAATTCCATCTTCTTGATTATAGCCCTGTGCTACTAATCTTGCTTTATTTCTAATTGCCATACCAGTTTCATCCTTCTTATTACAAAGAACTCATTTAGTACCATTTACAGGATGAAAGTCCGATCTAGGAACTAGAGACCACACTTTATTACATTCAAATTGAACTAATTTTTCTTGCATCGCAGAGATCCAAGATTCATCAATTAACGTGTCATTCACATTCTTACGCTTAATTTGAGATAAAAGGCAAGATTTATAATATCTCTAAGGGAAGAACATGTACTTACACCTCTTTCAAAATTATCAACAATTTCTTTTACTGAGCGTCCCAGTACTGTCTTTATAGCTCGTGGTAAAGTCAAATCCTTTCCTTTTGGTTCCTCTTTCTGTGGTTCGTTTGTCATCTCATTTCCTTGGTTTTGATTATTTAGTGTACCTGCATCATCATCATCCAAAACCTTTCTCGACACAAGTGAATTAGATTTATCAAATATGACATGCATAGATTCTTCAACTACTAACCTACATTTATTGTAAACTCTATAAACTTTACTGTTAATAGCATATCCAAGAAAAAATCCATAATCTGATTTAACATCAAATTTACCCAAATTATCCTTATCATTCAAAACAAATTATTTACAACCAAAAACTTTGAAATATGATATATTCGGAGTCTTACTATTTTAGATTTCATAAGGGGTTTTATTAAAATCTCTTCGAATAGATACCCTATTTACCACCTAAAAAGTTGTGCTTACTACTTCGGCCTAGAAATACTTAGGTAGATGATTCTCATATAGCATCGTTCTGGCTATTTCCTGAAGTGTCCTGTTCTTTCTCTCCACAACACCATTTTGTTGTGGCAATCTCAGTGCAGAATAGTTGTGAGCATACCTATGCTCATCACAATAACTAATTTCCTCATCATTTTTGAACTCTCTGCTTCTATCACTACGGATGTCAATAATGCAACATTACTTCTCATTTTGAATACGTTTACAAAACTTAGAAAAGATAGAAACAACTTTACTCTTTTTAGCAAGGAAGAACACCCATGTATATCTAGAATAATCATCCACAGTTACGAATGCATAAAATTTACCTCCTAAGCTAGCAATGGCATTCAAACCAAATAAACCGAGATGCCACATATCAAGACATCTAGACGTGGATATGTGTAATGTCTTCTTAAATGATGATTTAGATTGCTTTCCTAATTGACATGCATCACATACTTTATCTTTCACACATTTCAATGCAGGTAAACCATGTATAAGACATTTCTTAGATAAATTGGATAGTAATTTCACACTAGCATGCCCAAGTCTTCTATGCCATAACCAACTATTTTCAGACAAAACATTTAAACATGATAAATTTGAAGAAGACAAATATTCAAATGAACATGTATAAACATTCTCAAAACTTGATGCAACAATTAAGATGCTACTATCATGCCTATTCTTAATTATGCATCTATCATGATAAAAAAGAACATTATAACCTTTATCATATAATTAACTAATATTAAGCAAGTTATATTTAAGACCATTTACGAGAAGAACATCTTTAGTAGTTGTAGACCAATTACCGATATTACCTATACCGATAATTTTACCCTTTGCTTTGTCTCCAAATCTCACATGACCTCTGTCCTTAGGTGTTAAAGACGTAAAATTTGATTTATCTCCTATCATGTGCTGAGAACAACCACTATCCAGGAACTATTTGTCCTTACGTATTGATGCATTTAGAATAACCTGTAAGGAGCACCTTGTTAGTTGGGACAATTTTAGTTCTTTTAGGAACCCAAACTTGTCTGCATTTAGATAATTTAGAAAAACATCTACTAATAGTATGCCCCACAACATTACATTTAAAACATCTAAAAAGATCCCTAGTTTCATAAAAGAATTTGTGAAATCTCTTTTGTTTAAAGTTTTTCTGAAATCCAATACCAACTTTATCAAAGATACCTCGTGAACTTCCCAAAAACATTTTTAAATTATTCTCACCACCAGTAAATTTGAGAACTATCGAATGTAAATCTAGTATCTTGGATTTCAATTCAATATTTTCAGATTCAAATTTCAAAACTTGGTTGTTAAATGTGTTAATTGTACTTTGTAGGGCATTAATTTGAGAACAATGATCTTTATAATCATGTTTTAGTTCTTGATAAAAACCAAATAAATCATCAAAATCTAAAAGACAAGAACTAGAACATTTAGGTACCTCATCTCCAGTGTCCATCAAAGCAAGCATGGATGAACTGTCATTACCTGATTTTTCTGAGTTGCTTGACTCAGTCATCCCAGGTGGCTTTCATCGATTTCTTCTTACTTTTCTTTACCTTTCTTCTTCTCCTTTCTCTTTTTTTCTTTCTCTCTCATTGGCTCAGGACACTCGGATTGGAAGTGTCCGGTCTTGTGACAATTGAATCATTCCACATTGCTCATGTTAAAATTTTTATTTCCCCTAAATATTCGTTAAGTCATTTTTATGAAATTCTTCGTGAGAAGCACCACATCATTTTCTTGCTTACTATCAAGACTAATATCATCACTGTCATCATCTTTCTAATTTTTCTAAACTTTCAATGCCAAAGAATTCTTTTTGATATTTCCCGTTTCATCCTCATATCCTCGTATAGCCATCTTGTGTGTCATTAGGTTTCCAATGAGCTCATCAATAGCATAGAGTATAAGATCCTTAGCTTCCTCTATTAGAGTTACTTTCAGCTCCCAGGCTTTAGTCAATGATCTCAGAATCTTTCGCACTTTATCTTCTATAGTATAGGGCTTTCTGAGTTGACTAAGGTTGTTACAGATATTGTTGAATCCTGTGTATATCTCTTGAATCGATTTTGCTTCACCCATTCTGAATAATTCGAATTGGCGAACTAAGGCATTGATCTTGGACTATTTAACTTGATTTGTCCCTTCGTGAGTGATTTGCAACTTGTCCTATATTTTTTTCGCCAATCCACAACTTGACACCCTGTTATATTCGTTAGCATCTAAAGAACAAAATAGAATATTAATAGCTTGAGAATTAATAGAAAGTTTCTGCTTATCAAAAGTGGCCAGCTTCTCTTTCTTCTTAGTTACTCTATTTTCCATAGAAATGAATAGACTGTCCTTAATAGCTAGCCACACATCATAAATGGTGGCTTGAAGAAAGACAATCATTATATCCTTCCAGAATGAACAATTTTCATCTGCAAACAAAGGTGGATGGTGCATAGATCACCCCTCACCTATTGTGCCTATCGGATGCACTATGTGATCTTTGTTAGCTAGTGTTTTAAGCTAATTGAGCTAAACCATCTTTGGTATCAATTGCTGACCCCATAAGTTACCCAAGAGGAGGGTGAATTGGGTAGTAATAAAAATTTTAAACAACTAAATCTTTTAACACTTAATTATCAAATAATCATTTTTTTGTAAATTAATTATTTTCTTTGTTACGCAGCGAATAAGTGTTTATAATTAGGTGCACAACCAAACACAATATAATGAAAACAAAGAATGCAACACACAAATATATATCCTGGTTCAACAAGCTAACCTTGCCTAATTTAGTCCCTCGAGCTCCATAAAGATTCACAACCTCTAAACCCTTGATTCCTTTACCAAGTAGGAACCAAACCCTTACAATGATTCTTTTAACAGACTCAGAATCAACCTTTACAATTTTTCTTTTCCCAGGTTAAGGAAGAACCTTATCTTTTTACCAAGCTAAAGGCTAACATAATTCTATCACAAGAAGAATCAAAATCTCACCATACTCACAAGTATCATTTTCTCAGGTAAAGATGGAACCTTTAATCAAGACTTGGTTCCTTTGGAAAAAGAATAACCTAACATTATTATACTTAGGATAAAGATCAAACCTTAATTTTTTTCCACATAAAAAAGATAGAAACCTAGCTACTCTGACTAGACACCGTCCCAACTGTGTCTAATCCACTCAAATTCACAAATACAAAAAAATATGGGTTTCTTCCCACAAGGAGCTTCTACCACCTCAATATAGATAAACTTAATTAATGTCCCCAAATTTACTACATGATAGATACAATGTGAGGAAAATTAATATCTGATTAATAATTAATAAGGGTTGCACAAATTATAGCACATAATCAGATAAATGCACAAAATCATTTTGAAAAGATTTTTCTAGATTTTAGATTTGAAAACGATTTTCTATTGATCTTAACAACCAAACAAATAATAATATGTGAAATCACAAATAAGAATAATAGCTTGGAAAGGTCTCACCAAAATAACACTGAAGATTGAAAACAGAATCGCAAGATAGTACAAGTCGGTGACGCCAAATCAATCAGTGCCTTTAGATCAAGAACTTAACATAATATCTCTCTTGAAAAATCTCAGCAGAATATTAACTCTTAGAAAAGCATAGGAACTGATGTTCTTGATATTGTAAACCGTAATCCCACAGGTCTAATTATATTGACCAATATCAAGCCCTTCAACAACTACTTTTCAAAAGATATGCCTCTAAAATGCACTCTTAGACCCCATATAATATAATCATTCAATTCTAGGATAATTCACTTAAGATAAACTCTCAAATAAGTCCATAAAATATTTCTCAATTATCAATCACAAAGATAGAAAATATTTAACTATTAAAATTGAGAGAATAATTAATTATGTGGACCAAATTATTAGGGATACAAAATATGTGTACCATATCTTCAATAAGATCAGATCCTCTGAATTTCTTCCTTGGAATCATAAAAAATGGCTAGTGTTTTACCAGGAGACTAAGATCCTTGAAATCTCAAACGAAATAGTCAGTTGACCAATGCCTGGCAGTCGGTTGACCTATTGATACAGCGTAGAAACCAGGCCAAACAAAATTAGCCAGTCAGTTGATTGATTAGTTTAGAGAGTTTTCCCTACCAAACTCTAGCAAAGTCGGTTGACCGATTGAGTCCGAATTGGTTGACCGATTAGTTCAGAGACTCCACTTTTCAAACCCTTAAGCCTATGGTTGATCGATCGCCTTTGGTCGATTGACAGATTGTTGCAGGAACTTCACATTTTGCTCCAAAAACCTCATTATTTCAAACAATTGATTGATCCTTTCTGATCAGTTGACCTATTGATGTCGGTTGGTCATTTTCTTTACCAATTTCTACTCCAAAATCCCCTGGTTAATTCAGTTAACCGATTGTTTTTCTCAGTTGACTAAATTTACCCTAAACTTTAACTTTTTATACTTTAATCATGATTTTCACTTAGGTAAATTTTTATTTTTAATTTCATATAAGAAGCACATATAGAATCCTAAAATCTATCATATCAATACACAAATACAGAACTCATTTAATAGTGTCGTGTGTGATCCTAATTCATGTTGTATTAAGAGTATAAGAGTATTGGGTTATTTTCACCTAATTTCTTTAGGGTCTTCAACACTCTTCATTATTCACTTTGTCCATTTTTGCACCCTTGACATTTTCTTCATGATATCTTCAACACAATCAATAAATGAAACTTTTTTTCCGAAATACTCAACAAACACACTAGTTCCACCAAAAACATAAACCTTTAATTGTTCATCAAAACCTAGGGATCAACATGTGTCAATCCTTCATTTCCTAAGAGCCAAGAGGTATGTTCAATTTCATCTTGTGTTAATCATCCTTTGCCCAAAATTCTGGAGGCATGTTCATTTTGTCTCGTGTCAGTCCTTTGCTTCCAAAATCCTGGAGGCATGTTCACTTTGTCTCGTGTCAGTCCTTTGCTTCCAAAATCCTGGAGATATGTTTATTTTGTTTTGTGTCAGCCCTCTCCAGCCATAGGCTGAGAAGTATGTCAATTTTATCATGTGTCAGTCATTCCTTGCCATAGGATGGGAGGCATGTCAATTTCATCTTGTGTCAGTCCTCCCCTGGGAGGCATGCCAATTTCACCTCGTGTTAGTCATCTCATGCCAAAGGCCGGGAGGTATTGTTAGTTTTGTCATAAATCTTCTTAAGCCTCTCGCAGAGAGGTAGTTTGATTTTGGTAATAAATATTAGTCGTTCTTTCCACTATGAGTTTATCTAAATGAACTTTATACATCCTGAGTTATCTCTCATCCCTCTAAACAGACTCGGTTTATCATGAGTTATCTTCTATTTTTCTAAACGAACTACGTTTTTCATTAGTCATCTTCTATTCTTCTAAACGAACTTTATTCATCATGAGTTATCTTTCATTCCTCTGTAAGGACTTTGCTCATCATGAGTTGTCTTCATTTTCCCTAAATGTATTTCGTTCATCATGAGTTACCCCTCTAAACGAACCATGTTCGTTATAAGCCATTTCCATCTTATTTCCAGTAAACTATCCTCTAAACGAGCATCGTCCATTATGAGTTCGTTATGAGTATTCTCTCTTGCCTAGCGAGGGGCATTCTTTGAACTAATTTTGACCTAATCTTTGGTATCCCCGAGGTACGTAGGCAACCCGTATGGGATTAGTCATGGCTTTACAGAAATTGGTCAGTTCCCAGGTAAGTTTTTCTTTCTCCAAGCATGTATTACCCCAGCCACAGGCTGTGGCACATTTCATAGGATTTCATTCATCATCTTCTTGCACATCACTCAATCGACCGGCGGAACAAAATGATGTGAGTCTCCTATCTTTGTCACCATGAGTAAACTCGCATGACAAAGAGGGACAGCTGTAGACACTACATTTTTCCCGTCCATGCATGGCATTTTTAATAAAAAAAAGTAAAAAACAAAAAAATCTTTTCCACGTCAATTATTCATGAATTTTGAAAATATCCAAGTGAATAGTTTAAATTGTTGTAATAAGAAATCTTATTGGCTTTATTGGAAGTTTGAAATAATTATTATTTCAAAAGTTCAATTATGTCAAAAGGGTCATTCAATTAGTTTATGAATCAAAATTGTTCATTTTGAAAAGTTTTGGGACTAAATTGAAAATTCGAAAGATTGATATTTGGACCCAAAGTTCAAAATTAATCTTTGAAAAGTTCAAATAATCACAAATCTAGCTAAAACCCCCCGAGCAAGCTGATTGAGATAATTTGTTGAATTAGAAAGTTTAGGGGGCCTAATTGAAAATCTTGAGAAAACTTTAATTGGAACTCCAATTGTGGTTCAAAAAGCCAAAAGAAAATTTCAGGGTCAAAATAAAAATTTATGAAAGTTATTTTGAGACCAAATTGATCAGATTGAAATAAATCTTGAAAAGTTTATCATGTTTTATTTGATTTAATTCTTGATTTCAAAATTCAATTTGAAAAAAATCAAGTGAAAACAAAAATATTTAGAAATTTTCATTTTGACACTAAAGTTTGGACATTTTCGAATTTCATGAAATTTACGACCAATTGAAAATCTTTTTGAAATCGATTAAACTATGATAAATCCAATAGTGTTTTCATATAATAAATTAGGAAAAATAATATAGGGAATGAAATAAATTAAAATAAAGAAAAAGGAAAAGGAAAAAAAAAAAAAACAAGAAAAAAAATAATAATATAACAAATATATAAGAATAAGGGGGTGGAAAGGTTCTTCTCTTTCCAAGCAAGTCGCTTGGGTTTGAGTCTTAGCAAGTATAATTTTGAAAGTATATAAATTTTAGGGAAACAATAGGTGGGAGGTGTGCTCACACCTTCCATCCCCCCAAATCCCTCGTGGACCCCTATCCGCGCAAGACCTCTGCCCCTTTATCTATTAAAAAAAAAAAATTAAAAATTGCTCAACCTCTTCATTTAGGGGACTTTTGGGAAGCCAAAAAATGAGAGAGATAGAGAGATGAGGGTTTTGTGAGTTTAAGAAAAGAGAGAGTGTTTGGGGATTTTTGGGAGGGAAAAATCAAGAGAAAAAAAAAAATTGGGTTTTGGAATTTCTCTTTTAATTTTGTTGGGAAGTAGATTTTGGTTTGTTTATTTTAGTTTTTTCTTCTTTGTCTTCATTTGGGTGGGGGTTTTGGCCAAACAAATAAAGAGGGATTTATATTTTGCAAAAAAATAGGGAAAGTAGGAAAATAAGAAAATAAGAAGGAAAAAGGGGAAAAACTGTTCAAACCCAAGTAAGTTTTTTTACTCTCCAACTAGATCTTCATTTTTTGCTTAAAAAGGAAGGACCTAAAATTAGACAAAACTAAGAAGACGTTCCTAGTAAACACTTAAAAAATTGATTTATTTTTTTGTATTTATTTTCTTGTTCTGTGCCTTTCTGCACTTTTTTTATCAACTATATTTATTTTCTGTTTTGTGCTTTTTGCGCTTTTATTTTATTATATTTATTTTTCTGCTCTGCATCTTTCCGCATTTTTTTTTTGTTGTATTTATATTCTATTTTGTGTCTTCTCTCTCTTTTATTACTATAATTTTATTTTACGCACTTTATTTTTTATTTTTTTACATTTCTATATATAAAGAAGATGAAAATGATGGAATTATTGTTTTGGTAAAAAAAAAAATCAAAAACAAAATGAAAAAAAAATAAAATAAAAAAAATCCTCAACTTCAAATCTAAGAAAGGGAGAGTTTTCCATATCATCATTTCTGATTTCCCAACCAGTGTGAAATTTTTAAATGGTAGGTATGAGAAAGCATTGTGCTAAGCCGAGTTTTGAGCTTGGGAAAAGGTAATAAAATAGAAGGAATAAAATTTTATTTGCATTTCAGCTTTATTCTCCAATTTCAGCTTACTATGTGGAATGAGTTCTTCAAACTTCTCTCAACAAATTTGAGAACGCAAGGGGAGGAAGCAAGCAGCCAAAGGTTGCCTTTATTTTAATGAGGTAAAACATATTTACATTATAAAATATGTTTTTTTTTCCTATAAAAATAAGTTTTCCTAAAAAAAATAAAATTCAATTCATTTTGGTTTCTAAGAAGTACACAAAAAAAAAATGTGAATAATAAAAAATATAGTGTTTTCAATGGAGAAGTATTTTTTAAAAGTCATTAAAAGGGGAGTTATTCCAAAAGATTTTCACGCAAAAAAAGGCGCTTTTCTTAAGAATGAAATTTTCAAAAAAACATATTTTATTGTGTTTTCAAAACCAAATCAACTCTTCTATATTTCGTTCAAAAAAAAATGAGAGAGAGAAGAAACTTATTTTACTAAAACTTAAAAAACAAAAACAAAAACAAAAATGAGATTTTTCGAAAAATATATTTTTTGGCACGCATCCTTGTTGCTTCATTTTATCAAAATAACCCAAGCTTAAAACTCACTACATTAACTTCCGGGGTCATCCTTATTAAATCATTAATATTTTATAAGCTACTATACTGTGAAACATTTAAAAAAAATAAAACAAAACAAAAAATAAAAAATAAAAAATAAAAAACAAAAGATATTTTTTAAGAAGAGATTTCAAAATCAAATAAAACATTAGGACTTAAATTTTGATTGGACTTAATTGAAAAAGGTACCGGCTTCATACGAGTGTCTGGGGATGTCTAACACCTATTCCGAGTATAACTAACCCTTGAACCATTAAAAACGAATCTTTGGTTGGACCGTGCTTTCGGAGTCAAATTTTTACTTAAGCCATTTTTAAATCGTTTTAATATATATATATATATATATATATATATATATATATATATATATATATATTTATTTATATATATATATATATTTATTTATATATATATATATATATATATATAAAAATAAATAAATAAAATCTGGTGACTTAGCATACCATTTCAAACTCAATGCTAGGTAGTGACTCATTTTTCTAAAAATTGTCTTAAGTTATTTTATAAGAAAACCGACGCTTTTAAAAGCTCATCTCTTAATATTTTTCAAAAAAATAAAAAGCCTATATATTTATGATATTTATTTCCTTTTCCAAAATTCGGGGTGTGTCACCCCACATTTACAATGAAGTGTTGCACTTGATGGCGCTTTTAGAGTACACCGTTGATTAAGAATTATCCGACTATGAAGAAGACATTATTCGAGTTGTCATCGAGGCTGATTTGTTGTTCAAATTATATTTTTTAGCCCAAAGATTTACCCAAGAGGGGGGCTGAGTTGGGTAGTTAAAATTTTTAATTCATTTAATTAATTTCTAATTGATTTTACGTAATTAAATATGGAAGCATATGTCTAGTGCACACACAAAGAGGAAGGGATAGAAAAACTTGACACAAAGATATTTTATAGTAGTTCGGCAAGGTACTCTTACCGACGTCTACCTTCTTAAGCTCTTGCAGAGAATTCAATCCACTAAAACCCTTATGATTCTGTTACAATGTGAGAATCAAACCTCTTACAATCCCGATTGAGTAAATTTTCTTTATACTCAATCACACCCTCACCAAGACCAATTATAGTTAGGTCCGAGCTACAACCCACACAAATCAAAAAAAATATTTTTCTTGCAAGGAGCTTCTGCCAATACTTATAAATATCGAATTCAATGATTATTAAGTGTTATACAAGTGAAAACAATTACAATACATTCAATTTAAAATCGTGTTAAGTTTATATTGATTTAAAATAAGTGCAGTACATAATCAAATAGCCCAGATAAATTATATCAAAACTTTTTAATTCGTTGTAATGGAAATAATTTTCGACTTTAAGATCCACGAGTTTTTAGAAATGATTTTAAGAAACAAAGTTTAAATTTACTTTCTCAAGATAAGATCTAATCAAGTGATATTTTCAAGTAATGTAACATAATAGATCAACAAGCAATTTCATAGGTTACTTGAAAACTAAAAACGATTTGTTGATTTGAAAGTTCGATCAACTGATGAATTTTCAGAACTATTGAGGCTATGTTTCAAACAATTGATCGATTTACGAAACAATCAACCGATTTGCTTAAATTTTAAAAACAACATGGAATGTTGTAAGAAGTTATTTTGTCAAGGTGGAAAAATCTAAATCAAAGTGTAGGTGCTCGTTCTAGTGATGAGGCAGAGTAAAGAGCTATGTCCTAGACAGTTTGTGAATTATTGTGGCTTAAATCATTGTTGTAGGAATGGGTGGTTAGATTTAAATAATCTTTGACTTTCCTTCCGCTAGATGATTACCACTGACAGTGAAATTAGAAAGACAAGAAGCATTCTTTCTATAGTGCTAATATAAAAATATAAAAATGTGAAATTCATTCCTCAATCTTTTGTTGTATGACGTACTTTAATGAAAATATTGAGCAATTACTAATTATGTCGATATTTATGATTAAATATTTCTAAATCATTTTTAAATAGTGTAAAATATTTTAAATACTTGAAAATATTATTTCATTTGAAAATATGGGCTTTACTGAAAGACTTCATCTTATAGGGCATGGTGAGGATGACACTCTGTTCAAGCCCTCCTAATAACTATATATTGTACTCCTAAAGGATGATCAACAATCAAACGTAAAGGACTCGATGAGGACAACACTCTGTATGAGTCCTCCCGAGCATTATACTATTATCACATTACACTACTGGTTGCTATTACACTACTGGTTGTTGTTACAGTAATGGTCGCTACTACACCAATGGTTGCTATTATACTAATATACCTTAGGGCGGTGTCACAATACAAGCCCTCCTCATATATTCCTAAAGTATGATGTGCGGTTTATCCTACAGGATACGAAGAAGATTACACTCGGTCAATCGACGCCTAGTTGTGACCGTACCCAAAGGGTTCTCCTATATATCTCAAATTAATGAGAATCAGGTCACATGTAGTTCTAGCAGGTAAAGTCAATTTTACTACTAGACTATACTATGAAATTAAAATACTGTCTCGTTGGTTGTCTTATTTAAAATTAAAATATTGTCTCCATCCTCTAGCAATGCAAATAGACAAGACTCAGACGTTTCACCATCATTCGAGTAGTAATCTTCCAAGGTTGATTGTTCGTCATCCTTTAAAGTATACAATGGTAGAAGTGATTAATCGCTATCCTCGTCAAATCCTCAAGGATCAAGTATGTCTCCATCCTTTAGGATAGATTTAAATACATTCCTTTACATTCCATGTCTAGTGGAACAAAATGTTAGTGTCTCTAAATTTGTCATTATGAGTAAACTCGCATGACAAAGAGGGACAGTTGTAGACACCGCATTTTGTCCCGCCCAATCAGTGTCAAATCAAGTACAAATTCAGATAAATTTTAAACCTACGTTTAAGGGGAATGAATTTATACCTTGAATCACATCGTATAATATAAAAAAAATACCAAAACAATGATTGAAATACGAAAACTATTAAATTTGACTAAATTCAGCTAAATAAAAGTTTCGAGTCAATCTCGAAAATCCTATGATTTAAGGGGGTCAAAAATGAATTTATTAAAACTTGATTTTCATTAAATCATATTTAGTATAAATAAAAATTAGCCACTGCCCTTTAATTATAGGATATTTCAAATAATTACCTCGGTTACTTACCCTGACCGTGAAACATTTACTATCATTGAATTTTGTTGGTTTAACACCAAAAACAATTAATTTATGAATATTAACTTAAATACCATCTAGAAACAATATAATAGACCATGATAAAGGCTTGTAAATGTCATCACAAAGCCCTAAATCACCAAGCTGATTAAGGACTTGGGCTTGTTTTGGAATTACACCAATCCAAAGTTGTCTTGACAAACTACCCTAGGCCCAATGAATCAAGGGCCTACCCATCATTAAAAATCCCACAAAGGAGCCTTGAAATGACCAAATAACCCATAGATATTCTATACACAAAATATCTAAGGTAGAAACCAAGACACTTAGGAGATAACCAACCGTTATCGAAACTAATCCAATTCAATTTGCCACCTAAGTTAGGCATTTAACATGAATTAAATTCCCATACCATCAAGAATTAAATTATTGGGATGAAATTTATAGGACACATTCAAGGGATCTAGATATTTTGAGCAAAATATCTTAGGTTTAATCGAAATCCCTGAAATGTGACTACCTGTTACCAAAACCAAACCAAATCGGTTTGCTACCTAGACAATGTATTAAATGCAAATCCCATAAAGTACTTATTTATTGGGATGACATAGAAGGGATAGGTTCAAGGTGTCAATATATTTTCACCAAAATATCTTAGGGTAAACTAGAAACCTTGAAATCCAACTGTCGGTTACAAGGTAAACTAACCCAATTCAATCCAAAACCAATCGGATGAGTGAATGCCAAGTCATGACTCATCGTAGGGAATTAAATAAAAAGTAACACATCAAGACTAAATTCAAAGCATCTTGAAAGCATTAATGGAAACTAAACCAAAATAGTGAAACTAACCGGTACTTAGCCCCTAAACCGAACTGGAAGTGTCACATCAAGCCATTAATGCACCCATGTACAACCAATTGGATTTGAGGAAGTGTAATGATTTCTAATCATTACCAAATCTTTGAGAATCTTCACTTCCACCTAAAATTTGTTCGAAGCTAAAGAAGATCAATTCAAGAGACCAAGTCCCCTAGGCCAAATATACCCCAAGGAAGAGGTTGGGATAACCTGCATACTCAGCCATGTGTAGGATCCTAGCCTATAAATAATGGTGCTAGGGTTCTCATTTATCGATGACTTGAAGTCCTAGTTTCCCTTTCTAAAATTCGAGCCCTTTGTATTACCGGTAGAGGTGCTAGGATTCTCAAGCAAGTTTCTTGAATAACATGCTGTTATTCTACTGAAATCCGATCCCAAATGGTGTTCTTGAGATTCTTGGAGCAATAACTTAAGATGAAGACAGACACCGATCAAAGCCAAACCACGAAGATCAAAGAGGAAAGATAGGTACTCACTTAGGGAAGACTACATCCCCTAAGTAGGTATGTTTTCTTGAAAATACCATTTGTTCCTGGCTTAATCTTGTGTATTATTCTTGTACATATCATAATCACGAAGTTCATACACTTAAATTTCAAGTATATAAGTCAGATAACCCATAATCAACCAAATTATCTTTAACTTTTGTAATAATCATCAAATCATGTCCAAATCATTCCCTAGCATCTCAAGAATGTTCAGAAACATGTTAAGAACATGTGAGGACCCAAATCATCCAAGAACATGTGAAGATTCAAACAAAACATCTATCACACCATGAGTTGTGCATAACCTCTACGATTCTCTCAAGAACACTTCAAACCTACTCTTTACTAAATGTTAATCTAACAATATAACTATGAATAATTGATTTAATTTCTTCTAAACGTCAAGATAATAGCCTGGTAGGCTTGTGGATAAAGGAAGGGCCTCTATTCCTTCGGAGATATGTGTGATTCGTCTTCAAAAACCTTTCCATTTTTCTTAGTTACAAGTGGAACTGACATAAATATATGGTATTTATTTTCAATTTTAACTAACAACTCAAATACTATTAACTCAAAGAAAATTACTCGGGAAATGTTTAACAGTTAATTTTAATTTAGACAAATGTATCGTTTACGGACGAGTGTCTTGGGGTACGTAAAATCTTCCTCGAGCATAACCGACCCCCGAACTTTAAGAATATCTTTGTTACATAGACTTTATGAATTCAAAACACGGGTCCTTTTAAAATAAAAATGAGTTTATAAAACTCCCAGTGACCTAGCACACCATTTAACCCATGCTAGGTGGCGACTCCGTTTTTAACATAAAATCTCAGCGCAAGAGGTTTTTTCGAAACCGACGCCTAGAAAAGCCCTTGAAAACTATTTCAAAATGATTTGGAGAACATATAAAGGAAGAAATGGAAACTTATTTCCTCTTCTTCCCGAATTTGTACTTTTTTCGCTATCAAAATTCGGAGTGCATTATTTTCTTAGAAAAACTATCTCCGATTTCTCTTAAAAACATTTAAGAATTTTTTAATTTTTTTGGCTTTTCTCTTTTTCTATATCTTGTAACACTTGATTTAAAAAACATCCATAATTTTTATCTGAATATTTAATGAAAAAATGCATCCAATTTAAGCACAAAATCAGATCACCTCTAATGCTAGTTTTAGGTGAGATTTTTCTTGATCGTTTCCCTTAAACTCTAACCCCTTTGATCCAAATATTTTCAACCATTTTGAATAAGAATCCAACCATTTTTATGTCCGGATGCAAGTTCCAAATTAATTAAAAAATCATCCCCAAAAAATAATGGAAAGATATTTTACTAAATTGACTAAGAGATCAAAAAATTTAAGGACCACTGCCTCCTTTAAAATTAAAATATGGTCTCGCTGGTTGTCTTGTTTAAAATTAAAATACTATCTCACTAGTTGTGTCGTTTAAAATTAAAATACTTTCTTACTGGTTGTCTCATTTAAAGTTAAAATATTGCTCCTAAGGATGATGTGCGGTCTATCTTATAGGAGGTAGGGAGGATGACACTCGGTCAATCGGCTTCTGTTTGTGACCACACCCAAAGGATTCTCCTACATATCTAAGATTAATGAGAATCAGGTCATATGTAGTTCTAACATATAAGGTAAATCAAGATTGGGTGGAATGATTCTGGGTTAGAGAAATTGATTCCGGGGTGTCTAGTCAGTGTAAGACTAAGGTGAACGATATATCTAAATGTTGATTTTCGTGAGCTGGCTTGACCGAACCCCCATGAAGGCACCTACATATCTCAAACTTAATTGAGAATTAGGTTAAATGTAGTTCATACTTGTAAAGCAAATCAATATTTTGTGGAAAATGATATTGGTTAGAGAAACTGATTCCTGGGTCATCATATTAATACATGATTAAAAATGACTAAGGGAATTCCCACGAGCGAAGACCCTTGGAAAACTCAACACCTAGTGGAGTTTCTTGGCCACATCCCACCTTGGACTGCCTGACGAGGAGTAGAAAACTCCCTAGCTGAAATTTAACCTTGGATAAAATATGCCCTAGTCGTAGACTGGGGTTTGATGATGCTGGTTCATTTTTAGGGAGTATAAATTTCAATTTTGAATTTTTTCATTGATTATAATTGTGATTGGTGCGAGTCTTATATCGAGAAACTCTCCACGGAGAAGATTTGATATAATATGGCCCAACCGTAGCTGAGGTGACTCTTATCGTAGAATCTCAATGGAAAAATCGGATATAATGTGCCCCAGTGATAGTTGGGGCGAGTCCCATCACAGATTCCAAATGAAAAAATTGGATACAATATGCCCCAGCTTTAGCTGGGGTGTGGGACTACCTCCTAAGCATTCAAAGGATGTTGTAGAGCCTACATGGGTTGTCTCTATGTCTTGAATTGAGCATATGATTGTGATGTTTGTTTTAGTTTAGTAACCCCATTGGGTTGTTTACGCACCCCGGATTTTGATAGCGGAAGAAGTAGAGAATCAGGAAGAAGAGGAAACAAAGGCTTTTCTAGGCGTCGATTTTGAAAAACTTATTGGGCCTATATTTTATGTTAAAAACGGAGTCACCACCTAGCATAGGGTTAAATTGTGTGCTAGGTCACTGGGATTTTTAGAAATTCATATTAATTTGGAATGGCCCGTGTTTTGAATTCATAAGGTCTATGTACCAGATATATTCTTAAAGTTTGGGGGTTGGTTATGCTTGGCGAAAGTTTTGCGCACCTCAAGACACCCGTCCGTAAATGATACTTTTGTCTAAATGAATATTCACTGTTAAACATTACCTAAGTAACTTTCTTTGATTTCATTAAACAAAAACAATTCCCATTTTAAAGTTTTCCCCCATTTTTTTACGAATTTTTGACATGATATATTGATAAAGTAGATAAATACTACAACTAAATTAGTCAACTACCTAATACCAGTTTATAAGAGATAGAAATATAAATATGCAAGAGATATGAATTGAGAATATTTTTGTTATTTTTAAGAGACCGGACCTTATATAGGTTGCCTACATAACCTTGTTTTCACAAGGAATCGGGTTGATATGTAGTTCCAACACGCAAACTAAACTAAATTATTTGGATATGTGACCAAAACCGCACGTGGGTTTCCTACATATCTCAGATTAATGAGAATTAGGTCTTTATGTAGTTCATTTATGTTAGGTTAAACTATATGGTTTATGTTATTAAAGGTGATTGAACCCTTACCTGGGATACCTACGTACTGTGGTAGGTACCCAAAGATCAGGTCATCACGTAGTTCGTTCATATTAAGCTAAAAGATGGATTGGTTTTAGTTGATTATTAGTTGTGAACAACATGAATCACAACATGATATACACATGACCTCTTTGATTTTGTCAAGAACACCTCAACCGAACTCTTTTGTTTTGGTTAGTTAGTGTTAGTGTATGAGTTTGTTAGTTGAAATTGAAAAGAAATGTCATATATTTGTGTCAGTCCTATTTATAACTAAGAAAAATGGGAAGGCTTCTGTAGAAGAATCACATATATCCCCCGAAAGAATAGAGGCTCTCCCTTTTATCCTAGATTTTTTAGTCAGCAACCCAATAGTGGTTTGTAAGAGACAGAAATATAAATACGCAAGCTATATGAAAGGAGAGTATTTTTATTATTTTTAAGTGATGGAACCTTATATTTGTTGCTTACATATCCTTATCTTCACAAGGAATCAGGTCAACATGTAATCCCATCATGCAAAATAAACTAAATTATTTGGATATCTGACTGAAACCGCACCTAGGTTACCTATGTATCTCGGATTAATGAGAATTAGGTCTTTACATAGTTCGTTTAAGTTAGTTTAAACTATATGGTTTATGTTATTAAAGAATTGAACCTTTACATTGGTTGCCTACTGGTAGGGCGTAAATACGCCGCTACTTTCACTTGCAAGTGTATGAGGTCAAGTTTTAGTTTAAATAGAGAGATTTAGGGTTATCGTGTGCACAGGGATTGGTTGTCGTTACTATCGAATACCGTGTTTGTCATGACCTAATTTTATCTAGGCGCTAAAAATGGAATATAATTAAATACTAATACTAAAATACTAATTTAACTATACTAATATTAATATTGATATAGTTTTGAGAGAATAGATTATCTAGGGATTAGTTTTATTTACAAATACTTGTTTGATCTCGTTTTAGTTTATGTTAATGGCATTCGACTTATCCAACAATCTTAGTTCGTAAACTCCCCCACCACCTCTATCGAGTATAAGACGAGTGAATACACGACTTCATGTCAACGAAGAAGTCCCCCTCAACGTCTTAACGACCCTACGTCACGTGAGTCTTGCCCCAACGTCATCGATTGCACACAATCCAACTCACTCCCGAGTTATTGGATTATCGCGTTGTGTTTAACCTAGTCTGAATCTAGGGTTACCTCTCCTGAGTGTCAAACCCCATATTCTCTATATATCATTCTAAGCATAATAACAATACAAGAATGATAAACACAATCAAACATCGAAGAACCTATTCAAACTCATTCAAACAACATATTCGTAAATTTATTAATAATCCCCAAACAACCTATGTTTAGCCCATGCCCATAACCATATAAACAATATAGAATGTGCTAAACATGCTCAACAACTACCAAAATAAAGAAAATAAATGAATGACTTAGCCAATATCCTAAGATTTGGCACTAAAACTGTTGATCGATCTCTTTTTCCTTCATCTTCCTCCTCGGGCTGTGAGCTCTCCCTCAAAAATCTCTCAAACTCACCCTAAAATATAGTCTAAGGCCTTAGGGGGTGATTCCATCCGAAGAGAGGAGGAGAGGAAGGGTTTAAATAGGTAAAATATCCCCAAAAATATCCAATCTAGTATAGAGGTGACCGCCTAGGCGGAGGGTATGTCGGTTCAGTGATTGCCACAATGGTAAAGAAAGCGCTGGATTTGGTGACCATCTTGCAGTTTCACCGCCTAGGCGGTGAGCTTCCAGCGGATTTAGGCCCTCTCTGCATTTTCACTGCCTAGGCGATGGTTTGGACGCCTAGGCAGTGGGCTACTGTTTTGATTATTGCCTCCGTGCTTTGTTTTTCCATCGTTCTTCGACCGTTCTTGGTTCGATCTGATCGTTTATGCTCCGATTTCATACTTTTTCACCCCACACAACTGATTTATACAAAAAGAATAAAAGCTAATTAAAATTTAATAAAATACCATAAAAACGCTAGAAAACTAATTTAGTTCGGTTTGGAAATAGATAGGTAGATCATACCTATTAGCTACGTACTGTAGTGGGTAACCAAGATCAGGTTATCACGTAGTTCATTTATGTTAAGTTAAAAGCTAGATTTGTTTTAGTTGATTTTAGTTGATTATTAGTTGTGACCAACATGAATCGAAACATGACATTGACATGACGTCTATGATTTTGTCAAGAACACCTTAACTGAACTCTTTTGTTTTGGTTAGTTAGTGTAAGTATATGAGTTTGTTAGTTGAAATTGAAAAGAAATATCATATATTTATGTCAGTTCTACTCATAACTAAGAAAAACGGGAAGGCTTTTAAAGAAGAATCACACATATCCTGAAGGAATAGAGGCCCTCCCTTTATCCCAGATTTTTGACATGTTATATTGATAAAACGGATAAATACTATCACTAAACTAGTCAGCAACCCAATAGCAGTTTATAAGAGACAGAAATATAAAAATGCAAGTTATATGAGAATAGAATATTTTTTGTTATTTTTAAGAGACCGAACATTATATAGGTTGCCTACATATCCTTGTTTTCATAAGGAATCAGGTCGACTTGTAGTTCCAGCATGCAAACTAAACTAAATTATTTGGATATGTAACTGAAACCGCAAGTGGGTTGTCTATGTACTGTGGTGGGTAACCAAAGATCAGGTCATCACGTAGTTCATTCATGTTAAGTTGAAAGCTAGATTGGTTTTAGTTGATTATTAGTTTTGAACAACATGAATCACAACATGATATAGATATGACCTGCTTGATTTTCTCAAGAACTCCTTAACTGAACTCTTTTATTTTGGTTAGTTAGAGTTAGTGTGTGAGTTTGTTAGTTTAAATTGAAAAGAAATATCAAATATTTTTTTCAGTCCTACTCATAACAAAGAAAAATGGGAAGACGTCGGAAGAAGAATCACACATATCCCTGAAGGAATATAGGCCCTCCATTTATCCCGAATTTTTGACATGATATATTGATAAAGCGGATCAATACTACAACTAAACTAGTTAGTGACCCAATAGCAGTATATAAGAGACAGAAATATAAATATGCAAGTTATATGAAATGAGAATATTTTTGTTATTTTAAGAGATTGAACCTTATATAGGTTGCTTACATATCCTTGTTTTCACAAGGAATCTGGTTGACATGAAGTTCCAACATACAAACTAAACTAAATTATTTGGATATGTGACTGAAACCACACGGGGGTTGGCTACGTATCTTGCATTAATGAGAATCAGGTCTTAACGTAGTTTGTTTATGTTAGGTTAAACTATATGGTTTATGTTATTAAAGGTGACTGAACCCTTACATGGGTCACCTACGTACTATGGCGGGTAACCAAAGATCAGGTCATCACGTAGTTCATTAATGTTAAGTTGAAAGTTGGATTGGTTTTAGTTGATTATTAGTTGTGAACAATATGAATCACAACAAGATATGGACATGACCTCTTTGACTTTGTCAAGAACACCTTAACCGCACTCTTTTGTTTTGGTTAGTTAGTGTTAGTGTGTGAGTTTGTTTGTTGCAATTGAAAAGAAATATCTTATATTTATGTTAGTCCTACTCATAACTAAGAAAAACGGGAAGACTTCTGAAGAAGAATCACACATATCCCCGAAAGAATAGAGGCCCTCCCTTTGTGCTAGATTTTTGACATGATATATTGATAAAGAGGATAAAACTACAACTAAACTAGTCAGCAACCCAATAGCAATTTATAAGAGATATAAATATAAATACGCAAGCTATATGAAATGAGAATATTTTTGTTATTTTTGAGAGACCGAACATTATATCGATTGCCTACATATCCTTGTTTTCACAAGGAATTAGGCCAACATGTAGTTCCAGCATGCCAACTAAACTAAATTATTTGGATATGTAACTGAAACTGCACGTGGGTTGCCTACGTATCTTGGATTAATGAGAATCAAGTCTTTATGTAGTTCGTTTATGTTAGGTTAAACTATATGGTATATGTTATTAAAGGTGACTAAACCCTTATATGGGTTGCCTACGTATTATGGCGGGTAACCAAAAATCATGTCATCACGTAGTTTATTCTTGTTAAGTTGAAAGTTGGATTGGTTTTAGTTGATTTTAGTTGATTATTAGTTGTGAACAACATGAATATTAACATGATATGGACATGACCTCTTTGATTTTCTCAAGAACACCTTAACTGAACTCTTTTGTTTTGGTTAATTAGTGTTAGTGTGTGATTTTGTTAGTTGAAATTGAAAAGAAATATCATATATTTATGTCAGTCCTACTTGTAACTATGAAAAACGGGAAGGCTTCTGAAGAAGAATCACACATATCCCCGAATGAATAGTGGCCCTCTCTTTATCCCGGATTTTTGACATGTTATATTGATAAAGCAGATAAATACTACTGCTAAACTAGTTAGGGACCGAATAGCAGTTTGTAAGAGACAGAAATATAAATACGCAAGCGATATGAAATAGGAATATTTTTGTTATTTTTAAGAGACCGGACCTTATATAGGTTGCCTACATATGTTTGTTTTCACAAGGAATCAGGTCGACATGTAGTTTCAACATGCAAACTAAACTAAATTATTTGGATATGTGACTGAAACTGAACATGGGTTGCGTACTTATCTCGGTTTAGTAAGAATCAGGTCTTTACGTGGTTCGTTTATCTTAGTTTAAACTATATGGTTTATGTTATTAAAGGTGACTGAACCCTTACATGGGTTGCCTACGTATTGTGGAGGGTAACTAAAGATGAGGTCATCATATAGTTCATTCATGTTAAGTTGAAAGTTGGATTTGTTTTAGTTGATTTTAGTTGATTATTAGTTGCGAATGACATGAATCACAACATGATATGGGCATAACCTTTTTTATTTTGTTAAGAACACCTTAACCGAACTCTTTTGTTTTGGTTAGTTAGTGTTAGTGTGTGAGTTTGTTAGTTGAAATTGAAAAGAAATATCATATATTTATGTCAGTCCTACTCGTAACTAAGAAAAATGGGAAGGCTTCTGAAGAAGAATCACACGGATCCCCCAAGGAATAGAGGCCCTCCTTTTATCCCGGATTTTTAGCCACAAAGGTTTGTCGGTGTAACATATATATATATATATATATATATATATATATATATATATATATATATATATATATATATATATATATATATATATATAGGTTCTAGTCCACGTGCCAACCTGGCTATGATCTTGACATTTAATAGAAAGTAAAATCATGTTAATAGTTTGTTTGAATCTTCACATGTTCTTAACATGTTCTCGGATGATTTGGGTCCACATATGTTCTTAACATTTGCTCGAACATTCTTGAGAAAGTTTTGTATGATTTGGACATAATTTGGTTATTATTGCAATAATTAGGTGTTATTTGGTTGATTATGGATTATATGTGTTATATGCATGAAAGTAAAACATAGATACTACATGATTATGAAATGTATAAGCAAATTATATGAAATTTAAGACAAGATCAAGGAGCCTCAAGGCACATACCTAGTTTAGGGGAGTGGTCCTCCCTAAACAATTATCTTCATTTCCTCATTGATCCTCTTAGATTGGCTTTGATCAGTAACCGTCTTCCTCTTGAGTTCTCGCTCCAAGAATAAAGAACACCTTCTAGGATCGAATTTCAATAGAATAATGACATGTTATTCAAGAATCTTGCTTGAGAATCCTAGCATACGAGACTTGGCATGAGTTTTAGAGAGAGAAGCTAGGACTTCAAGACTTGGAAATGAGAACCCAAACACCTCTATTTACAGGCTGGGAGCCTGCACAACCATGTGTAGGCTATCCCAGCCTATTCCTTAGGGTGTGTTTAGCCTAGGTACTTGCTATCTTGAATTGATCTTGTTTAGCTTTGAAAGAATATTAGGTGTAAGGAAAGATCTCAAATGATTTGGTAATAATTACCTAATCTTTTCTTCTATTTGGTAATGATTGGCAATCATTGCCAACTATTGCCTCTCCTCCAATCCTATTGGTTGCACATGGATGCATTAATGTCTTGATGTGACACTTTTGGTTTAATTTAGGGGCTAAGTACCGGTTAGTTTCACTATTTCAGTTTAGTTGCCATTAATGTTTTCAAGGTGCATTGAACATGGTCTTAATGAATCACTCAACATTTAATGGACTATGATGACTCATTACTTGGTGAGCACACATCTAGTTGGTTTCGAATCGAATCGGGTTGGTTTTCCTTGTAATTGACAGTTGGATTTAAAGGTTTCTAGTTAACCCTAAGATATTTGGAGAAAATATCTAGATTTATTGTATCCACTCATTCCATGTCATCCCTAAGAAATTAATGCTTGATGGGATATGCATTTAATGATCATTAAATGCATGGGTTATGTAATACCCCGAAAATTTATATTTTTGAAAATATTATTTTATATAAATTTAATATTTTGGGATTGGTTTGCAAATTTACAGTATAGATAATATTAGATAATTTTTGGGGTTAAATGTTAATTTTAAATTGATTTTTAAAAGTTTTGGGACTATTATGTTATTTAAAATAAATTTTAAGAGTTTTGATATATAATTAATATTTTTTTTATCTTAAGGGAGAAATTGGTGTAAATAAATAAATGGCTCATATGGTTTCCTTCCAAAGGAAGGAAACCAAATGAGCCGTAAATATATACATATACATATACATATATATAGGATATGTTAAATATTACACGTGTGTGTGTGTTTATATTATAATAATAATAATAAGTAAGGAAGAATAATTCTCATATAGCATGGTCAGAGCCGCAAAATACAAGAAAATAAGAAATGAAACCATGGGTTTCATTAACTTCCAACCCAAATAATCCTTATAGTTTATTTATTTAACTTTAATGGATTTTGAATGTTTTGAGTATTCCGGCTCGGATTTTGACTTCAGATTTCAGGAAATCTTTTAATGTATGTATTTAATCTCTCCTTGTATTGTGTGGTTCATGTTATTACAGTTATAATTGTTGTTTTTCATTAAATATTTATGAGTACGTATTATGTGAAAATTATGTGAGATACACGTTTATGTGTTTACTTGGAAATTGATTGGATACACGTATTAGAGGGGTTGAAATTCTATTGAGCGTTGGCTCATAACTCCACAGTTTTGATTGCAGGGCCGATAAGAATGAAACGACGCCAGGAATTTTATTTAAATTTCTATGCAATTTGTAATAAGTATATTTATTATTTACTATTATAAAATTGATTCGATAAATCGATAAATATAATTACCTCCATCGTCATATTGTAAAATTTCTTGATTTTTAATAAAATGAAATATTGGTCATTCAATTTTAGTATTAATTCTCTAAAGGGAGAAACCATGTGGCGGCCCTGAGAAACCGGGTTGTTACGTGTGGTATCAGAGTTAATCCTTTAAAAGTATTTTTCCAAACTTGTTTCCAAAAATATTTTACATGTTGTCTTTAACAAACTTTTTTTTTTTTTGTTTTTCCAAAAATGATTCTTATAAAAAATTGTTATGTTTTTTTCAAAAAGATGTCTTCAACAAGTTTTTTGTTCTTTTTTTTTTTTCTTTCAAAAAAAAATCACGTTTACTTGTTTTATAAAAATATGTTTCTTTGCTTTAACTTGTTCTTAGATTTTCAAAAAATATTTTTCCCAATTGTTTTTGAAAAAGAAATGTTCCTTTTTAAAAAATGATTTTAAGGTTTTCCTAAACAAAGTTATTTTAAAAAAGATTGTTGTTATTTTTCAAGAATATTTTTTAAATTATTTTATAAAAAATCCTTTCTCAATTTTTTCACAAAAATATTTTATTTCCAAGAAGTTTTCCTAATTTTTTTTTTTGAAGAATGTCTCTTCAAAAATCTATTACCCTTTTTTTTTTTTTTTTTTTTTTTAATTTTATTTTAAAGTTTGTTTGTTTTTATTTTTATTAGTCAAAAATTAAAATTTGTAACTCATTTCTTAACAAAAAATATATTTTTTAAGATTTTCCCAAAAGGCAATTTTGGAGATCATTTTGCTTTTCTAAAATATTTCCATAAATAAATATTTTATATACTTTATGTTGGCCCAAAGAGTTACCCAAGAGTGGGGTGAATTGGGTAATTATAAAAATTTAAACAATTAAATCTTTCAACACTTAATTATCCAATAATCAATTTTTCTAAATTAATTATTATCTTCGTTACGCAGTGGAAAAGAGTTTAATTCTAGGTGCATATCCAAACACAATATAATGAAAATAACGAATACAGCACACTAAGATATATTCTAGTTCAACAAGCTAGTCCTGCCTAATCTAATTCCTCGAACTCCACAAAGATTCGCAACCTCTGAACCCCTGATTCCTTTACCACGTAGGAACCAAACCCTTAAAACTCATGATTCTTTTCCCAAGATCATAATCAACCTTTACAATTATCATTTTCCCAAACTCAGAAGAACATTATCTTTTTACCAGGTATAAGACTAACCTAATTCTATTACAAAAAGAATTAAAACCTAATATTTTTACCAGGCTAAAGACTAACCTCACCACTCTCTCAAGTATCCTTTTCACATGTAAGGATTGAAGCTTTACAATTCACTCAAAAATCACAATTCAATTGCATGGAGAATCAAAACCTAGTTCTTTTCAAGGGAAAAGAATAACCTAACCTTTTTATAAGACAAAGATCAAACCCTAATATGTTCCATAGGAAAAAAATCGAAACCTAACTACCCTGACTAGACATCGACCCATCCATGTCTAATCCACTGAAACTCACAAATACAGAAAAATGTGAGTTTCTTCCCACAATGAACTTCTACCACCTCAATATAGATATACTCAATTAATGTCCCAAAATTTACTATGTAATAGATACAATGTGAGACAAATAAATATCTGATTAACAAACAATGTGGGTTGTGATCTGGGAAAACTCCCGCTTATGACTATCAGAGTCTCGAATGCCTTCGTGGGTCGAATTGGGTCAATAATCTGACCTGAGAAATATAACCTGATATATTATATGGGTTAAGCACATTGGGGAAAAGACCTTAATGGACAATACGCAAACAAAGCAGACCTCACTTTCAAGCCCAACCATTGGAAATCAGAACCTATGGTAACAAGGCCAAGAATAGGTCAGGCCACCATTTCTACGTCTCCTATGCATGAGGAACTTTACCCCCTATTGACTGTAACAGTCCATGTTTAATGGGAACATTACAGAGATTTTCTCCCCTATTTAATGGAAGGAGATCTTGGTCACATCCCATGTTAATAGGAGTAGATCACGAAACAGGCGACCTCACCAACAAAACGACACAATCTCAGAAAGTTTATATAAAATAAAGGTATCAATATATTATTTTTATAATTGATTCAAGTGTTTGAACTTTATCCATAAACATATTGACTTATTTTTATGTCGAAGGTTCTTTGGCTGAAACCACACTGGTGTCCCCTTAAGAACTAATTGGTTTTGCAGGTTGAAAGGAGAAGTTGAGAAAGTTTTTGGCATGTGAGAAGCTGATTGCACGTGATGAGAATTTGTGGAAACATCATTTGGTGCCATTTGTGGGAAACGCTTACAGAAAAGCTTATCGTCATTACAATAAGGCAACATCGAGCAAGCGAAGCAGTACTAAGTCAAAGTAGTGACATGCCACCACCAGCTGAGAATGAGGTTCCTATAGGAGCGTCGGAAGAAGTTCGTGCTAACCCTCCACCAGAGGTACAGAGCACTAATTCAAAAATTGATGCCCTTACGAGGAAAATATAAAAAAATGGTGGACATGATTAAGTGGATGGCACAGCAGATCGCCAAGAACGCACTACAACCCTTATCGTTAATAACGGTTTGGGGAGAAAGTAGCGTCTCCAGGGTATGCAGACCCACCATCCCAAGGGGAAAAGCTATCTAGGAAGATACTAGCAACCAACCACCGAAGAGAATGGTGTTCATCATCACTAAGACCGTTGATTTACATCAGCAGCCCAGAAGCAAGGAAGAGAGAGATCTATCCCTGGATAAACTAGATACACTGTTAAAAGGAACTGAGATGCTATTCACCTCAGATATCTTAGTTGTACCGCTCTCAAAAATGTTTGACCCCACAAAGTTTGAGAAGTATGATGGAAAAGCAGACCCTGTGCAGAGCTTTCTCTATGACCCTAAAGGGCTGTGCCCTGGAGTGGTTACATAAGCTTCTACCTAACTTTATCTCATCGTTCAAGGATTTTGGAAAGATGTTCATCAATCTCTTCTAACCAACCAAAGGTCGATGAAGGGACCTGATTATCTACTAGACTTGCTACAAGAGAAGGGAGAGTCCTTGTATCAGTAGATGAACCAATTCAATGCAGAGCTGACGTGTATTGAGGGTTGTGACTCTAACCTCATAATCAATGCATTTACTTCGAGGTTGCTCCATAACAGATTCCAATACTTCCTCACCAAGCATAACCTAAAGAGCATGTCTAAGATGATAAAGAAAGTTAAGCCCCACATGAAGCTGAAGGATGTGAAACTTGCAAGAGAAGGAAGGGGATCAACCAAAGATCACCCTAGGCAAAGCGAAAAGGACCACTATAGAATAAAGGGTAGCAGCTCAGACAGACAAAATGATTGTCTCGGAAGTTCAGGTTCCAGACCAGATGCGCGTCAAGAACGAAACCTCCCAAGCCTACGGATGCCATTCTCTAGGACTCTGCATGAAATCCAGTCATCTGATGTGGTTTAATGGCCTCCCAAGCAAAACACAAGGTCTAACCGGAAGAACAAGTCAAAGTATTGTAATTTCCACAAGGATCATGGCTATGACACAAACAACTATTGGGTGTTTAAAAAGGAGATTAAGTGACTAATTGAAATGGCTCAGTTACAAGGCTACTTACAGGAGCATCCAAGGGAAATGAAAAGATCTAAAAGCAAAAGTCGTCATGAAAATCGTGACAAGGAGCGCAAAGATGATCATTCTAGTAGTAATCATGAGGTCATCTACATGATGAACATTACTGAACCTACTACTGGAAAAACCAACCATGAACGGAAGAGAAAAATACGTGAGGCAGCATTGGAGATCTTCTATAGAGAAGTAATGTCAGTTACTGCGAAGCCAAGACCAGCCATCATCTTTTCTGATGAGGATTGTAAGGGGATAGTGCACCCAGTTGAAGATGCCTTGGTCATTACCCTCTGGATCTCCAACTTCGAGGTAAGATGAATCTTGGTTAATACAGGCATTTTTGCTAACATAATTTTTGTGCACACAACAAATGGGAGTGTCCAGCTTAGATGTTAGATCGACTCAGACAATCATGGTAGGGTTCAACAGAAACCTCAGCTCTCTCAGAGGAAAGATCACTTTGTCAGTTACGGCTAACAATGAAGATAATGGGTACACAAAGGCCACGGTGTTCATGACGATAGACTCCTCTTCTCTATACAATGTAATATTGGGACGACCATGGTTGTATGCAATTAAGGTAGTGGCATTAATGTATCACCAGTGCATCAAGTATGCAAAAGATGGCTCAGTAGCGGTGATACGTGGAGACCAGGTGGCATTTAGGCAGTGCTTTACAATATATAAAGGGGAAGAAAAAGACCTTAGAGCAATTAAAGCCAGAACAGGAAAAAGCTCTTCCAAATAGCTCAACTCAAGAGATTAATTATTTCAGAGAACCCAATGTTCTCCAACCTGCTGAGCAAGTACGGGAGGTCACATTCAAAAAAGGAGTTTAGAATCTAATGATAGAGGAATACCTAACCCAGATTGAGGCAGAGGAGATTAGGAGGCTGCTAAAAGAAAATCTAGACATATTTGCCTGATCTCCAGAAGACATGAAGGGCATCAGCCTTGATATGGTAGCCCACCGGCTTGACATCTCTAGGTCTTACCCACCGGTCAAGCAGAAGATGAGGACGTTCAATCTTGAAAACGAATAGGTGATTGAATCTGAAGGGCAGAGGTTTCTTGCAATTGGCCACATAAGGGAGGTGATATACCAAAAATAGTTAGCTAACCCTGTTCTTGTTAAGAAGAAGAATGGGAAGCGGAGAATGTGCGTGGACTTCACTAACCTCAACCAGTCTTGCCCAAAGGATTGCTACCAAATGCCAATGATCGTCCAAATAGTGGATGTAGCAGCAGTGTACCAACAGCTGACCATGATAGATGCATACTTAGGCTATAATCAAATCCGAATGGATAAGCAAGATGAGGAAGGGACAACGTTCATCACTCTAATAGATACTTACTGCTACAAAGTAATACCATTTAGCTTGAGAAATACAGGAGCAACATACCAATGATTGGTGAACCACAAGTTTCGAGAGAAAATTGGAGCAACTATGGAGGTATACATAGACGACATGCTAGTCAAGATCACTTGGGGAATTCGGAAGAATCTTTTTCTATACTGAGGAAGTTCAATATGAAGTTGAACCCAGAAAAATGCTCTTTTGGTATGGCATCTGGCAAATTTCTGGGCTTCATGGTGAACCAATTAGGAATCATAGTGGATTCAGGGCAGATAGAAGTTGTTCGAAGCATAAAGTCCCCTATAACCATAAGATAAGTTCAAGTGCTGACAGGAAGGTTGGTTTTCCTAAATAGAATCATCTCCATGGTTATTGATAAGTATACTCCTTTCTTCAAAATATTGAAAAGAAGCAAGAACTTTTAGTAGGATGAAGATTTTGAACGAGTGTTGCAGTCCATCAAGGACTACTTGGGCTCAGTTAAAACGCTAGCCAAAGTAAACCCAGGGGATGAACTTTACCTATACTTGGCGATGACCTCAGTTGCAGTAAGTGTAGCTCTGGTGAAAGATCGCCCAGAAGGGCAAAAACCATTTTATTACATAAGCAAGTCGTTAGTCCCAGCAGAGACTCGCTATACTGAACTAGAAAAGATCGCCCTGGCTTTGGAGACTTCAGCTCAGACCGTATTTTCAGGCACATGAGATCAACGTGCTGACATCTTACCTTCTCATAGCAGTAATGCAAAGACTAGAGGCTTTTCTACGTCTCATAAAGTGGGAAGTAAAACTTGGTGAGTTCTTCATCAAGTATAAGCCTGGAACTACAGTTAAAGGGCAAGCCCTAGCAGACTTTATTGTTGAGTTGACTTCTCCAGGCGAAACGATAATAGAAGATGGAGAGTGCCCTGATTAGTCAGCTATACCATGGAATTTGTGGGTTGATGGAGCCCCAAACATGAAGAGGTGTGGTGTAGGCATAATATTAGAAATACCTGAAGAGGATCAGCTCAAAAGAGTAGTAAAGCTTGGTTTTTGAACCTCCAATAATGAAGCAGAATATGAAGCATTAATCATTGGGCTGACCCTCACCAAAGAATTTGAAGCCCAGAATTTGGAGGTGAGATTAGACTCGCAACTGGTGGTCAACTAAATAAACGGACTCTGCACAGTGAATGAAGAGAGATTACACATTTATGTGGAGAAACTGAAAGTGCTAACCTCCTCACTCCAGAGCTACAAATTTGAAACTGTTCAAGAGCTGAAAATGAAAAGGCAAATGCACTATCAGTACTAGCTTCTTTATTCGGGTTTGATCAGTGGTCTAAACTGGTAGAGTTCCTTGAGCAACCATCCATAGCAGCACCAGCCAACCTTCGTGCATGCATAGGCGAGCTAGATCAGGAAGAGATTCTACCAGACAACAAAGAATCAGCCAGAAAAATCTTATATAAAGTGTCAAAATATGTGTTGACCAATGATAAACTGTATAAGAGATCTTTTTCCCAACCTCTATTGCTTTGTTTAGGAATAAAAGAGGCCACCTATGTCCTATAAGAGATCCAAGAAGGGGTTTGCGAAAATCATCAAGGAGGAAGAACCTTGCTGCACAAGGTACTAAGAATTGAATACTATTGGCCAACAATGCGCATTGATGTGGAAGAATACGTCAAGAAATGCGACAAGTGCCAATAGTTCTATAATGATATCAAAGTACCAGCTCAACAACAGATACCGATAACCAACCCATTATCTTTTACTCAATAGGGGATGGATGTACTAGGGTTGTTCACGCCAGTGCTAGGGAACAAAAAATACTTACTAGTGGTAATTGACTACTTTACCAAGTGGGTTGAAGCTGAAGCCTTTGTGACATTAGGAGAAAATGAAGTGAAAAACATATTTTGGAACAATGTGATCTATCGTTTTAGGATTTAAGAGATACTCCTATCTGATAACGGAACACCATTCACCGGCGGTAAAGTTGCATGGATGTACGACAAGCTGAAAATTTAGCACCGGACATCTAACCAAGCATATCCACAAGCCAGTGGACAAGCTGAGGTGGCACCTTGTTCTATCGAGAAAGCACTCAAGATACGATTGGATGACACCAAAGGCAAGTGGGTGGAAGAACTACTAGGAGTCTTGTGAGTATACCTAACCATACCAACATTTACCATAGGGGAAATACTATTCTCCTTGACTTAAAGAACTGAAGTTGTTGTTGCAGTAGAGATTGGGTTTCCGTCAAGACAAAATGGCACAATCAACTTTGTAGAGAATTAAGAATCCATACGACGAGAGATGGACCAATTGGAAGAGAGACGTGACAGGGCAGCAATAAGAATGGTGACCTATAAGTCAAGAGTAGTAAGGATGTTTAACCATGCAGTACATCCAAGGCGTTGGAGATATGGTACTTAGAAAAGTAATGTCGCATTACCTAGAGGCTTGTTTGGGAAAACTAGCCCCTAACTGGGAAGGTTCCTACTGAGTAACCAAAGTAAACAAGTCAGGGACCTACTGGCTGGAAAATCTGGATAGCATGGCAATCCCAAGGCCTTGGAACAGCTCTCACTTACAAAAATACTTCGTATGAGATCTTTTATCTTCCTAAATTTTATGATTTTTTATTGAATTTTGAAATTTCATTTTATCTCTATGTGAAACTGTTGGCCCAGTGGAATACCCAAGAGGGGGGTGAATTGGGTAATTAAAAAATTATCAAAATAATACTTCAATAAATCAAATAATTAATTTTAATCCTAAATTAATTATTATCTTTATATCACAGTGGAATTATATAATCAACTAGATGCACACCAAACAACAAAAATAAACAAATTAATATTGCAGCACACTAGAGATTTATACTGGTTCACCAAGATACTTTTGGCTAATATAGTCCCCCGAGCCCCCACGGAGAGTCGCACCCACTAATACTCAAGATCCCTTTAAAGGTGGGAACCAAACCCTCACAACGATTATTTTACATGCTCAGAATCAACCTTTACAAAAATCATTTTCACAGGCTAAGGAAGAACCTCTACTTTTTACAGGCTAAAGAATAACCTAATTCTTTTTAACACTAAGGCAAAAGAATCAAAACCTCACCAACACTCCAAATATTCTTTTACCTGGTAAGGATTGAACCGTTACAAAATTCACTCAAAACTCAATTCTATCCAGGAAGAATTACTACCTCAATCTCTTTACAGGAAAAGATTGAAAACCAGCTACCCCTAATTAAATACCCTCAATAATATTTAATCTGTCACACTACTTATCGATACAAATTGATAAGCAGATTATCTTACTCAGAACTTCTACCACCCCAGATAAATTAAAACTCGATTAATATCACAAATCTAGTAATAGAAAAGTGTGAGATTGAAAATATGATTTTAAACAAAATATGAGTAGCAAATAATTGAGCACGTAATCAGATTCAAAAAAATTATTTATAAAATATTTTCTTCAACAAAAATCAAAAATAATTCCTAAAGATCAATTTCCAAATTTAAACAAGCAATGCACAAATATAAAATAATTGAAAAGATTTCACTTGGAATCCACAGAAAAAATAAATAGCGCGATGTTACTTCAGATCCAGTAGTAGCAAAGATTAATAGCAATTGATTCTCAAGATCTCCTCTTAGAATAGCTCACACAATATCTCAGAATAATAACTCTTAGAACAGCTCAATATGATCTTAACTCTTTTTGCTCACCTCTCTTGATTCATGATTTATGAAATTCGCAAGTCTATATATATGGGAAATAAATTAGCTCTCTAATGGCTAGTTCTCATGTGTCATGACAATTAAATGCTCTCTTAAACCCCATATATCATTATAACTTCATTTTGGTTTAATTCACTTAATTATAGCTTTTAAAACATTCAATTAAATCCCTCAAATGTTTCTCAATCTCAATTAGAATAGAATAGAAACAATTTCATGTACCAAATTGAGAAATATTAAAACTTAATGAACCAACTTAGTAGGATTTAAATAATTGATGAAGCATATCTTAAATATCAATAAATCCCTTAAATCTCTCTCAAATCCCAACACAAAATGGCTACCTTTAGATATGATTTCAGAATGCATAGAATCCTGAAACAGCGCCCTCAGTCGACTGACCAGTCGACTGCTAGATTCAGGATCAAAGATGATATGTTCATCGGTCAACCTATCTGTCAACTTAGAGATTCAGAGAGTTTGATTTACCTTCACCGGTCGACCTACTTGGAGACTTAGAGATACAAAGAGTTTGATTTACCTTCACCGGTCGACCTACCTATCGATTTAGAGATATAGAGAGTTCAGCTTCTCTTCACTGATCGACTTACCTATCGACTTAGAGATATAGAGAGTTCAATTTCTCTTTACCGGTCGACCTACCTGCCAACTTAGAGATACAGAGAGTTCATGCTGCTTTGTCCAGTCGACTGACCAGTCGACTTATATATGCTAGATCTCTTTTCTGAACTTGTTTTTAACTCATTCTCTTTTACGTTTTCGCCCCTTTAACCATTTTATTTTCTAAATAAGCTCTACTAACTTCTTAAATTCTATTTTAGTCAATTATAAATATTTTTTTTCAAATACACGTAGGAGTAAATAATTTCATCTTATCAAACCACACAAAAAAAAAATAACTTTTTGTGCCGTGTGTGTGTTGCTAATTGGGATATTAAGAGTTGAAATTCACCTGAGTTGTTTTCTCTAATTTCTTCAAACTCTTAATTCTTCATCATCTTTGACATCATCATTTAGAATTCATTTATAAATTTGCCATTGCATCTTCATCACAGGACCTTAATTAACTGAAAAACTTGAACAAACCATTAGTTCCATCAAAATATCAACACTTAATTGTTCATCAAAATCTTAGGATCAACAGAGACATTCATTGAATGAAGCCAATAAACAGAGTTTTCTTTACCAACTATTTCAAACTCTTATTTTTGTCATATTCTGATTTAAACAAGTGTTAAAAACATTTAGTGAATTGAAACTAAGTATACAAAAGAATTTGGTGTTGAAACCAAGTGTAAAATAACTGAGCAGATCGACTCAGACATGAGCAGAGCAGATCAGCTTACTCATTCACAAATTAGTAGAGCAGATTAGGTCACTCATAAAATACTTATCATGAAAAAACTAAGTGTAAAACAAAATTGAGGAGAGTAGGTCAGCTCACTCACAAATAACTTAGTAGATCAGCTCAGACATGAGTAAAGCACATCAGCTTAGTAATAGAGCAGAGCAGATCAGTTCGCTCATAAAATACTTAACATGAAAAAACTAAGTGTGAAGCAAAAGTAAGGAGGGCAAGTCCGCTCACTCACTAATAACATAGCAGATTAGCTTAGACATGAGTAGAGAAAATTAGTTTACTCATTCACAAATAAGTAGAGCATATCAACTCACTCATAAAACACTTAGCACGAAAAAACTAAGTGTGAAACAAAAGTGAGAAGGACAAGTCAACTCACTTATAAATAACTGAGCAGATCAGCTCAGTCACATTGCACAGTAGATTAGCTCACTTATTCATAAATAAATTGAGTAGAGTAGTTCAGCTTACTCATAATACAAAGAAAATAATCTCGCTCAGCAAAAAAGATCAGCTCACTCACAAAATAGAGCAGATTAGTTCATCAATTGCAACATTCAGTGTTCAAAACTAAGTATCATCATTGCGGACTTATTAGTCACCAAATAGACTCCTACAATGACTTTATCAGATATGGACTTCTTGTCTCCAACACATTACTTATTCAATCAAGATTAAAATCCAGAACACTTGTTCAAATCTACACTAACTCCAAGATATGGAGTGATAAGTTCAAGATGGAAAAAAGAACAATATCTTGAGAAGGATATTATAGAATAAGACGAAAGAGAAATTCTCATTGGAAAGATTCCTATGATAGTAAAATCTAATTTTACTCGATTTCGTGGACTTGCTTACTGTGATTAAGTTCCTCTTCAAATGTGTTCTTTTTTCTAGCCAAAATCATAAATTGGTTCGTAACCAACTTCGTGTAATAACCAAGTTATGAAATAGGGTAGGCAAGAAGGGGAACAAAAGAACAACACAATCAGAACACAACACAAATATCAAAACCCATTTTTTTTCATTAACAAAAAAAAATAGGGGTACATCAGTACAAAATAATAATAATAATAATAATAATAATAAAAAAAAAAAAAAAAAAGAACATAAAACTGTTCATCATACAAGAAAGAAGAAAAACGAACAGAAAATTGTTCACTAAAAAAATCTGAAACTTCTTTTGTTAAACCAGGCTGAATGGGTGGCATCAATCCAGTTGGTGGCAAAATATTACTTCGCCACTTTCACCATAAGTGTACGGGTCAAGTTTTAATATAGATGGGGAGAGTAAGGGTTTTCGTGTCCACATGGATTGGTTAAGATTATTATTGAGTACCACGATTATCATAACCTAACTTTATCTAGGTGGTAAAAAATATTTTTTATAATTAATAATATACAAATACTAAGTTAATTAATCTAATTATACTAATATTACTATATTGAGATGTATAGGGGAAATTTTTTTCTAGGGATTAACTTCGTTTATAAAAACGTGCTTGATCTTGTTTAGTTTACGTTAACGTGTTCGACCTATCCGACAATCTCTGTATCGTAAACTCATTCATTCCCTCTCCCGAGTGACAAGTGAATGAATATGTGACTTCATGTTAACGCTAAAGTCCCCCTCTAGCATTTTTTTCGAACACATAGTCACATGAGTCTTATCCCAACGTCATTGATTGCATACTTTCTAACTCCCTCCCGGGTTATTAGATCGTCACGTTGTGTTTACCCTAGTCCAAATTTGGGGTTACCTCTCCCGAGTGTCAAACCCCGATTTCTCACTATATCTAAACAAACATATAATCATGACAAACTCATAAACATAATTGAATTAGTGAAGAACAATCGTTAAAAAAATACAGCTCAAACAAACAACAATTTCATAAATATTATTAATCCCTAGACAAAATCCGTTTAACCCATGGCCATAACCATTTATACAATGAGAAACGAGCTAAACATGCTCAACAAACTACCGAAGTTAAGAAAATAAAGGGAGAAACGAAAGAAACTTAGTTGTTGTCCGAAGATTTGGCGCTAAAACCATTCAACAATCGCTTCTCCTTCTTCGCAACGTGTTCTTCTCCTTCGGATTTGGTTGAGCACTCGCCAAAGCACTCTCAAAATATTATAAACCCTAAGGGGTCTCTCATGGCCGAAATAAAAGAGAGGAGAAAGATATAGGGAGCAAAAATATCTAAATAAATATCTAAAAGATGTGTAGAGTGACCGCCACAGCGTTGGATGCGGTGGTGGGTGCAGAGTCATTCTGTTGTTTCACCGTTACGAAAGTGGATTTGCTAAATGTTTAGACCTTTTCTGTATCTTGACCGTCGCGACGGTAGGCTGTAGGTTCTGAATTTTTGCCTCTTTACTCTTTTTCCATCGTTCTTCTACCGCTCTTAATTCAATTTGATCATTTTTTTTATCTATTTTCATCCCTTTTCACCCCACATACCATATTTATACAAAAAGAATAAAAATGTATTAAAACATAATAAAACATAATAAACATACTCGAAAACTAACAAGTTTGGTTTGGAAATAAATAGGTAAATTACACTTATCAAATACTCCCAAACTTAGAATTTTGCTAGTCCTCGAGCAAAACACCCACACAATACAAGAAAATACAACAAATAATTATGAAATAAAAAACTAATAACGAAAAACACTAAAAACAATAATGTGCAAGTTTTGAATATCATCTACCGGCCAAATGATTTCCCCTCATTGGCCCTAATCCTATCGAGTTCAAGAATAAAACACACAATGTGGTGTTCTAAAATTTCAACATTCAATGATAGTAAGCGCCATTCTAGATCTTATCAATGTGTGTGTGATAAAACTCAAATATACAATTATCTGTCGATCGGATTGGATTATCCACCAAATAAGCTCATGACTAAAACCAAAAAGGTATAGGGAATCCATAAGCCTAACATGGGTTCTATTCTCCACTAATGTAGGCTAAGCAATTCAAAACGATCATTAGGACTTGGTTCGGTTTTGGAAAAATGGCCAAGGGTATATCGGAAATAAAAAACAGGTTAATGTCGTTAACTTGACGATACCTGAGACACATGCTTGGCACTCTCACACTCAAAACCCCACAGATAAAATTGAAACAACTCTAATTTTACATTTAAGAACGACGTACTCACTGGTCAATAGAAACGAAAATTGTACTATATAAACATATGTTTTTGTTTTTGTTTTTAATAACCACACCCCCAAACTTATTCGATTATTATGATTTGACGGGTGTGGTTAAAACAAAAGAAAAATGACAACTGAGTACTCGAATACCGAATTAATTAAAAGTTCGCCCTAAACCCAACCACTCACTTCAAGTAGCATTTGCAACTGCTAACTTGATTTACTCAAATTGTGCTTTCGGTTTAGCGATAAAGGTTTGGAAAAATTTCAATCGGCCAGGGTATTTGATACGTATTTGGAATTGAAATGACTCATAGGCTTCGACAGGGTAACGAGGGATAAATAATATTACATGGTAGGCTTAAAAGGCTTAAGTGATCAAATGAATGCCTAAATCATATCTCCCAAACTACCTCACCTAGGATTTTGCCTCGAATTTCCCTCAAAAAAAGTTCTAAGATCCCTATTGTTATGAATTTGGGCAACGGATAATCATTTTCAAATCAATTGGATAGTTATACATTGCGTTTACGTGCTTGTGCATTTAGGATCTACAATAACTTTTACTAAAACGATACGTCAAGCACACAGAACATACATGAATCAGCTTTACGCTTGACCTCAATAAACAATTAGGGGACAAACTCAGCATTGAGTAATGGCCTAGATGGAGTCAAAACTCAGCACATAATAATAACTAATCTAAACACACATGCATACAATAAAAACAAAACAACATACTACAACTAAAACATATACTAAACATACTACACATCAACCCCGACTTAAAATAGGTAATGCCCAAAATGACCCATCAGCGATCCCAATGACAGCATATAGCATGATAATGAAGACGGGGGTTTAGAACACGTAACTGGGAGGCGAGACAAGATTGCCTCCGAATCAAGTCAACGGAGATGAATCTAATTTATTTTTTCCTTGGGTTGTCTCCCAAGAAGCGTCTGATTTAAGTTTGTTGGCTTGACACGGAGAAGTGCTCGTCAAAGAGCGGTTTCTGCCCATAGTAAGTGTCGTACAACACTACATATGGGTCTTAATTGTTTATGTCCTCAAGCTTAGCAAGATATGACTGGCTTGACACGGAGAAGTGCTCGTCAAAAAGCGGCTTCTGCCCATAGTAAGTGTCGTACAACACTACGTATGGGTCTTGATTGTTTATGCCCTCAAGCTTAGCGAGATATGACTCTAATTGGCTCAAATTTTCAACAAAACTCTCCACCAGCTCATATTCTTGGTGGGCATGAAAGATAATTGATATTGGCGACGAAGGACAAGAGAGCCACATCGGATCCTCGTAGATGCGATCGTTTTGGATCAGCGGTGGCATCACAATGTGGATCTCCAATGGTGAAGAATCACAATCGTCGATCTAGACTTAGTTCCCGTCTCATTCGAGTAATCATATTTGAACTCTCCCAAGCCCCTTCCGCTCATTTCTGGCTCCTCACGGTGGATTTTAATGCATGTGGCGTTTGTATCTCCTAGTGCCACCGTGTCTGACTCGGCCTCAATAAAGTAGATTAGTTGACCGATTTGCGTCTGAAGAGACGCTACGGTTGTATCTATTTCAGCGCAGACCATCTCGATATTATCAAGATGATCCTTTTGCTCATTGATCTGGTCATGTGTCTCCCTCCAATACGACTGAGTCTCCCTAATAAAATCAGCGAATATTTCCTCTAGGGCAGGGGAAGACTTAACATATTGGTCCGGGGGTGTCAATCCATGGCTCCAAAGCGGTGGAACTATCCCCCAAGATTTGGTAGCTTGTTAAATAATTCCAACATTAAAAATCATACTTGGCCATATCTTCCAGTACTCGATAGGATTCGTCCGCAGTTAGTTGGTCGAAAGAGGTGGTACCGTTTCTTCCTTCAACCCACATTCTGGTTGCGGCTAGTAACCTATCGAGAAAGTTCAGAAGTTGACACTCCCTTAAGAAACGATGGTTCGGAAACTGGAACAACAATTCCTTGTATCGATCCCAAGCACTATAAAATAGCTCGGAATCCCGTTGAAAGAAATGCAAAAGCACTTGTTCATCTAACATCGTTAAGCACCCTGCAGGAAAACAAAAACAAAACTACAAAAAATAAAATAAAATTATAAACAATAAAAAATGCCTAAATGAAAATCATGTTATTTTCTCACAATATCAATAATAGTCTAAAACACAATCCCCGGCAACGGTACCAAAAACTTGGTGGTGGAATATTACTTCGTCACTTTCACCACAAGTGTATGAGTCAAGTTTTAGTATAGATGAGAGAGTAAGGGCTATCATATCCACAGGGATTGATTGAGATTATTATTGAGAACTGCAATTATAACCTAACTTTATCTAGGCAGTAAAAAATATTTTTTATAATTAATAATATACTAATACTAAGTTAATTAATCTAATTATACTAATATTACTATATTGAGAAGTTTAGGGGAAAAGATTATCTAAGGATTAACTTCGTTTACAAAAACGTGTTTGATCTCGTTTAGTTTACGTTAACATGTCCGACTTATTCGACAATCTCTGTATCATAAACTCATTCACTTCCTCTCCCGAGTGACAAATGAATAAATATGTGACTTCGCATTAACGCTGAAGTCCTCTTCTAGCATTTTTTCAAACACATAGTCATATAAGTCTTGCCCCAACATCATTGATTGAACACTTTCTAACTCCCTCCCGGATTATTAGATCGTTGGGTTGTGTTTACCCTAATCCAAATTCGGGGTTACCTCTCTTGAGTGTCAAACCTCAATTTCTCACTATATTTAAACAAACATATAATCATGACAAACCAATAAACACTATCGAATTAGTGAAGAACAATCGTTAAATAAGTACAACTCAAACAAATAATGATTTCATAAATATTATTAATCCCTAAACAAAATCCGTTTAGCTCATGGCTATAACCATTTATATAATGAGAAAAGTGCTAAACATGCTAAACAAACTACTGAAGTTAAGAAAATAATAGGAGAAACAAAATAAACTTAGCCGTTATCTTAAGATTTGGCGGTAAAACAGTTCAACAATCGCTTCTCCTTCTTCGCAATGTGTTCTTCTCCTTCGGATTTGGTTGAGCACTCCCCAAAAACACTCTTAAAATATTATAAACCCTAAGGGGTCTCTTATAGCTAAAATACAGGATATGAGGAAGATATAGGGAGAAAAAATATCTAAATAAATATCTAAAATATGTATAGAGTGACCACTGCGGCAGTGGGTATGTCAGTTGTGGTCACCGCCGTGGCGGTGGGTACAGAGTCATTCTGTTGCTTTACCACCGTGACAGTGGATCTCACCACTGTGGCAGTGGATTTGTTGAATGTTTAGACCTTCTCTGTATCTTGACTGTCGCGGCGGTGGGCTGCAGGTTCTGAATTTTGGTCTCTTTGCTCTTTTTCCACCGTTCTTCCACTGCTCTTGATCTGATTTGATCGTTTTTTTTATCTATTTTTATCCATTTTCACCCCCCCACACACCTGATTTATACAAAAAGAATAAAAATGTAATAAAAAGTAATAAACATACTCGAAAACTAACAAGTTCGGTTTGGAAATAAATAGGTAAATTACACCTATCACCGACCCAGGAAGAAAAGGGACCTAGTCCTTCAGAGTTTGAGTGGGAGTGATAGAAGTCATGCTCTTCACACCGGTTGATCTTTAGGATCAACTCTTGGATATTTGTTTTTTTCTCCTTGTTCTTCTCCCAAAGTTTGTCGCGCTTCTCCTTCATAAAATTGGCATACTTTTTATGGAAGTGCAAATTAGCAGACAGCTCACGGGCTTCTCTCTCTGAATTCCTCAACTAGTCTCTGAGTTCATGGAGTTGTGAAATGGTACGGAAGTTCGCTGCCTCTATAGCACAGAAGACGGCACAGGCATCCTCCAAGGCTCTAAGATAAGAAAGATCACCTCTCTCAAAGTAGAATTATCTCCTCTCAAAGTAGAGTTTTCTGCTTAAAGCCTATTATTCTCTATGCGAAACAACTTATTACTCTTCTGCAGTATTTCACATTATTCGTTGGCGGAGCTTAGCTCTGCCTTAAACCTCTCTTGAGACGCCTCGCCAGTGCTAAGTCTATCTCATGAGAGACTTTCTGTTCCTAGAAGGCATGCAAGTTTCTTCCAGATGACTGGACTTAGTTAACTAATGCATCAGCTGAGTATCTAACTCATTCACATTATCACAACTTCCTGCCAGTGCAGAAGAAACATGGATGTTCTACAAAGCAAAGGCTATTGATCAGAAACCAATATAAACAACTCAAGAAGTGTAAGACTTATTAAAAATAAAAAGTTCATTCTTGCTACAACTCCCAATCTTAGCCTGACCTCTATTCCAGGACTCCTCATATAAGAATTTGATGACATTGTCAAAGATCTCTTGGCCATCAGAAATTGAGGGGCTAACTTCCTTGATCAGATGGAACATCTGCTTATGAGACATGTCACGACTACTTGATGCCCCATGAATGGAAGCAGCTATTGTAGGAAAAGAAGGCTGAGAGTTTGTTGAACCAGGCCTTGCAACATAATTAGCAGAAATGTAGTTGCACGTATGGCAAGCAATAATCCCTTTTAATTCTGTGGGATCTAGGACTTAGGCTAGAGGAACTGTCACAGAGACAACCTCATGCCTACACCTGCTCAAGGGTTGAGAATAATCATTAGACTTGGAGTCCGTAGAAAGAATGAAATGAGGACGAGGAGCCATTGGTTGAGCAGCAGACTAAATTATAGACCTAGCAGTGACAAGGGAAGTAGGCTGAGCTGATGACTGCCCAGATGGCCTAGAGGACTTTTTAGCAGGTATCTTCCTCTTCTTTTTGATCTGCAACTCTTACAATTGGTTAAATTTAGATCGTCCATTGTTGGTAGAATGAAAGGGTGGAAAGCAAAAACCTTGCAGGACCTCTTTTTTGGGACTAGCAACTTTATTAGTTCATCCTCAACCTTGGTTGTATGGCGAAGACTTTTGCAAGCTTCTCCACCTACATAAGATAGCCTAAAAAGACATCAAGACCATTGTAGCAAAATTCCTAAATTCGAATTTTAAAAAGAGCATAAGTAAAGGAAATTATTGGGGTCATTGAAATACCTCAACACAACTGGAGGCTGCCTTATTTCTTTAGGAGAAAACTCTTAATTACCCTGGAAGAAAAGGTATCACCTTGGCCAATCTCCTCTCACCACAGTAGGAAGATCAGTAAGGAATGAGAACCTCTTAGCAATAGAATAATAAAATCTCCCAAGTTCAGAAATTTTTTTGGGGGAACGAATACTCCTAATCATATCTACAGTAAGGAGGATGCTATTTACATGAAAAATAACAATAGCTTCCATGATCTGATGGAAGCTATTGGGGGTTAATTGAGCATGGGTAATTTCTAGTTGGCGAAAAAGATTGCGAATGAAAGGAGTGAAAGGAAGTGTGAGTCTGTGTTCGAATATCCACACAAAGAGGCATATTTCACCATCTTTGGCATTATAAGGGAATGCGTTTTCATATGGAACCCTAACCGACACGGATGAAGAAATGTTGTACCTTTCTCGAAATGGCTCAAGCCATTCCTTTGGGATAGAACTTGGGCTAGGATCTCCCAAGTTAACTGAGAAATCAGTGAATTGAGAAGTCTGCGCTGTCGTCGTCTACTTCTCAAAGAGATTCGATGACGAACCAGCCTCAACAGGACTGTTTGATGGACTCAACGACATCTCAAACAAAGCAACAAAAATTGAAAGAAGAATGCAAAAAAGAAACAATAATCAAAATATTGGAAGAAGATGAGAACTTAAATAAATGGGAGAGGTGATATTTCGTCTCTCTTCTTCGAATCATCACGAAAGTCAAGAAGACAAATGATATGGGAAAACTCTCACTCATGACTATTAGTGTCTTGAATGCCTTCGTGTGTTGGATTGGGTCAATGATCCGACCTGAGAAATATAACCCGATATATGATCTTGGTTGAGCGCATCGAGCCCATCGGGGAAAATACCTTAATGGTCTAGTACGCAAACAAAGTAGGCCTTACTTACGTGCCCAAACATGGGAAATCAGAACCCACGGTAACCAGGCCAAGAATAAGTCAGCCCACCATTTCCATGTCCCCTTTGCATGAGGAACGTTATCCCCTATTGATTGTAACATCCCATGTTTAATAGGAACATTACAAAGATTTTCTCCCATATTGAATGGGAGGAGATCGTGGTCATATCCCATGTTAATTGGAGTGTATGATAAGTGCAAAAATGTCCATAAATTTATTCCTTTATACTTAATTTTTTATTCTTATTCTGTGCCTAATTGTACTCACTAAACTCATATTTTAATTTAGGAAAGAAATGAAGGCGTTTGGAGCAAAACGGAATAAATCGCACGTTTTAGGCAGTTTTGACACATTTCATAATCAAGCCATAACTTTCACCTTCGAACTCCGATTGAGGTGATTCAAGATGATATGTGAATGTACGAAAAATATATACAACATTTATTTTTTGAGGTTCTCCAGAATCAAATTAAACCAAGGTTGAAATCGGGTTTGAAGTTCTTGTAGCTACATTACTAATGTTCTAATATGAAGAAAAATGGAGAAAATAGATAGTGGTCCGCGACCCGACCCATGACCCACAAACTAACCTGCTTTTCTAATCAATCTATAACCATTAAATGGTCATTTAAGTCTACGGAACCAAGGATATCTCTCAACCATTACAATGCTTGATTAGAGGGGGTCAAAAGTGTAAAAAAGTAAAAAAGATAGAGACATTATACAACATTCCTTTTTGATTGTGTGGGGAAATCAAAATTAAGGCAAGATATATTCCATTCACGTGGAGGGGAAAAACATATTATTCATTTTCTATTTTTGGACATTTTGGAATTGTTTTTAGGATTTATTTTTTAGTAGCCTTGGAAAAGGGGAATTCGTTCTTTTTTTTTTGGGGGGGGGGGGAGGGGGGGATTCGGACAGTGATTTCACATGAGAGCTATTCTCTTTTCTTATTTTTTTTAAACTTACATGGCCTTGTCTGGCTAAATCATTTCTCTTGGTCAAAGGAAACTGAAGCCTCGAAATCAATAAAATTGTGAGATCTAATTTATTTTTGTTGTTCAATTTATAGTTTGAGTATTGGATGTTTTTCTGTGCCTATTTTCATGATTGTTTCGTTTAATCACAAGGAGGCCTACTAGTTTATTATTCATTACAATCTATTACTAGTTTAGATATCAAATCCGTAATTGTTTGATCTCTCCAATCTGTAAAGCAACTAAGATTTAATGATTTCCTGCGTTAAAAATTATTAGATCTTAGGAAGGACACTCAACTAAATTAAATACAACCGCTTGTGCTTGTGTTGTTTAGCTTCATCGATCTCTTTAATTCTTAAGGTTGTTACTAAATTAAACCTTTAGTGCTTGTCTTAGGTTGTTTAGTAGTTAGGGTTGATTAAATCGCTTGTTTTCTAATTAACTACAAGTACAGAGAGATAGGGAAATAGTTCCAACGGTGAATATTCAAAGTGTGAATTGATATATACTTGCATCGATGAACAGTTGTGAAATTCTAAAGGTGGATGTTGACTTAGACTAAGGTGTGTTTCCTGATTGAATTTGGTATTAAGTTTGCAATTCTTTTTCTTATTGATTTTATTAGTTTTGCTATCCTATAATCAAAACTTCTCCCATCCTTATTCACGTAGCACAAATTTATGCTAGGCACTCTCTGTGGAAACGATACATGCTCACACTACTACAGTTTATATTTAGGAGTAGAATTTTATTTTTGGTTGCCTTTGATAGCACACCAAATTTTGATGCCGCTGCCGAGGAGTGCTTCTAGTTAATTTTTTTTTTTTTCGTGTTTTTTTTTTTTTTTTTTTTTCTTTTTGGGAATTTAAAAAAAAAAAAAAATCAAACTTAACCCAAAAGAATCCATCCGAAACAGTTAAAAAAAAAAAAAAAGTCACAAAATCTAAAAATAATAGGTGTTCATTTTTATTAGTTCACAGTGATAAATTCAATAATAGGTGTGCACTTCTCTCAATTTGCATGGAGTGGTGAACTTAGAAAATAGATAAAAATATAATCTTTTGTGTTTGGCCAGTTTTCTTGTGTCTTTATTTTCAAATTCATCCATACAAGTTAAAAAAAAAAAAAAAAAGGAAAAAAATCGTCATAAGCATTTTTTGTTTTTGCATTCAATTGTTCATTCATTGTTCTTTGTCATCCATGCCATTTATTAAACATCACATGATAGTTCACTACTGAAAAAACATCTAAATTATATAAGAGAAAAAATCAACTCTAAAAGAAAAAGAAAAAAAATACATTCTCACCCCTATAAGTTGTTTCTTTTTCTTTTGACGATTTTTTCTTTCTTCAAAACCAATCAATCTTTAAAGCCCATTAACTCATTAAATTAGATTCTAATTCATAAACTAGATAAACAGTGGCATGATTTTTGTTTTGTTTTTTTGTATTATTATTATTATTTTCTCTTTTTCTTTTTGTGATTTTTTTTGTCTTCTTAACGGTGTACGCCTGTTACTTGTTCTTCTAATCAAGGTGTTTTGCAGTTTAATCCAGATATAGAAAGAACCTTGCACAGGTTAAGGAAGGAAGCTACACAAAAATCAGAAGAGGATCATCCAGTTCTTAATTCATTATTTTCTTGTGATTTTGATTTAGAAGAAGAAGAAGAAATCATAGCTGAAAACTGAACTTTAAAGGAGCTTGGTACCCCTGACTTGAACCAACAACCCCTTTTTATAACGTTCCCTACTTTAGATGCTACTACTACTTTTGAATTGAAATCTGGACTAATATACCTCTTGCCCACTTTCCATGGTCTTGCAGATGAAGATCCTCATAAGAATCTAAAGGAGTTTCATGTGGTATGCACGAGTATGAAACCTATTGGGGTGACAGAAGAGCAAATCAAGTTAAGAGCCTTCATGTTTTCATTAAGGGATGCAGCAAAGGATTGGCTCTATTATCTACCCTTCGGGAGTATTACCACATGTAAAGAGAAAAAAAGGTTGTTTTTGGATAAATATTTCCCAGCTTCAAGGGCGGCTAACATTCAGAAAGAAATTTGTGGTGTAAGGAAACATAATGGAGAATCCTTGTACGAGTACTGGGAACTTTTCAAGAAGCTGTGTGCAAGCTGCCCCCATCATCAAATTAGTGAGCAGCTGTTTATCCAATATTCTATAAGGGCCTTCTACCCACTTACAGGAGCATGATCGATGATGCTAGTGGATTAGCATTGGTAGATAAGACTCTCGAGGCTGCTAGAAATTTGATTGCGAACATGGCGGCAAACTCTCAACAATTCGGCACTAGGCTTGATCCACCATCTAAATATATCAATAAGGTAAATGTTTCCTCCCATGAACAACAAATTGCTAGTTTAACCTCTTTTGTTCGTAAATGGCTGTAGGTAACATACAAACAGTGAAGGCTTGTGGGATTTGTTCAGTAGCAGGGCATCCAACTGATATGTGCTCAACTCTTCATGAGGAGCCCATTGAGCAAGTGAATGCAGCAGGTGGATTTCCAAGACAACCACAAAGGAAATATGATCCCTATTCGAACATGTATAACCTAGGATGAAAGGATTAACCCAATTTTAGCTATGGGAATCCATAAATAAATCAGCCGGCGACTCAAAACCGCCAAAATTTCCAACAATACAAACAGCCATAACCCCCTAGACAACAACTGGGCCAAACTTCTAATTCTGGTATGTCTTTAGAAGATATTGTTAAATCTCTTGCCACTAGTACTTTCCAATTTCAACAGGAGATAAGGGCTAGTGTTCAAAGTTTGGAAAATCAAATGGGCCAGATGGCAACCGCAATCAATTAGATAGAGGCGCAAAGTTCGAGAAAATTACCCTCGCAAATAATTGTAAATCCAAGAGAAAATGCAAGTGCAATCGTTTTGAGAAGTGGTAAAGAGGTTGAGATTCCTATATCATCGAAGCAAGAGAATGAGAAAAACATCATTGTAGAAAGAAACGTCCCCGATGATGATTAGACAAATGTTCCCAATGACGATGATATACCTAAGTGTATGTTTTCACCTCTTTATGATTATAAACCAGCACCTCATTTTCCTCAGGCTTTATCAAAATCTAGAAAAGATTAGCAAAATAGAGATTTATATGAGACTTTTCGTAAATGCGAGGTAAATATTCCACATTTAGATGATATTAAACAAGTGCCTCGTTATGCTAAATTTTTGAAAGAATTGTGTATAATTAAGAGAAAACTGAAACTTAAAGTAAGTGAGAAGTGGAGAGTTGGGGAATACGTTTCTGCAGTTATTGGTAGCGCAAAAATTACGTCGCTACTTTCACCGCAAGGGTACGGGTCAAGTTTTAGTATAGATTGGGAAGAGTAGGGGTTGTCGTATCCACAGAGATTGGATTAGACAGTCTTTGAGTACCGCGATTATCATAATTGAACTTTATTTAGGCGACTCAAATGTAGTTTTTATAAATATAATATACTAAACTAAATTAAACTAATTATACTAATATTACTAATATTGACGTTAATGGGAGTAAATTGCCTAGGGATTAACTTCATCCACTTAAACGTGTTTATTTCAATCTAGTTTACATTAACAACATTCATCCTATCCGACAATCTCAGTATCGAAATCTCATTCACTACCTCTCCCGAGTGTAAAGTGAATGAATATGTGATTTCACGTCAATGTCGAAATACCCCTCGAGCGTCTATATGACACTTGGTCACATGAGTCTCACCCCAATGTCATGTATTGCACGCTTTATAACGTCCTCCTAGGTCATTAGATCGTCACGTTGTGTTTAAACCCTAGTCCAAATCCGGGGTTACCTATCCCGAGTGTCAAATCCTGTATTCTCAAAATCAACCATAATACAATAACAAGCATATTTAGATTGTAATAAAAAGGTAAACACAATCGGATAAACATGAACAACCATTAACGAAACATAGATTTTATATAAAGAACGTTTTCATACACGAAGCGCTCCTTAGACAATATATGTTTAGCTATAGATAGCTATAACCAAATATACAACAATAAACAAGCTAAACATATACAAAATAATCAACCAAACTAAGAAATAAAGAGAGAAATGAGAAGACTAGCCGTTATCCGAAGAATCAACGTTAAAACCGCTCTGAGAACGTTTATTCTTCTTGGCTTTTGTGATCTTCTCTTAGTTGATCAGCCTTGGAGCTCTCAAGACACTTCGAAAACATTAACATGTGTTTAGGGAAGAAGAGACGATATTTATAGGATCCAAAATATCTCAAAATATCCTAAACTATCTGTTGTCGAACCGCTGCAGCAATGGGATCATCGCTACAGCGGTAATTTCACCCCTGTAGTGGTGGAGCTCTTTACATTTTGACCGCTGTAGCAGTGGAGAGTTCAGCAACTCTCTATATTTTCACCGTTGTCGCGGTGGATGTAGGTTTTGAACTTTTGTCTTTTTGCTCATTTTCTCCACTATTCTTCCACCGATTTGATCGTTTATAACCTGTTTTAGTCCCTTTTCATCCCAAATACCTGATTTATAACAAAATAAATAAAAACGTATTAAAACATATTAAAACGCTATAAAAATACTCGAAAACTTGGAATTTTGCTAGTTCTTGGGCAAAATACTTACACTAAAATAAAATAAAAAAACACAACTAATTGATTAACACAAAAATTGAACACTAATAAAAACACAAACTACCTAAACATAACGATATGCGAGTTTTGAATTCAACTATCGACCAAAATATTTTTTCCTCAACAACCCCCAATCATATCTAGTTCAGGAGTAAAACGCACCATGTGATGTTCTAGAATTTCAACATTTAATAATGGTAAACGCCAATCTAGATCCTTTCAATGTGTGTGTACGAAACTCAATAATATAATTATCCAATAACCAGATCGGATTATCCACCAACGAAGCTCACGACTTTAAACCAATAAAGGATTATGATATCCATATGCCTGATTGGGTTCTACTCTCCACTAATGTAGGCTTGGAAATTCAAAAAGATCAATAGGTTCGATTTGGAAAATGACCAAGGGTATATTGGGAATATAAAATAGGTTAACATCATTAACTCAACGACACCCAAGGCACAACTTTTGGCACAAAATCACTCTCAAACCCCCATAGATAAATTATGAACAACCCTGAACAATTATTTAAGAACGTTGTACTCACTTGTCAAAAAAAACGATAATCAAACTATATTTACATTTGTTTTTTGTTTTTTTTAACATGAATCACACCCCCAAACTTATTCGATTATTAAAATTTCATGGGTGTGGTTAAAACGAAAGAAAAATGATAAGTGAGTACTCGAATACTTAACCAATCCAAAGTTCACCCTAAACCTAACCACTCACTTCAAGTAGCAGACATGAATGCTAATTTGATTCACTCAAATTGTGTCTTCAGTTTAGGAATAAAGGTTTGGAAAGAATTCAATTGGCCAAGGTATTTGTTACGTGTTCAGAATTGAAATGGTTGATTGGTTTTGACAGGGTAATGAGGGATAAACATATAGCAAGGTAAGCTTCAAAGGCTCAAGCGAATAAAATGAAAGCCTAAATCACGTCTCTTGAACTACCTCACCTAGGATTTCGCCTCAAGTTTCCCCCAATCAGGTTCTAGAATCCCTTAAATTGTCATGAGTTTTGCTAATGGATAATCGACCTCAAATCAATTGAATAGCTATACATTGAGTCTACGTGCTTGTGCAAATTAGGATCTATAATAACGTTTACCAAAACGAATTGCCAAGCACACAGAACACACATGAATGGGCATTACCCTTGACCTTGACAAACAACCAGGGGATAATATCATCATCGGGTAATGGCTTAGATGAACGCAAAACTCAGCACACAATAACTACAACAATAAACACATACTACACTAACAAATATGCATACAATACAACTATAAAACATACTAACATACTACACATCACCCCAAAACTTAAAACGGGCAGTCCACAATAACCCAATCATCATTCTCAACATTTGAAATAAAGCATGCCGACTAGGGGGTTTAGAACACGTACCTGGGAGGTGAGACAATCTCACCTCTGAATGAAGTTGGCGGTGAAGAATCTAATTTTTTTGAAAACTTGGGTTGCCTCCCAAGAGCACTTGATTTAAGGTCTTCGGCTTGACAAGAAGAAAGGATCATCAAAGAGCGACTTCCACCCGTAGTATGTGTCATACAACACCACATACGGGTCTTAATTCAGAACGCCCTCAAGACTGGCAAGATTTGGTATCATTTGACCCGAGCTCTCAACATGACTCATTGCCAGTATATGTGCTTGGTTGCCCTATAAGAACAGCGCTAGAAGCGGTGGAGAACAAGTGAGCCACATCAAATCCTTATAGATGTGATCGTCTTGTATCGGTGGTGGCATCACATTATAGATCTCTAATGGTGAAGAATCATAATCTTTGATCCACGCTTGGGTTTTTTCCTCAATAGAATCATCATCATAGAATGCACCCAAGTTTCTCCCACTTGTTTTCGGTTCCTCGTGGTGGCTTTCAATGTATGTGGCATTTGTGTCTCTCATAATCATTTAAACACATCATCATTGTTTTGACTTCTTTATTTCCCAAGCTTTCTGACTTTCACTTTCCATTTGTCATTTTTTCTACTTTAAATGCACTATACCAGGTTACTTCCAGGGCGGGGGAAGACTCCTCATGTTGGTCCGGGATGTCAATCCATGGTGCCAAAATGGTGGAACTATCCCCCAAGCTTTGATAGCTTGTTGAATGATTCTAACAGTGAAAATTATACTCCGCCATGTCTTCCAACAACTGATAGGCTTCATCCGTGGTTAATTGGTTAAAAAAGGTAGTACCGTTTCCTTCTTCAACCCAATTTCTAGTTGCAGCTAATAACCCATCGAGGAAGTTCAGTAGTTGACACTCCCTCGGGAAACGATGGTTAGGGAACTGGAACAACAACTCCTTGTATCGATCCCAAGCACAATAAAACGACTTAGAATCTCGTTGAAAGAAATGCAAAAGCACTTGTTGATCAAACATCTTCAAGTACCCTGCAAGAAAAACAAACTACAAAGAATAAAAATTATAAACACAATAATTACCTAAATTAAAATCAAGTTACTTACTCACAATATCAACAACAATCTAAAAACTAATCCCCGGTAACGGCACCAAAAACTTGGTAGCGCGTAAATTATGTCGCTACTTTCACCGCAAGTGTACGGGTCAAATTTTAGTATAGAATGAGTAGCATAGGGGTTGTCATATCTACAAGGATTGGATTAGATGGTCTTTAATTAACTTGGACAGATCTCATTGGGATTTTTTTAAAACAATTAGGATAGCTGGATGAAGAACAAAGACCAATGACCAAGAACTTTTTTTATAATACTCTCTTATAAATTTCTCAACATAATCACTCTTTTATAATAGCAAAAGTTAATTGTTCTTGATTAATTCATTTGAAATTCGTTAGTCTCTATAAATAGACTTTAAACTCAACCTATAATTGCTAGTTTTCAAATGTAAGACCAAAAATGACACTCTAACTCCCCATATATCATAGATTATCAAAATAAATTTGTTTCATTTAATAATACTTTTAGATATGCTTGACTTAGTCCTCAAAACTATTTAGATTCTAAACACATGATAGGAAGTAGTTTTACCAATTCAATTCAAAGAATTTAATATATGGACCAAATAGATAGGATATTAGTAATATATATATATATATATATATATATATATATATATATATAGTAAAATACTCAAATCCTCAAAATATCTCATTTTCAAACGTTCAAAACTCTAGGATTTAGGTCAAAAATCACAAAAACTGAAACAGTCAAGTTGATTGAGTCGGTCAGTGTCGATTGATTGACCTGTCTGTCGATTAACCGACCCCCTGAGTTAGTCGACCAACCATAATGTAAGTTGACCGATGCTTCCTATCAGTTGACCGATCGTCTTAGGAAGCTGACCGAATTATTCTGTGAGATTCCTTTTAAATTTCAATCAAGCCACTATTTTTGTTAGTCGATCGACCCATTCCGTTGATTGACTAAATTGGTTAATGGGCTCCCATTTTAACTCCTTTAAGCTACTATTTCCATTAGTCAATAGACCTATTTTATCGATTAACAGAATTGACTAGAAACTCATCCTCACTTCAACACTTTATCAAAACCATTTTTATGAGTTGAACACTTTATAAATATCATTTAGGATCTTAAATTTATCATTTCTAACTATAACACACATTAGATTGCTCATTTTAAAGCGTCATGCGAGATCCAAATTCGAGTTGCATTAATAGCATAAAAGTAATGAGTTATTTTTATCTAAAAATCTTTAATGTCTTCAATGCCCCAAAAATCTTCATTGCTTCACTTTGTACCTATCTTGAATTGTTTCATAAATTTCTTCGTTTTGTAAATCTTCAATGATCACTTCATAAATTCTTCGTCTTGATTCATTTTTTTTCTCATTTCAACATGTGGAACTTTTAATATGAAATCACTCAATAAACTTATTAGTTCCATAAAATAACAATATTCAATTGTCCATCAAAACATTAGGTTTAACAAAGTCCCTCTTTTTGACGATGACAATTAACTTTAATGTTTTCTCAATAAAAAATGTAACCATGTTTCCCCTAAATATGCGGATGGGTTTTCAACTTATTTAAGAACTATTGTGAGAAAAAAAAAAATGTCAAAAAGGTTGTCAATATAAGCATGACACATTATTGCTCCCTCATTCATCTTCTCCCCTTATACAAGTATAATCATTAATTCATGCTCGAAGAACAAATACTCTTTTAAAAACATCATATAACTTCTACCCCTTTGTCTTCTCAAAAAGAGAGGACGAAGGATCAAAACATATATTCTAGGCACATATCATTATGCCTAGCCGTATCTAAACCTCAAATAATTCATGATACTCAAAACATCTTAATATTGTCTAAAATCATATATTTTCAAATAAGTCAACATGTTTCATTTCATGATACCAATTGATAATTCTCCTTTAAATATCAAAATCATGTAATCGTTAATGCACTAGAACATAGAGCATATCTTACCAATAATATTGATCATTTATGAACTCATGGACATGCATCTAATGCACACCATAAACATGGATAATTGCATATTAAAGATGTTATCTCATAAAAATCTAGCTCTCTTCCAGAATAATTATCAATTAAAAATAGACATTAGATGGATCCATGTGCAACAATATTAACCGATTGATATGCCATATATATTCATATGATTGTACATATAGTATCAAAAATAGATTAGCATAATTTTATAAAGCGATACCAATCATGTACGCTTAAATTCATACGATATGCCATCAATAAGATCATGCTAAATACTGATTTTACCAAACATTTATTAATAACGTGTGATACGAGAAACATAACAACTATCACATAACTCTAGTTTAACCAACAAAACAATATTAGCTAACCCCAAGAATTACATATACGCATATAATCAAAGCATGATATTTATAAATATACGAGTCAATTTCTGTAATGATTTTCAATGATAATTTCACATCGCATAAATTTAGCATATAATCATATAAAAATGAGATTGTTTTACCTCTGAGTTGAATAAAAATTCAGCTCTAATCAATTATCTCCTTAAATCAACCTCATTTTTATTATTGACTTAAACTTTGAATTTCGGTATGAATATATGTTTCTCCATAGATTATCTTATAACCTGAAATTTTTTTAAACATACTTGGAAGAAAATTATTAATAGAGATTAAGTAAATATATATATCAATTATCCTCAAAACCATGCATGATCACCAATCAATTTCAAGCAGTTTTGATTTTTTATATCAATGTGTAATACAAATTCTATGTAATGTACAACAATAAAATATCATGATTATATATCGAATCAACTTATTTGATATACTATTTATAGATATTCCAATTTGATACAACGATCAAATTAAAAAGATCACCACATATGAGATATACGATGCTAGCAAACACATATGTCAAAGTAAAATTCATTACATGCATCATATTAAAAGACAAGAGATGATGGATCATTTTACAATTTGAAATTTCTCAGTATATCAAACAAATCAAGATACAATTTCAAGATGCATAAAAAAATAAAAAAATCAGCTTAATTATTTGTATAAAATATATATATTACATTAATAAGAGCACATTATGCAAATGGTCATTTTAATATGCATATGCAATAATGAATAAGCTATTAAACCATACCAGTGAGAACAAACTAATTTAATCAATTTAGGTTACATAACAAGTTTCATATAATCAAATACATAAACTATACTGGATATTAAGTAGATCATATAAAAATATATCAATACACTTTAAATAAATATGATTCCCATAATCACCATGCAATGTTTCTAAGACAATAAATGAACATATAATTTAGCACATGTCTTAGAAACCATTACAGACTTACCCAATAAGAGGGCTGAACACCTACCTCTTTAACAAATTTAATGAATTTAAATTGAGAATGGTTAGATATATCTCCAACGCCTTTGAGGACGCCTTTATTTTTTACATCATTGTAATTATCAACGCTATTCCTATTATTCTTTGAAACAACTGTTTGAATTGGTTTGTCATTCCTGGAAGTAACCTATTGATTTATCTCAACAAAATCTTTGTCCACCTTGAACACTTTAGGTTTAGTGGTCTTGTTGAGATCAATAAATATCTCTTTGTCTTTCTTTGATACCTCTGGTTGATCAGTCTTGTTATGATCCACTACAAGTCTAAAAACTAGTTTCTGCTGATTTTGAGACTGCATTCAATCCCTGTAATAAACATCATTTTGCTTGATAAACTGTACCCATGGCTTTTTAACATCATCCATTTTATGGCTTTGTATATTGTTTCCATTCCTCCTCTTTGATCCAGCATACCTTGCATTTTTCCTTTGAAAATTGTTTCCATTTATTCTCCTTGGTCCAAATCTATTATTCATACATGTAGGAATATTTTCTTTTCTAGGTATCTAGTTATTTCTAGATCCAATAGGGTAACTATTCAATTGATATACCATTTTTCAATATGGCCAACTTTCACATAATAAAAACATCTAAAATTATTTGTACGTTTCTTAGAATAATCAACTTTTCGTGGAACACGATATTGATATTGATATTGACCTGCTTTACTGTTGGTTTTTAAATAACCTTAGTTTTCTCAATATTCTTAAATTTATCCATTGCCTGATTAAGCTCTTTCTGAGTCTTTTCAAGTGACTATTCCAATAAACTAACATTCACCTGAAGACCAAAATTCTTCTTAGCATAAATTCAAGATTATTCTTAAGAATCCGACAATCATTTTCAACAGAATGAATTTTTGAACGAGCTCTATCAAGTTCACATCCTGCATTCTCTAATTCAATATTTAAAGCCTCATTTAAAGTTTCAATATTTTTTCTTTTAAAATCATAGTGCTTCAAAAAAGTATTTTCTTCTTCAAGAGAGTCAATCATTTCAAGAAGTTTATCAATTTTAGATAGAGCATTTAAAAATTTAATAATTTCAAAATATTTATCTAAATTCTTCTTTTTAAGAGATTTAATGCTACTGAACTTTTTATTTTCAAGAATAACAATTTTCTGCCTAAGTTTCAAATAATTTCTTTGCCAAAAACATATGTAAGAGCAATTAATGTCGCAATATCTTTATCAACAACCTCATTATCACAATCTTTATCATTCTCACTAACAAATCCTTAATTATTAGAGCAAGCATAATATTCACTCAAAATATTAGGAATTTTAGGAGGTTCACCTACAATAATAGTACAAACAAGAGGCTCACATAAAACATCAGAGCAAGGAGAAGATTCACATACAACATTTTTCTCGATACACTCTATGTGATTGTGTTTAGCTAGGATGTTAAGTCAATCGAGCTAAAATTAGTTCTTGTACCAATTGTAAGCCCAAAGATCTACCCGAGAATGGGGTGAATTGCGTAGTGACAAAAATTCAAACAATTAGTTTAAACACAAGTTATTAATTTTCCTAATTGATAATTACCTTATTAAGTAGCAGAAATGTGTTTAACTAACTACACACCCAAACAATAGAAATATAACAATGCAGCACATAACAATTTATCCTGATTCAGTAAGCTACCCTTACCTACGTCTAGTCCCGCGAGCTCCATAGGGATTTGGTGATCCACTCACCCTTGGTTCCTTTTCCACGTAGGAACCAAACCCTTACAATTCTGCTTCTTTTCGTAGGCTTAGAATCAACCATTTACATTCTCATACTATTGCACTTATCCTTTTGACAGGCTAGGACGAACCTTATCTAACTGTAATTTTATTATAGGAAGAATCACAACCTAATCTGTTGAAAGACTAAAGATTAACTTAATATTTTCCATAGGCTAGAGATCAAACACTAATCTTTCTCTCAGGTTAAAGATTAAACCCTAACTACCCTAATTAGTCAACCTCCTAAATATGTTTAATTCGCTCAAACTCAAAAATACAAAAAAAAAATCACAAGTTTCTTCTCACTGGAACCTCTACCACCTCAAAACAATTATACTCAGTTAATGTCCTAAAAACCATGTGATAAAATCTATGTGAGGAATAAATCTGATTTAATCAATTTAAAGCATAATTACAATAGCTTAGTAAAGAATTACGATAACTCAGTGAAGAATAAAGACCGGTGACCAAAACTTTTCCGCGTTTCGATCACTCTTTCGATAATACTCTATTATAAATTTCTCAGCATAAATCACTGTCTTATAATAGCAAAGGTCGATTATTCTGGATTAGTTCATTTGAAATTCGTAGGTCTTTATCAATAAACTTTAAACTTAATCTGTAACGGCTAGTTTTCAAAATGTAAGACCAAAAATGACACTCTAACACCCCATATATCACATACTATCAAAATAGATATGTTTCATTTAAAAATACTTTTAGAAAAGCTTGATTTGGTTCCCAAAACTTTTTAGATTCAAAAAACTTAAAGATAGAAAAAAGTTTTACCAATTCAATTCCAAGAATAATTTAATATATTGACCAAATAGATAGGATTTTAGTAATATATGATATATAATAGTAAAATACTCGAATTCCCAAAATATCTTATTTTCAAACATTCACAACCCTAGGATTTGGGTCAAAGATCACAAAAACCAAAATAGTCAAGTTAACCAAGTATGTTAGGGTCAGTTGACCAACCCCTTGGGTTAGTCGACTGACCATAATGGAAGTCGACCGATGCTTCTTGTTGGTTGATTGACCATCTTCGTCAGTTGACCGAATTTGTCAGTGATTGTTGTTTTAAACTCCCTTCAAGCCACTGTTTTTGTTAGTCGATCAACCTATTTTATCGGTGGACTGAATTAGTCAATAGGCTCCCATTGTAACTCCTTTAAGCTATTATTTTTGTTAGTCGACCAACACGTTTCATCGGTTGACCAAATTGACCAAAAACTCATCATTTTATGTGTTAAAAATATTTTCTCATTTCAATACTTTATCAAAAATATTTTTATGATTTTAACACTTATAAAAACCATTCAGAATCTTAAATTTATCACTTCTAACTATGACACACATTAGATTACTCATTTTAAAATATCGTGCGTGATCCTAATTCGGGTTGCATTAAGAGTATAAGAGTAATGGGTTGTTTTTACCTAAATATTTCCAATGTCTTCAATGCTCCAAAAATATTCAATGTCTTTACTTTCCACCCATTTTGAATTTGTTCATAAATTTCTTCATTTTGTAAATCTTCAATGATCGCTTCATAAATTACTTGTCATATAAATCTTCAACGACTAATCTTTTGTTTCATTCGTTTTCTCATTTCAACATATGAAACTTTTAATCTGAAATCACTCAATAAACTCATTAGTTTTGTAAAACAACAATGTTCAATTTTCCATCAAAACAATAGGTTCACAAATGACATTTAAATGGCCATTGTCTCATATAATATAATGGAATTCTCAATCTTTGCTTCTCAAAACTGTCGAATAAATGAAAATTCTCTTTAATTGCTTTAATTACCCCTGTAATTGCTTCTTAATCACCTAGCCAAAAATTGTCCCTTAATTTGCCAAAACTTTTTGAGATGGGTTATGGGAGCGACGGGTCAAATCGCGTTTTTGCTCTATTTTTGTAATTTTTGTCTATTTTCTTCACCCTTTTTTTAGCCCCTTTTTTTTTTTTTTTTTTTTTTTTTTTGAGTTTATACCTACAAAAATAATAAATTATATTATTACTACTTAAAAAATAAAAAAATATCAATAAAATTATAAGATGAGGGTTAAAACTTGATATAAAATTGAGATCGATCATATACTCAATGAATATCTTTGAAGGCCCATGGTTAAGGAACAACACTTAGTATTCTAAAAGTATAACAATTAATATATGTAATATACAATACATCAAGTATAAAATTTCACGGAATACATGTAAGACCTAAATCGTAGAACGTACGTCATAAATAGTTGTATTTTTTAGTATTGGAAAATTTCAAGGTAAAATTTTATTGATTAAAACTCAAATCAAAAGTTGGGGGTCAAATTGCAAATTTAAAAACATTATTCTCAACTTGGGATGCGAATTGCCAATTAAAATCTAAAAACTGAAAATGTTAGGGATCAAATTACAATTTTAGAAACTCAAAAATGTTGAATTGAACTCAAAAAGAAGACTTTAAGAAATTAGAGGAGGAAAAGAGTAATTTAATAAAAGTTTTTTAAACACACACACACACACACACACACACACACACACACACACATATATATATATACACACGCATACGTTCGTGCATGTGAGACCACTAGAAGGGAGAGAACGGGAGAGGCAACGTGGCAAGCTAGGACCAATTTATACCACTTATTTCATACAATATATACTCACTCATGCATGTGTATTAATCAAAAAACCTCCATCAAATCCAAAATTTGATAAATTCTAGAGAGAGAGAGAGGACCGGAATAAGGGAGGGGTTATTGAACTTCCTTGAATCGACATTCCTCTGGCAGGGTGGTCATCGCTGTTACTCGTATGCGTGATAGTGTGGATATCGTCGTCAATTTCAGGGGAGAGAGAAAGTGGTTCGGCCGGTGGGGTGGTTCATCGACGGCGTGATGGGTGCATTTTTAGCATCGCCGGTGAGCAGACGTTGGGTTTGGTTGTTCAATTTGTCGACGATCTTCGATCTGGTGAGTATTTATGCATATTTATTTGATCATTCTAGTGGGTGTGTACATGCATGTGTATGTGATCGGCCGTAGGATCGCCGGTGGGTTTCGGTTTCGTTCGACGGTGGCGTTTCGACGGAGTGTATGTGTTTCTGATTCTTTTTTCGTGCAGTGTGTGTATGTGTATGTTGCTTCGACTGTATGCATGTGTGATCGTTGCCACAGTGTGACTGATGGTGTGTGTCACCTCTACGGCAGTGCATGTGGGAGTGTTGTTCGGATCGTCATCCATCGACCCTCGGCGATTGTGTGTGGGCGTTCTGATTCGGTGATGTACATGTGTGTGTTTTGCTCTGTTCGGCCGGCGACCATGCGAGTGGGTGGGTGTGCTCAGCGTCGTCAGCGTGTGTGTGTGTATGTTTCGATCGATGAGTGTGATCGAGTGTAGGGTGGTCGGAGGTGAGGAAGGAGTAGTGAGAGAGAGAGTTTCTAGTGGTGTAGGTGTGGTGAACGGCCGGCGTTGAGGTTGAGCGTGGGGGGGATTGTGTCGGCGGGAACTTCAAACCATCAAACCAGAAAAGAACAGAAGAAAAAGAAAGAGAAAAAAAAAAAAAAAAAAAAAGGAAAATTTGCACAAACAACCCCGATAAAAACCAAAAACCCATCTCGCGGCCCGTGAACGATTCGGAATGAGTAACGTTTTTCATTATTTACTTTATTAAATTAAATTCTAGCATCAAAATTTTGGAACCGGAATAATAAATTTGGGACCATTCGTATTACTAAATTTTATGCAATAATTTTTAATGAAATAAAAATTAACCGAAATAATAATTTTCATAAGTAAAATGTGGGAAATGGAAAATTTCGAAACTTAGGGTCTGCATTGCACGATTTGATTATTTTGCATAAAATATTAATTTAGGCCCTATCATTACTAGGTTCGCAGACGCCAACACCCCGGTAGGCTTTGAACGGTGCTGTTTTTGTAGCACAAGAAACGAGGTGAGTGTATTGTCTTCTTGTCAAACTATTTTCTATATATATATGATGACATATGTGTTTACTTACACTATACGATTTCATAAATGATATGGATCAAGCAGGTTTTTGGGGTGAGTTGGTAAAATGAATTTCCGGGGAATTGTGTTGGTTTCTAAAAAGAAGGATTAAAAATAATTTTCGTTGGATATGGGTGGTTTATATTTCTCCCCAAAAGGGGTGTAGTTTCTTCCTGAAAGGGGTGTGGATTATATTTCTCCCCGTAAGGGTACGGATTATATTTCTCCCCAAAAGGGGTGTGGATATTTCGTAGGAAGGCATTCCTACGGATGTTACGGTACCGTTGCAACTCCCGATCGTAAGGTTAAAATGATCATTATGGCTAGCCAGTATGTGTTGTGGTGGAGTGGTGGTTTGAGATGTGTGTTTGAGAGGTGGTGTTTTACTTATATTGGGTGATTTATTATTTATGATGGTGATTGGTATGATATTTATACTGGATGGTTTTGAAATGGAACGTATATTATGAAGATTTTTACAAGCTATGTGATGTCTATATACTTATGCTTAATCTATATTTAAATGTTGTATTATTTAGACTGTATTATTAATTAAAAATATTTTTATTAAGAAGGCAGTACACTCTCAGGTGAAACAGTTAGGAGTCGGTCCCCTACTAGCACTGGGTAGAGTCCGGCAATGGTATAACGAGGGAGTATTTTGGGAGGTACTACCTGAGGCGAACCTAGGAGAGGTTCATTGTTTTTTCTTTTATTGTTATTATAATTCAGGGACGGGTGTGTCCCCAGTTAGAGAAGATGTTTATGGCCTAATTTTGTGGTTGTATAATTATGAATGCATATTGTTGCTTTCTAGTTTGGTTTGTCGCTCAAGTGATGGCGTGTCGATGTCACGCCTGCCCCATGGTGACGGGTGTCCGGGGTAGGGTGTGACATTAAATAACACCTTAGATATCCTATTTTAACTTGAACGAAAAAAACTACCATGTATGATATCGAAGATGATCATGTTCGGTCTCTTACTACTACTTAGTAAGTCCATTTGTAGATATTCTAATATCTCATAATAATGGATTGAGACTCACCATTCTCAAAGAGCGAACTTCATATAAAACTAGCCTAGATTGTTGGAGATCATATTCAAAAATCCAATACTGACTGAAACCAATTTAGAATATTGAGCTGCCAAATATATTCGGTCTCCTAGGGTGTACATTTAGCAAATGTTTCTTTATTTATTTTAACTATTGATACCCATAATAGTAATTTAACATAAACATAAAAATTTGATAAAAAAATTCAGTAAAAATGGGAGTACGTCTAGCAAAGTGGGGTATACATATAGAAGCTCCCAAACTACAAACATAATCTTAGAAGTTTGAGTATAGTTACATTTATCTTCCTAGTTTTTAATATCTAGATGTTAATTTGATAATATATATATATTGAGACGACCTGGGCTGAAATTGACACGACCGTAACATCTCTTGCGACACAAATTGGTCAGCTAATCTCCTTTATTGAGGCTGTGTCAGAAGTGGTGACACTAAGCGACCCACATACCACATTCAACGAAAGCCACCAAAAGGAACCGGAAACAAGCGGGAGAAACTTAGGATCATTCAATGACGATTATTCGAATGAGATAGAAACCCAAGCATGGATCAACGATTGTGATTCTTCACCATTTGAGATCCACCATGTAATGCCACCACCGATCCAAGACGATCACATTTATGAGGATATGATGTGGCTCACATGTCCTCCATTGCTTTTAGCACCGTTCATTTTAGCCAACCAAGCACGTGAGCCGACAATGAGTCACGTTGCGAGTACGGGCCAATTATTGCCAAATCTCGCCAATCTTGAGGGCATTCTGAACCAAGACCCGTATGTTGTGTTGTATGACACATGCTATGGGCGGAAGTCGCTCTTTGACAAGCCCTTCTCTATGTTAAGCCGAGGACATTAAACCAAGCGCTTTTTGGGAGGGAACCCAAGTTTCAAAATAAATTAATCCATCACTGCTGACTTCATTCAAAGGCGAGATTGTCTTGCCTCCCAGGTACGTGTTCTAAACCCCCTTCATCGTTATGCTATATTTCAATTGTTGAGATCGATGTTGGGTCATTGTGGACACTGCTCGTTTTAAATTTGGGAGTAATGTGTTGTCACGACTCGACCCGATTTCCCAAGGCCGAATTATGGTTTCTTCTATAGAGAAATTCTTAAACCTGAAACCCGACTGGTCAAACTTCCAATCAACAATGTTTGATAATTATAACAAGAATCGTTATTATGATAATAATTACCATTTAAAGTATCACCAAATAAAATCAATCATCTATTTCAAATTTATCTGCTTATTTTCTACTCAACGGCGACCCATTAAAAAGATCTCGAATTTATAATTTAAAATCCAATTTTCAATATGAAATCAAGCTAATTATATTCCCACAATTTTTTTTGAATACATTAAATTCAAGAGACGTATTTTACAACAACTATGATAATTATAACTACTGTTTTCTCCGATTACAACAATAAATAATAATTACAATTATTACAATACGAATTTCAAATAAATTCTTCTCTCTCTCGTTTTCTCCCAACCGACCTTGCAATCCAAACACTGTGGTGTTGTGAGCCAACGCTCAGTAAAATTCCAACCCCTCTAATACATGCATTTAATTTATCACATAAAACCACGTAATCATGCTCGTCAAATAAATTTAACACATAAACCACGTAGGCATGTTCGTCACATAAATCCCGCATCGTCCAACATATTTCACATAATTTCAACAGATAAAATATATCACAACAATATACTAAATAATTTCATAATCACCCACGAGACAGTTAAATACAATTAAATGCATATATTAAGAGTGACAGGAATTCTACCTTTTTCGAATTTTCCACTGGCCGCGAGATTAGATTTTAGATTTTTGTTTGGGGTTGTTTGTGTAATTTCTCATTTTCTTTCATTTTCTTTCTTTTTTTTCTTCCTTTTTATTTTGTTGTTTTGTGTTTCTGCTTTCTGTTCCGGTTTGGGTTTCGCCGCCGATCAAGCCTCGGCGTCCCACCAACTGAATACACGCACCACCGAACAAAAGAACCCACACACTTCCACGTCTACCCCCATGCACACCTACTATCCGCCCACACGACACACACAGTAACACGCACACACACGTTGCTCTCTCTCTAACTCTACACTCCACTCCGATGATTACTACCCCTAACGACCATACACACATGCACTGCCGATCGTCCACACACACAGCTACACACATGCACTGCCGATCGTCCACACACACATACACTCCCAAGAGCGTTTAAACACACACACACACGCAGTCGTTTAGAAGAACACACACACACAATATCGGAACATATACACACACTCGCTCACTCCCACTCCAGCACTAGACGGACACCCACCACCGACCGAACACACCGCCGAACCAGTAACCCACACCACCGGAGATATTAGATAACACATACATATAACGACCCACATCTATACCCACATGAAATCGACAATGCCCACCGGCCGATCAACACACACACTAGCTGTTGAAACAGCGCGCACACGCACACCATGCCACCCATACTGACAACGACAAACATACACATGCAGATTGCAAATCACACACAGACAACTGAAACACATACCCACAAACAAAACATACACATAAATGGCAGCACACACACACCAATGACATTGAAGAACACACATTTTACATGTACCGGCGACGATTGAATAGCCAACCGAACACATCCTCACACTGACCGACACCGGCGGAACAACCAAGCAGCATTGCCGGCGACGGCCTGCTCTCTCTCTTCTTTCGTTTTTTTGGTTTCCCCCCATCATCCATGGGTGTGCGTGGCTATATATATATATATATATATATATATATATATATATATATATATATATATGAGATTATTGTCGCGTGTCTCTCCCTTCACCTCTCCTAATGCCACGTCGTCTCTCCCTTCATCTCTCCTGATGCCACGTCACCCACCTACTTCTCTCTCATTTCGGCTATTTTCACGGCAACAAACACACACACAATATATGTATATAAATATATTAAAATAAAATTTTGTTTTATTACTCTTTTCTCCCCCTATTTTCTTAAAATCCTCATCTTGGTCCAATTTCTACATTCAAGATTTTCTAAATTCTGATTTCACCCTAACATTTTAATTTTTAAAAATAAAAGACAAATTGAATCTCAAAGTGTAGAATAAATATTTTTTAAATTTGCAAATTGACCCCTAAACGTTTTTTAAGATATTAATTAAATCCAACTATAATTTTAAAGTTTTGAAAACTACAATTTGATCCCTAAATTTTTAAATCACAAAATTAATCTAGCCATTAACCCGTTATTTCTAAATGTACTAAAATGCAACTCAAATTGTGCGATAAAACAAATCAGGGTCTTACAACTCTTCTCCCGTAAAAGAAATTTCGTCCCGAAATTTTTGTCAAAACAATAGGAATTAAAATTTTAGTCAAACCAATAATATTTTAGGTTTGCACTGCATGGTCATATTAGTCACAATTAATTAGTAATCGTCAATTTACCTTCACACATCACAACATTTTCATTCGCAGTAACTCACCTTATATCTAATAACCGACAAATAGGGTACACCTAGCACCACCAATCATATATCGGGAAAAACAATCTCATGTTTCTCCATGCTTCCGCTGCACTACTCTGATATAATTATAATTTGAACACATCATTTTAATCCTAGTGGATTGGGTCTATCGTATTTGGACAATAATATTTCCCTAACCAACGTGTATCTATTCCTTCCGGTCAACCGATTCACAACCATATTTATATTAAAAAAATTCAAAAATCTCGTAACCATTCTATAAAAATTACCACAATCCAATGTCAACTAATAAATTTTCACAATACGTCAAATGGGTCATCTATAAGAATTTCGTTCATGCCTCCATATTTAATCAAGTCCCTAACAAGGCCAAGCGCCTCAAATACGTCTCAACTACGAAATTCGATCAATAATCACTATATATATATATATATAAATATTATATCAATAACTTTCTAAAATACTCATCGACTTAAGGATAGCTCAAATTACCCTTTCCCCAAGAAATCCCAATGACTCTCACATTCCGACTCCGCCTAATGTTAGTAGTGGACTGATAGGTATGAAAAACTTATTTATTTCCAATCCGAATTTGTTAGTTTTCGAATATGTTTATAGTTATTTTTATTATGTTTTAATTAGTTTTCATACTTTTTGTATAACTCAGGTGTGTGGGTCAAAAAGATAGGAAACTGGAGCTAAAACGATGAGATCGAACTAAAGCGGTTCGAAGTTACGGTAGATAAACAAGTTCGGAGGCTAAAAGTTGAAACAGGCCCACCGCTTAGGCGTCCAGACCACCGCCTAAGCAGTGAAGATGCAGAGAAGAGCAAAATGTTATTGACGGACGACCGCCTAAGCAGAAATTCTACCGCTTAAGCCGAAATCCAACAGAGGACGAAGAAGTGCTACTGTCAGCCGCTCGCCTAGGCGAAGTTTTCTATGCCTAGGTGGAATTTCAACATAATGTTCTCTAGTCTACCGCCTACTTCACCGCCCAGGCGATCAGACTTAACCAACCTAACTTCGCCTAGGCCCAAATTCCACCGCCTAGGCGGATTTGCCCTGCATAGTCTTTAGATATTTTTAGATATTTTTAGGATATTTTTGCTATAAATATCATCTCTCCTCTCCCTTGGCCTGTATCTCTCTTCCCTCTCTTGCATTTTTTTAGCCCCTTAGGCTATATTTAAGCCAAGGGTTAGGAATTTTAGTGGTGGAGCTCGCATCCCGAAGTGGAGAAGATGGAGAATCGATCGTGGAGCGTTCTTAGCGGTTTATCTTCGAACGAGGCTAAGTTCTTCGATCGTTTTTCCTTATTTCTTTATCTTAGGAGCATGTGAGCATATTTAGCTCGTTATTTCATTGTATATGCGGCTATGGCCTAGAGTTAAATATGGATTGTAGTAGAGATTAACCTATAATTTATAAATACGTTGTTTGGATGATTTCGGTGTTGCGTTTATGTTTGTTCTTCATAGTTTGATTGTATTTATCGTATTATTTGTTTATTATGATTGGATTGATAAATGGAGAATACGGGGTTTTGACAAAACCCCGGATTCGGATTAAGGTAAACAAACGCCACGATTCTATAACCCGGTCGGGGTTTGAATCGTGGACAATCGATGACGTTGGGCAAGACACAAGCTACCTCGGGTCGTTAAGACGTTGAGGGGGACTTCTTCGTTGACTCGAAGTTGCGTTATATCCCTCGTCTTACACTCAGAAGAGGTGGCGAGAGAGTTTTAGAATGGAGATTGTTGATAGGGTAAATACAACGCGATGATCCAATAACCCGGGAGGGAGTTAGATTGTGTGCAATCAATGACGCTGGGCGAGACTCACGTGACCTAAGGTAGTTAAGACGTTGAGGGAGACTTCTCCGTTGACTCAAAGTCATGTATTCTCCCGTCTTACACTCAGAAGAGGTGGCGATGGAGTTTACGTACCGAGGTTGTTAAATAGGTCGAACAACGTAAATGCGAGTAAATCGGAATCGAACACGTATTTGTAAACACGTTAATCCCTATGTAATTCTTCACCCTAAAACATATTAGCATATTAGTGTAGTTAATTTAGGTTATATTAGTATTAGTTTAATTAATTAATTACATTTGTTTTCACCTAGATAAACTTAGGTCACGACAAACGCGGTATTCGATAGTAACGACAACAATCCCTGTGGATATGATAACCCGATCTTAACGATCACACTATACTAAAACTTAAATCTCGTATACTTACGAGCGTAAGTAGGCGTGCACAAAATCGCCCCTACCAAGTTTTTGGCACCTATAATGGACTAATACATATAACTGAGTTATTATTTATCGGTGTACTGTCTTCGTAGTATAAAAATATTTTTATGGATCAAGTTTTATCAAAATCCCCTTCCCAAATATTTTCATCCAAAACCACTTTCCAATATAAAATGTAGTCACGCCTAGCTATATTCAAATCTCAACAACATATCACCAACGCACCGTCAATATCAAAATCTCAATCAAATATTTTCAACACAGAATCTTAACATAGAACCAGTTTTAAATCGACAAATCAACTCACGTTTATATCATCTCTCAAATAATAATATAATAATCACATACCGCAAGGAAACTCGGGTTTCCTGTTACCACAGAAATAACTCATATATTTATAACATTTCATCTAAGTAGTGAAAATCAACCAGAATAATAAATATATTTATACGGTAATCATTTTAAAGTAATATATATATATATATATATATATATATATAAAATTTACTCATCCCAATCACCATATACGACAAAACACCACATACGACAAATACCATATACGACAAAACACCACATATGGCACCACATCACGCCACAATACATCACATCATAACTCATCACATCACACTACACCCCGGCTAGCCATGTGATTGTTTTAACCTCACGATCGGGAGTTGCAACAGTAACGTACCATCCAGAGGATATGCCTTCCTAGCGGAACAAATAACCATATGTTAGGACCAACCATCGGACAAATCATAATATCAATATCCACATGCTGGACGTCTCTAGACAGGACATAATATCAATAACTGCTTGCTGGACCACCCATTAGACAAGATATAATATCAATAACTACTTGTCAAACCACCCTTTGGACAGGATATACTATCAATAACCACTTGCCGGACTACCCTTCGGACAGGATATACTATCAATAACCTCCTGTCGGACCACCCATCGGACAGGACATAATATCAATAACTACCGGCCGGACCACCCATTGGACAAGACATAACAACGCTCTGCCGTAACAGATAAATACTATGGCATCGTCCAATCAACAATATTGTCAAATCAATAACATCATCGTCAAACTACAAGTCAATAGATAATCAATGCTCTATCGAAGCAAATAATCAACGCTCTGCTGAAACAGATAAAATCCATAGCATCGTCAAATCAATAACATCATCACCAAACTACAATCAATAACATCAACCTCTATCTCCAAAACCCATTTAATTCAAATATCATTTTTCTACCCTCTTTAGTAACCAACTAGATTCAACAAATCATTTTTCACTTTCTTTAAAACCAACTTAATCCACATTTCCAAAAACACCCAGAACCGCTTGATCCATATAAGTTAAAAAATCGTCCAGTTTTAATTAAACACATCTTTCCATCATATATATATGAAAATAAATTTACTAGAAGACAGTATACACCTTTAATTTAATAGCTCCAATTTAGCGACAATTTTTTAATGGTCCAAAACTAGCACGACACTCACCTAGGTTTATTTAACTCATTAACCACTAGCTCAGATGTTAATATGTTCAACCTTATTAAACAACCCTCATTTCAAATATTAATATGTTCAAATTATTATTCCGCCGTTATCTAAGATGTTAATATGTTCAAATTAAAATTATAGGGGCCAAAGTGAAATAATGGTAGGAACACATTGGTTCAAAGTGCCCAATATTTCGTTCATAAACTTCCGAGAATTTTATTACTTAACAGAATAATTTTTTTTAACACATTTATGATTTATGCAAATATTACAGAGCGTAATTTATTATCAGTTTCAATTTATCAAATCAATGCAAATACTAACAATTTAATATGATCACATTGAAACAACCGGGATCACATTGTGCAGTTTGGTTAACCAAAAGGTCCACATAATTAATCCAACAGGTATACACATATGAGTCATAAACATAAATAATCATCATTTGTTATTCCACTTTTATTTCGCAATTTCCACTAAAATTAACAGTTTATTATGAACGATGGGTATCCTAACCCCAGTTCAACATGCTCGCAAATCTAAATTCTGAGTCTACAGAATCTATATCCTAAACTCTGATACCAAACTTGTCACGACCCGACCAGATTTTCCAAGGCCGGACTATGGTTTCTCCTATAGAAAAATTCTTAAACCTGAAACCCGACTGGTCAAACTTCCAATCTACAACGTTCGGTAATTATGACAGGAATCGTTATTATGATAATAATTACCATTTAAAGTATCACCAAATAAAATCAATCATCTATTTAAAATTTATCTGCTTATTTTCTACTCAACGGCGACCCATTAAAAAGATCTCGAATTTATAATTTAAAATCTAGTTTTCAATATGAAATCAAGCCAATTATATTCCCACAATTTTTTTTGAATACATTAAATTCAAGAGACGTATTTTACAAGAACTAAGATAATTATAACTACTGTTTTCTCCAATTACAATAATAAATAATAATTACAATTATTACAACTCGAATTTCAAATAAATTCTTCTCTCTCTTATTTTCTCCCAGCCAACCCTGCAATCCAAACATTGTGGCGTTGTGAGCCAACGCTTAGTAAAATTCCAACCCCTCTAATACATGCATTTAATTTATCAAATATAACCATGTAATCATGCTCGTCAAATAAATTTAACACATAAACCACGTAGGCATGCTCGTCACATAAATCCTTCATCGTCCAACATATTTCACATAATTTCGACAGAGAAAATATATCGCAACAATATACTAAATAATTTCATAATCACCCATGAGATAGTTAAATTCAATTAAATGCATATATTAAGAGTGACATGAATTCTACCTTTTTTGAATTTTCCACTGACCGCGAGATTAGATTTTAGATTTTTGCTTGGGGTTGTTTGTGTAATTTCTCATTTTCTTCCTTTTTCTTTCTTTTTTTTCTTCATTTTTCTTTTGCTGTTTTGCGTTTCTGCTTTCTGTTCTGGTTTGGGTTTCGCCGCCGATCAAGCCTCGCCGTCCCACCAACCGAACACACGCACCATCGGACAAACGAACCCACACACTTCCACATCTACCCCCATGCACACTCACCATCTGCCCACATGAAACACATAGTAATAGACACACACACGCTGCTCTCTCTCTCTCTCTAACTCTACACTCCACTCCAGCGATCACTACCCCTAACGACCATACACATATACATACAATTGAAACACACACACAGCTATACACATCCACTGCTGATCGTCCACACACACACCCAACAACGTTTAAACACACACACACGCAGTCGTTTAGTAGAACACACACATACAATCTCGGAACATATACACATGCTTGCTCACTCCCACTCCGGCACTGGACGAACACCCACCACCGACCGAACACACCATTGAACCAGCAACCCACACCACTGAAGATATTACATAACACACACATATAACGACACACATGCATACCCACATGAAATCGACGATGCCCACCGGCCGATCAACACACATACTAGCTGTCGAAATAGAATATACACACGCACCATGCCACCCACACTAACAACGACAAACACACATATGCAGATTGCAAATCACACATAGACAACTAAAACACATATCCACAAATGAAACACACACATAAATGGCAGCACACACACACTAACGACACTGAAGAACACACATTTTACATGTATCGGCGACGATTGAAATGGCCAACCGAACACATCTTCACGCTGATCGACACCGCCGGAACAACCAGGTAGCACCGCTGGCATGGCCTGCTCTCTCTCTTCTTTCATTTTTCTGTTTTCCCCCATCGTCCATGTGTGGGCATGGCTATATATATATATATATATATATATATATGAGATTATTGCCGCGTGTCTCTCCCTTCACCTCTCCTGATGCCACGTCGCCCACCTACCTCTCTCTCATTTCGGTTGTTTTCACGGCAGCAAACACACACACACAATATATGTATATAAATATATTAAAACAAACTTTTGTTTTATTACTCTTTTCTCCCCTTATTTTCTTAAAATCCTCATCTTGGTCTAATTTCCACATTCAAGATTTTCTAAATTTTGATTTCACCCAAACATTTTAATTTTTAAAAATAAATGAAAAATTGAATCCCAAAGTGTAGAATAAATGTTTTTTAAATTTGCAAATTGACCCCTAAACTTTTGTTAAGGTATTAATTAAATCCAACTATAATTTTAAAGTTTTGAAAACTACAATTTGATCCCTAAATTTTTAAATCACAAAATTAATCTCTTTATTCACCCCTTTATTTCTAAATGTACTAAAATGCAACTCAAATTGTGCGATAAAACAAATCAGGGTCTTACATGTGTAGTATGTTAGTATATTTTTCTTATTGTTAGTTATATAGTTTAAGTTAATTTATTGTTTAATTATATGTATGTTTGTTTAGTTTAGTATAAGTATGTTATGTGTGTAGTTGTTGTTGTTTTGTAGTTCATCTGGTTCATTACCCGATGATGAATCTATCCCCTAGTTGTTTATCGAGGTCGAGTGTAATGTCCATTCATGTGTGTTCTGTGTGTTTGACATTTCGTTGTGGTAAAAGTTATTGTGGATCTTAACTTGCACGAGCACTTAAACTCAATGTACTAGTTATCCAATTGATTTGAAGTCGAGTATCCGTTAGCCAAGTTTATGATAATAGGAATTCTAGAACCTATTTTGGGGAAAATTCGAGGCAAAATCCTAGGCAAGGTAGTTCAGGAGACATGATTTAGGCATTCATTTTGATCGCTTAAGCCTTTGAAGCCTACCATGTTATATGTTTATCTCTTGTTACCCTGTTGAAACGTGTTAGCCGTTTCAATTCTAAATACGTAACTAATGCCCTGGCCAATTAAAGTTTTTCCAAATCATTATCGCTAAACCTAAGGCACAATTTGAGTGAAATCAAGTTAGCGTTTGTTATGCTACTTGATGTGAGCGGTTGGGTTTTGGACTAACTATTGATTGGTTCGGTATTCAAGTACTCACTTGTCATTTTTCTATCGTATTCTCACACCCCTTTAATTGTACAAATATAATAAGTTTGGGGGTGTGGATGTTTAGTTAAAAAAATACATATGTAAATATAGTTCTATTTTCATTTCTTTTGACAAGTGAGTATAACATTCTTAAATGTTTGTTCGGGGTTGTTTTGAATTTATCTTTGGGGTTACGAGTGTGATTGCGTGCCAAGCGTTGTGCCTCAGGTATCGTTGAGTTATAACGTTTACCTATTTTCTATTCCTAATATACCCTTAGCCATTTACCTAAAACCGAACCAAATCCTATTGATCTTTTTGAATTTCTAAGCCTACATTTGTGGAGAGTGGAACCCAATCTAGCATATAGATTTCCTATACCTTTATGGTTTAAGTCATGAACTTTGATGGTGGATAATCCAATCCGGTCAGTGGATGGTTCTATGAATGAGTTTTTGCAGACATATTTGAATAGGATCTAGAATGACGCTTACTGCTATTGAATGTTGAAATTCTAGAACACCACATGATGAGTTTTACTCTTGAAATCGATATGAATGGGGGCCGATGAGGGAAAACTTTTGGTCATATAATTGAAATTTAAAACTCATACATTGTTGTTATTTTTAGTTCGTTAGTATTTTTTGTTTTTAGTATTTAAATTCGTTAATTAGTCATGGTAGTTTAATTTATTGTATGGGTGTTTTGCTCGAGGACTAGCAAAATTCTAAATTTGGGGGTAACCTCCATCACCTTCGTCCTCCATAATCATCCTCCATCACCTTCTCATAATCATCCTCTATCACATTCGTTGTTTTCATTTGCTTTTTTTCCATCCGCCATCGCCTTTCTCGTCTTCGTCTGCTGCTTCTCCATCATTTTCATCTGTTTCTTTTTCTTCAATCATGTTCTTCGCATCTTCTTCCCTCCTCTGGTTCGTCCTCCTCCTCCGTCCTTTTTCTTCTTCAACCGTGTTCGTTACCATCGTCTTCGCCTCGTTACCGTCCTCATCTTCGTCGTCTACTTAGGGTTTCGATTTCGAAATCAAAATACGATAAATGACAAGTTGTACTTCTTGAATTTGATTTCGATTGGGGTTTAGGGTTCGATTTCGATTGGGGTTTAGGATTTCGATTGGAGTTTAGGGTTTGATTGCTTGAAGATTTCTTGATTTTGGTTTAGTGTTTGATTGCTTGATAATTTCTTGATTGTGGTTTAGGGTTCATTCTTAATTTATCGGATAAAATCATTACCAAACGCGATTCTGTTCCCAAATCTAAAAAAAAAATGGTTGTTACCAAAGGCGATTCAGTTCCAAAGAAGAAAATAAAATTCTCATCCCATCCCATCCCGTTCTCATCCCACTGCATGGGATGGGCACAAAATGGTCACTAAACAAACCCTAAAAGATCATCTACATACAAACTAACCAAAACGTGTAAATTATCCCAAGATTTATAATAGAGACACTTATCGCACTCATTAGACTTAAAACCATTTTCGATCATGCAAGAATCAAATTTCGCATATCATTATTTAGGAGCTTGTTTAAACCATACAGGGATTTATTTAATTTACACACTTTGTTTTCTTGTCCGGGCCTAATAAAACCTTCGGGTTGATCCATATAAATTTTTTAATCTAGATCTCCATTTAAAAATGCTTTTTTTTTTTTTTTTTACATCCATTTGATGAATTTCTAAATTAAAAATTGTAGAATAGCAATTAATAATCTAATAGATGTAACTCTGGTAACTGGAGAAAAAGTATCGAATAAATTCAAATCTCTTTTTTGCTTAAAACCTTTAGCAACAAGTTTAGTTTTAAACTTATCTATGGAACCATTGGGCTTAATTTTTTTCCTGAGAACCCATTTACACACTACAGTTTTAAAACCTGGCGGTACATCAACTAATTTCCAAGTCGTGTAGAAATTAGTAACTCAATCTCATCATTTACAACCCCTTTCCCAAAAATTGCGTCCGGTGATGACAAAGTTTGTTGAAAAGTAATTGAATTTTTCTCAGTATTAAAACATAAAAATCAGAGCATTTTTCAACTCTAGCTTTTTTACTCATTCTTAACTCAATTTCAAAATCATTTTTGTTTTGCAAAATAAGAGTAGAAGAACTAGAGTTAGATAAAATATTTTCTCAATTATTTTAGCTCCACTATCTTTAGATTTAAAAGGAAATTTTCTTCACGAAAAATGGCACCACCCAATTAAATGAAAATATTATTATAGGCAGTACTATTTACCGCATATGTAAGAAAAATACAAGTGGTAACTCTAGCACCTAATTTAAGTCTTTTAGGATTAGTTAACCTAATAAAGGCTAAATAATCCCAAACTCTAAAATATCACAAATTTAGTTTATGCCCCTTCCACAAGTCAAAATGAGTAATTTTAGATTTTTTATGTGACACCTTATTTATAATATGACATGCGGTTAAAAGTGCCTCACCCCAAAAAAATTGGGGAGCACCAAAATCAATTAGCATATCATTTGTTAAATCAACTAAAGTTCGATTTTTTCTTTCCGCCACACCATTTGATGCAGGTGAATATGGCGGAGTAGTCTTATGAATTATTCCCAAAGACTGAGCAAAAAACGAGTAATCATTATTCACATTTTCTCGGCCTCTATCACTTCTAATTCTCTTTATTTTTCTACCGAATTGATTTTCAACTTCGTGAAGAAAATCTTTAAATTTTGGAAAAGTATCACTTTAATTTTTTAACAGATAAATATAAGTAAATCTTGAAAAATCACAAATCAAGGTGATAAAATATCAATTTCCTCCACGAGTTAAATTCCTTTAAATTCACAAAGATCAGTGTGAATTGACTCTAATAATTCAGTATTTCTTCCCCTCTTCATTCCTTTTTATCTGGCTAAAATCACAATCGACGTGGTCGCAAGCGATGCTCCGACAATGGTCGTTGAGTCTCTCTCTCTCTCTCTCTCTCTCTCTCTCTCTCATCTCTTTAACCTTCCTCCACCTCCCAGTCTATACACCATAACCATACCACCTCCTCATTCTCTCCCTCTCTCGGGCTAAATTTCTCGTGTGCCATGAGCTACGACAAATTTAATAAACATGTCGAAATTCAATGGCCTATTTAGCCTGAGAGAGATAGGGAAAGAAGGAGGAGGTGGTGTAGTGGTAGTGGGTAGATAAGGAGGTAGGGGAGGGTTAAGGAGAGGGAGAGAGAGAGAAAAAAAAAGAGTGGGGGTAGTCATCACTGGTGTTGGCCCAGTGATCTACTTAAGAGGGGAGTGAATTGGGTAGTTTTAAAAATTTAAGCAAGTATTTATCTTTCAACACTTAAAAATTCGAATAATTAATTTAATCATAAATTAATTATTATCTCTATATGGTAGTGGATAAGTGTTATATAAACTAGGTGCACACCCAAACAATAGAAAATAAATAAAGTAAGAATGTAGCACACCAAAATGTATATTGGTTCACCAAACTATTCTTAGCTAATTCAGTCCTCCAAGCCCCATGGAGAGTTGCACTCACTAAACCACTAAGATTCCTTTAAACATGTAGGAATCAAACATTTACACAACGATGTTTTTCACAGGTTCATAATCAACCTTTACAATTCTCTTTTTACAAGCTAAAGAAGAATCTCTATCTTTTTAACAGACTAAAAATTAACTTAATTCTTTTATACTTAGGCTAAGAATTAAACCTTACCAAAAACACTCCAAGTATCATTTTCACTAGAAAGAATGGAACCGTTACAAATTACACAAACTAGTTCTACTCAAGAAAAATTAACACCTATCTCTTTTCACGGAAAAAAAGTAAACTAACATCTTTATACCTTAGGTAAAGATCAAACCTCAATCTCTTTACCGGAAGAGATTGAAACTTAGCTACCTCTAATTAGATATTTCCAACAATGTCTAATCCGCACACAACTCACTAATTACAATAAATTGATAAGTTTCTTCCCACTTAGAGCTTCTACCACCTCAAGTCTAATTAAACTCAATTAATGTCTTGATAAATACTAGTGATAGAATCAAGTGAGAAATTTAAAAACTGATTATAAAATAAGTGGGTAACACACAATTGATCATATAATCAAATTATCACCAAAATTATTTTTAAAAATAATTTTTATACAATTTAAAGTTCAAAAACGATTTCACAATAATCTAGAATCCAAGCAAGTAATAATAATATCAAATAACAATTAAGAACAAAAGTTTGGAGCAATCTCACCAGAATACCCTCAAAAGAATGAAAACTAAATCGCAGTAAAGCTTAGATCGGTGACAGCAAAATTCTCAGTACTTATTCTCTAGAATTTTTTTCAAGAATGATCACATAATAAACTCTCAATATAATATCAGAATAATGACTCTCAGAAAGCTCAAGAACTAATTTGTTCTTGATAATGTATCTCATAAGTGAAAAACGCAGGTCTATATATACTGGTTTTAAATAAGTACTCTAACGGCTAGTTCCCACAAGATATGACATTTAAATGCTCATATAAACCCTATATATTAATATTACTCAAGCCTGGTTCAATTCAATTAATTATAGCTTTTAAATCTTTCAATTTAGTCCCTCCCAAATATTTCTCAATCTCAAATAAAACTAAATAGGAAGTATTGAATATACCAATTTGAGAAACACTTAGAATATTCGTACCATATCTATAGAGATATATAAGTATAAATGATATATTTATAATATGTTCAAATCCCCAGAATATCTCCAAGATATTAACAAAAAAACGATAAGTAACGGCTACTTTTAGATAAAATCCTCGAAACCCACAAATCCTTAAATTGCACAGTCGGTTCACCGACCAAACTACCATTAGTCGATCGATCATTTCAGGTTGTAGCCCAAGCCATTTTCATACGCCAGTCGGTTAACCGATTCCCCATGGGTCGGTTAACCGATCGATTCAAGATGTTTCCCAGGCCATTTTTGGCCCTGGTCGGCTGACCGATCATCAACAGTGAGTTGACCGATCGATTCAGAGAGTTCACTTCTCATCCATCAGTTGACCGATCTCTCTTGGTCGGTTGACCAATCGATTCAGAGACTTCTCTAATTCCTAGCCATTTTTCATTGATTGACTGATCAATGTTGGGTCTCTTTTCCTTCATTCATTTCAACTCCAATCTTCGATTTTTTCGACCCTTTAACCGATTTATTTTCTTGGTTAACTTAATTGATACCATTAATAAATTTTAAATACAAATATTTCTTACGTCAATTTTTCTTTTTCAATTTCACATTGGAGCAAATATGTAAATTAATTAGGATCCTAATAAAAACACATATAAATATAAATTCATTTTTGTGTTGTGTGTGATTCTAATCGGGATGCATTAAGAGTAAAAATTGACTTGAGTTATTTTCACCTAAATTCTTCAGAATCTTCATTCCCTTAATGTCTATCTCTTTGCATCCTTAGCATCCTTAACAATTTCTTCATGATAACATCAATAATGGAACTTTGACACTAAAACACTCAATAAACTCGCTAATTTCACAAAAAATATCAACGCTTAATTGCCCATCAAAATCTTAGAATCAACAGCTGGCGGTTACGCTGGCAGTGATTTCGACCGGAGAAGAAGATGATGAAATGTAAAATAAGAAGTTCAAAGATTTTAATGTATAACAAAATGAAATGTCCAAAAAGCGCCTCAGAAAGTCACGTGCTTTGGCACGTGATGGACTTCCACGAAATTAACGATTTAGACTATAGTGAGACGATTTGAATATTTCAAAATTTACTATGTTCAAGTTGAAAGAGCACGAGTTAAAGTGAGATTTCAATGAAATTGAAGTGCAAACTAAAGCTAAAAATAATTCAAAATAGAAGGATTTTCAATTACAAAACAGAAAAGGCAAATCTTCCCCTTAGAAAAACCCCGAAATCCTACAATACAACCTCTCCCTCCTTAATCGCACCATCCCAAAACTGGAAACTCCAACCCCTGACTGAACAATTCCGACTAAAACACACATCTGAACCACTAGTGACCTCAAGAACTCATTTTCCATTCCTTAAACCACTGCCGCACCTAGTGTTTCGAAGGGAGAAACTAAGGCCTTCTTTGGTTACTGTTCCTAACCCAACTCAATCCAATCCAACCCAACTCAAAAATTTTAGGATTGATGTTTGGGAATGCATTTGACAAACACAAAACTCAATCCAACCCAAAAAGTGAAAATTGATTATCAAAATTAGGTTGTATTGATTATCAGAAGAAAAATTAGGCCAAAAATAAGAATAAATTATGAGAAAATCAAACTTTCATCAAAGGGAAGCAAATGAAAAACTTTCATAAAAATTCTCGTAGAATCGGGAATAGTTTTCATTTTCTTTTGTGCCTAACTTAATTTATCCAACTTTAGGGATATGCTCGTCATTTTCTTAAATGTTAATGAGGCTCCAATTCGAACTTCGTCCCACCCATTTTCGAAATTGTTTATTTTTGACACTTCTCTCTTCGTTCATCGCCTTTCTTATCCCTCCGTCATCTTCTCTCACCCTTTCAGCCAGCCCTCTCAATCTCAGCAAAAAGAGCAAGCGTTCATCTCCATCTCCTCTCACCGTCTCTGCCGACCGTTCATTCCCTCATCATTCCTGCTGCTCGCGACGGTGTTCCTGCACTTGCGAAGCCTTTCATCTCTCCCACGCTGCTAGCGTAACGTTATGACACTGCTCCTGCTCCGGTGACGCTGTCCTGCTCCGCCGTTGCTCCTGTATGTTGTCATTGATTTTATTTTTTAATTTGTTTTAGTTCCATCTTTGATTTCTTTGCTCTTAGTGTTTTTTTAATTTCTTCTATTTTCTTTGTTTATGCTGAATGATTTTTAATTTCATTGCTCAGATCAGGGTTTGGTTGCTGAAATCAATTTCTCAGAATTAGGGTTCGATTTTTTGATGATTTTTTTATTTTAGTTTAGGGTTTGTTCTTGATTTCTCGATGATTTCTTAGAATTAGTGTTCTTGATTTCTTGTTCTTCGGTGTAAGCTTAAAGAAATTGGAAAAAAAAAAAAGAATAATCGTGAGGAAACAATTCTAGGATAATATCCTTACTAAACGTGATTTTGTTCCCAGAACATAAAAAAAATAAAAAATTGTCGTACTAAATGCAATTCTGTTCTCAGAAAGAAACAAAATTCTCAACTCAACCCAACCTGATCCAACCCATCCCAGGTGGGTTGAGAAAAGTTGGAACACTAACCAAACGCCACCTAAATGTTGCATTCATATGTAAAAATGAGAGAGAGAGATTTCTTTTCTTCTATCTCTATGTTTCCACCCTATCAGTTTTCTTTCATATTCCAAACAATTTACATGAACGGAAAGATGGTGCTCTATATATTAGTAGGATTTTTGCCTAACAACGGTTTCATGGCAGATATTGTATTCAGGAAATTTCACATTTTGGGTAGCATATAAACCTGTAATACTAAAATTTTCTTTATCTGTCATTTTTTGAAACACATGTTGTAGTTGGTTAAAATGGCTTTGTTTCTCTCGTTAATGATTCTTGGATGATATTGGTGCATTCCTCTTTGTTTTTCTTTTATTTGTTCTATGTTTTTGTAAATTGTGCTTTCAGGTAGAGCGCTGAGAAAATATTGCAACATTTCAAATAAAGTTACTGCTGAATTCTGAAATGGTGAGTTGGGCTTTCTAGTTTTCTAATGTATACCTACGAATTTCAGTTTGAATGTAAATGTTGATTTGTAGGGGATGATAATTGTATGTCCACTTGTTTCATCTGTACAATCCTTATTAAAAACTTTGGCAACTAATGATCGCACTGGAGTTCAAATGATTTGTACAAAGTTACATGCATACATGTTAAAAATTACCAGCATATGGTACCCAAAGAGCCACTTTATTTTTTCGTAATGCTAACATATGGTTTTGGTACCAATTTGGTACTGTTATTGTATGTAGCAGAAATGTGTTTTTGTCATCAAAATTTGATTTATATATAGTGTTTCTTTCTATGCATTTTTCAGTTTTATGCACCTTCATCCTATTGGTGTCTTTCTCCAAATATGCGTAGGTTCTTAATGTTGGCTTTCTTTTTGTTTGAATAACAGTCGGATATTAGGAAGTGGTTCATGAAACAACATGACAAAGGCACTGGCAGTGGCAATGCATCAAAACCAGAAAAACTCACAACACAGGAAAAACAGTCTTCGCCAGCCTCCCAACCTGCCAAACTGGTTAGGTTACTGTATTTCATTTTATTAGCCAATGTTTTTATTGCATGTAGGCTGTTTGTGCATCCAATTTGCCACTACCAATTAAATTGTGCATACTTTAGTGCATTCATATATATTTTTTTCCGGAGATTCGAATTTCTTTGAAATGCACTTTCTGTTGGCCTCCTTATTGAACAAGGAGAGAGACTAATATTGGATTTTGGAAATTCTTTAGGTTTCTTTCTCTATTTTTTTTGCAATATGAAGAGTGATTAAGTTTGTCAAGAGCTTAAGATTGTGTTGAGGGTTAGTATTTATCTTACCATCAACTACTTAAACATGTGCCTATTAATTGGCGACGTAGCTTACCAAGGCTGCCTCGACTTTTGTTAATTGTAATTTAAATGGTGCTATGGAAAAAGTTCAAATTTGTGCCTATAAAAAATTCTTATGTTTTCCAACAAAGTTTAATTAATTAGCTGATCCATATTGATTAACTTGCAATTTCCTCTCTTGGTCCTGAAGGCACAACAAACTTTGTTCCCATTTTGTTTGTTTTGTTAAATTTAGATTATGTTAATTAAAAATAATAAATTTTAAGCTTGTATGAGATTATAGAAGCGAACGAGGTGTAAAAAATGTAGCTAGAGAGAGATTGTCTGCTGAAAAAAGTGTAGGAAATATTAGAAGTGGTAAAGTTTACCAGTATTAGAAGTGTAGGAGATAGTAAAAGGGGTAAAGTATTGGCCGACCTCATCAAAATAAAAAATTGAATCTTAACCCTTCCTTACCTTCATTCTCTCCTGATCAATCTAGCCATCGAAGTTTGTAGATATTTTAAAAATTGAGCTAATTTGCATTATTTTAGTTGAATAATTCATTTTAGCTCAAGGACTGATTTAGTTGACCAGAAATTTGATCTGATTCATATTTGGTTGACAAGTGGTGCCCCGTCTGAGTAACATTCCATGCTATGTCCCTGCAAGTGACATAAGGGTATCTAGTCACCTAGGATGAAGAAAGAAATGATTATGAGATTCACATTGACCTTTTCTTGTTTTATTTACAAATAATTTAACCAAGGTACTGAGATATTTTTTTGGGTTCTTACTGGGGAATTAGGTGCTTGGAGACCAAGAAAGTTCTTGCAGAAGGAAAACTAGCAAATACTTTGCTGCAGACAAACAAGCAAAAAAAGATGAGAAAGAATCGGAGGAATTCTCAGGGAAAAGGAAAGCCCAAAAGGATAAGAGGGACTTATCCAGTGAAGTGGAACACCCATCTGAAAAGAAAATTCACAAAGTTGAAGATCAGGATGATGACGAGGACAACGACTTTGTCTTGTCCAATTCGAGAAAGGTTTCAGCATCAGTCGCTCCCAGCAAGAAATTGAAAAGCAGATCGGGCAGGGGAATTGTGCAGAAATCTGTAAATATTGATGAAAGTGATGATGATAATGTTGGCAATAAAGCTACAAAATATAATCTTAAATCTGCTGGAAAGGGCCGTGGAAAAAATGTGTCAGGGGAACCAGCTGGTGGGACTGACATGGATATTGATGAAAGTGGCGAAGGTGATGCAGACGAAAGAAGTACTAAAGCTCTTAAATCTGGTGGACGGGGTCATGGTGGGAGAGGTGGATCAGGGGCACCAGCTGGTGGAAGAGGCAGAGGTGGTCGAGGATGGAGTGGATTCACAAGTTTTGGTGAAAGGAGTGATCCTCCACATAAAGGAGAGAAGGTGTAGAATCATTTATAATCCAAGATAACTATGTTAATGTATCTTTTAGTTGACAATGTTAATGTCTTTCTGTGTATTAGGATGTCCCTGAAGGTGCTTCAGATTGTTTAGTTGGTTTGACTTTTGTAATTAGTGGAACACTTGACAGGTATTTCTTTTATATGAAGGTTGCATTCTTAATTTTTGTAATATTGTTTCATGTTCTTTTATCAGTTTGATTTTGTCTTGAACTGTGGCTATGTGATTAGTTTGGAGAGAGAAGAAGCTGAAGATTTAATCAAACGCTACGGTGGCCGTGTTACAGGATCTATTAGCAAAAAAACGGTCATTACATGATATTTTCTTTTTCTTTTTTTCTATTTTCTTTTTGAACTTTCCAGTATGTACTGCTCCTGGTATGTAATTAACATTTAAATTTTTTTTTTCTGCAGAATTATCTCTTGTGTGATGAAGATATTGGAGGGCGGAAATCATCTAAAGCCAAGGAGCTGGGGTATGTCACTTCTCGATATCATTCCTCATTCTGCTTCTTTTCTTAATTAGTATTTCTGCTTCTGTCTTTGTGTAGTACTGCATTCCTTACTGAGGATGGGCTGTTTGATATGATTCGTGCGTCAAAACCATCAAAGTCAGCCACAGTAGAAGAATCAAAGAAATGTGCGGAGAAAATTTCTTCTTCTCTGCCTAAGAGACTTCCAGAAAAAATAGCAATGAAAAGTATGCCCAAATTGCTATGTGCTTTTGTTCATTTATGTTCAATATTTAATCGAATATATAATGACTTTCTTTTTATTGCTATGTTTATCTTATCATATTTTTTGTACTTATTAAAAAAATAATATTTTCTTATACAATTAATTGTTTTCCTTGTATTTCTTTGGTTTGGGCTTCTAGTTCTTGATATTCCTTTTTGTTGTGATGTTGAATTGGGCACATGAATAGGGTTCTTGTATTTCTATCTTACCTCATTTATGAACCCATGTCTTATCCTTTGGCATTTTTTTTAAAGTCTTGACTGCTCGATTGTGTGAAGGTTCTTATGGTAAGATTTGTTTGTGCAAACTGAATGTGGGGTTAGAGTAATCAACATTGACTGATGAAGATGAATTAAAAGAACTCATAAAACCTTTGGCGACATAAAACCCTACCTTTGCTTTGAGGTTCTAGTGGTTGTGCCGCTGTGCATGCCACCGGGGTTGCTTCTCCGATCTATGGACCCATTCCGATGGGCTCCTCATCTTCTTTGCAGCCAGTATCGTTTGCAAATAAGTTTTTCTGTAGTCTCTTCTTGGCCTCAGAAAATCCTTTAAACCTGTTCAATCCCACAAAGCTGAATCTGCCATGTTTTTTACAGTAGAGGTGGTGCGGCCCCTTTGTAGTTTGCTTTAATTGAGAAATTTTCACGTGGAAGACTTGCTTTTGAGAATTTACGTAAAACCTTCTCTTTTGGTTTAAAAGGGAGTTTTGAGTTAGGTTTCTTAGATAGCAAATGCGTCCTCATCCAGGTGCATAGGGAGGAGTTCCAGCACCTACGGATGCATGAAACTTGGTACATAAAGGGGCAATGCCCATTAGTATTTCAAGTGGACTCCAGACTGTTGTGCACATCAGGAATCCTCCATTGTTCCAACATGGTTGGAACTGGAGTTTCTTCCAGTTCACTTCTATAATTAGTCATCTTTGTTCTCGATTGGTTTGGTGGTGGGGAAGGCTATGAAGATGGATGCAGGAACAAGTACAATAGCATTAACAAGGCCTCGCTCTGCTCGAGCTTGTGTGGAACTTGATCTTCTAAAAACCCTCTCTCTATGCATTTGGCTAGGTGTGGGACTGGAGAATTTGGGCAGCCTGTAAACTGCAAAAGTTTACTGCTATACTGTAAAAACTGCTACAAATTGGTCATGCAGAGGCTACGTGCATGGCTAAACACCAGGAACTGGCTCCAAAGGGAGAGGCTGACAAAAAAAGATGAAGGGGGAAAGTTGATGCTAGGGTGGTATCTTCTCATGAAGGAGAAGGGGGAAAATGATGGTGATAAGGTGAGAGAGAAATAAGTTGCACCAGGGGCAATAATAGGGAAAGCCATAGTTGTTAAAGGCGAGGCGTACAAGGTCCCCTGGAGCCTAGGCACAAGGCGAGGCGCTAGCTTGAGCAAATCTAGGCTCATGACATTATAAAGAAATAGAAACTAATTTATAGCATTAATATGTTGAAAATCTAGAATCAAGAAGTAAAACTATGAACTGAATTTCAATTATAAAAAATTAGACACACTTGCATGTGAGCCAATAAACAAGAAGAATAATAAAATTTGAAATCTAAATATTCCATTCCCAAACCGAAATGAAAAATTTTAAACATCCACAATCAAAGAGAAAACAAAATTACATAAATTTTATTAAAATCTAAAACCCTAATAAAACTAATTTTCTTAAATAAACAATTAAACAAATAAATAAATAAAAAAAGAAAAAAAAGAAAAAAAGAAAAAGAAAACATCTGAAGCTGCTGAAAAGGGCAACAGCTACAAGAAGAAGAAAAGGGGAAGTAGCAGAACAGGGGAAGAACATGGCAGCAGCTGGAAGAAGAAGATTCAAAGCAAGAAGAAGATTCGAAGGAGAAGGATAAGAAGATTCGAAGGAGAAGGAGGAATCGGAGAAGAAGATGTGAACCTGGAATCTGAACAACGGTGTGGGGTCTGGAATGCTCTGCGATGCTTTTCTGCATATGGAATCTGAACGAAGGAGGCTGAACAACTGTTTTTTTTTTTTTAAAATAAATGGGACCTGGGGCAAGTCTCGTGCAAGGTGAGCCTTGTGCCCAGGCGCAGCAGGCGCATGCCAAAGGCAAGGCTTGTGCCTAACCCTGGGCAAGGCGCAAAGGGTGTGCCTCGTTGTGCCTAGTGCCTGGGAGTTCACCCAGGCCCGCTTGTGACAACTATGGGGAAAGCGCTTGTGGACAGCACTAAGGCTTGTGATTGTTGTGTTGATTGTTAGACAAGGGAGGATAGTAATTCATCAATGGACGAAGGTAGTGAGTCCCAGTCTTTCACCAATGCTAGACCTGTGGAAGTTGAAAAGAAGGATGACATGGAAGATATGCATGACTCTTTTAAGTCCCATGGTGGTTGGTAAAGATCGTAGAGAATCTATGATTGATAATCTATCCCCCCGAGCTTTGGATGAGGACTTAGTAAGCAATAATGGGAAGGATCAAAACAATTGGGAGTTCAAACATGTTAAGTGTAGGAAACACTAGGCAAATAAGTTGCAATTAAAACTAGGTATGCTGGAGCAGGGCAGTCTACAAAATCTTCTTCTTATTAATATGTGAGTTCCTTTTTTGAAACTTAAGAGGGGCAGCAAATGCTGCTGCAATGAGAAGAATAAAAAACTCAAAGGGAGCTTATCAATTCTTTGATTGGATTGATGGAACTTTCAATGTGTATATTGAGGTGATTAAGGATATGTATGAAGGTATAGTCACTAGTGTTTGAATAGAAGGAGATGATACATGTGCATATCCTATTAATTTATGCTCACATCAAGGATCATCTTTAAGTCTTTACCTCTTCATTCTAGTGATGGATGAGCTCACCAAACATATTCAAGATTGGGTACCTTGGAGTATATTGTTTGCGGATGACGTAGTAATAGTTGATGAAAATATAATAGATCTTAATACTAATTTTGAAAGATGGAGAAGTCTTATAGTCTAAAGGTTTGAAGGTTAGCAGAAGCAAGACGACATGCATGCATTATAATTTTAGTAATGTTGGGAGAGATGGTGCGGTCAAAATTGGAAATCAAGAGATTCTTAAGGTTGATCATTTTAGATATTTAAGTTCAATGATTCAGGGTAATGGCGAAATCGAGGAGGATATTACTGATAGAGTCAAGGTAGAATGGCTAAACCGGAGAAGTACAGTTGGGGTGATATGTGATTGTAGGATACCATTAAACATCAAAGGAAAATTTTACAATACTGCAATAAGACCAGCAATTCTGTCTGGTTCAGAATGTTGGTAAAACACGAAACATGGCTAGAAAATTGATGTGATAGAAATGATGATGTTAAGGCAGATGAGTGGGAGATGAGAATGAAGGGAAATTTATGAGTGGGAGATGAGAATAAAGAGAATAAAAAATATTTATGATATAAAACTAAATTAAAATAAAGGGAAAATTTGTCTATCTCATCCCAAAATTTACTTCAATCCATTTTAAGCATATTCCGTTAATTTAAACGGAAAAAAGTTAGTTTCTCACTTTGTTCAAAGATAAATCTAGGTAAAGTGTAGTTTTTTGAAGTAGAGGGGTGGTAAAGTGATAATTAGGCAGAGTAGAGGGGGTAAAGGGCAATTTACCCTTTGGATTATTTTGTTGAAGTGGAGGGGGGTAAAGTGATAATTAGGCAGGGGGGTAAAAGACAATTTACCTTTTGGGTTATTTTGTCGGAGACGTTTAGAACATTTAGGTTCCGTTAGTCTAGTGTTTCTGCTCCCTGATTTCTGTTTGTGCTCCTAGAATTTTGGGATTAATTTATAGAAATGTGTTTTGTAAACATGTTTCGTTTCCCAAATATTTTCAAAATATTGGGCGTAATTCCTGAATTGCTTGAGAATTTGAGAAACAAAAAAATGTCGATTTCTATTCACTCCCACAAAACTATTCCCAAACTATTTTTTAATGGTAAATGTTGAGAACCGCCACCATGCCGGCCACAACCCCCACTAGCTGCGGCCACCACGCTAGCTGCGGCCACCACGCTAGCTGCTGCGCCGCCGGCCACCACCACCACCATGTCGATCCACAATTACCACCGCTTCTTCTTCTATCATATCCTCTTTCTCTCTCTCTCTCTCTCTCTCTCTCTCTTTATATATATGTGCGTGTATATATATAAACAATCCAAGCTTAGTTGCAACCAAAAACGTTTTTTGTTTTTGTTATGAGAAATTATAAGAATATTTTAAGAATAATTATCATTACCAAACGCAATTCCGTTCTCACAGTATTCCGAAACGGAAACAAAATTCTCATCCCATTTTATTGGGAGTAGAAAAAGAAAAGCAAAAACGTTAATCAAACGCCACCTTAGGTGCTGTTTGGTTCAATTTTTGATTTTCCCCCCTGAAAATTTGAAATCAAATTTTGAAAATTGTGAGAAGTTGTTTGATTTAGTTTTAAAAAAGAGAATATTTATTAATAATTGTTTAAATCGACGTGATTGATTGAAATATGATGTTGAAAAAGAAAGATGGTAATGATTTTTGTTGTGCGAGTGTGTGGTATAGAAAATTTGTGATGAAATAAAAAGTAAAGATTACATAAAAGTTCAAATAAATTAATAGAATATCAAGCATGAAATGAAAACTAGGCGATGTGATAGATTGAGTATTATGAAAATTGTTTCACAAAAGTGTTTTTGAATCATTTTGTTAAAAGTGAATAGTATTTTGAGTTTTTAAAACAGAGAACAATATTTGAAAAGTGAAATAAACAACCCCTGAGCTACTTGGGAGTTGGATCTGCATTAAGCATCTCTCTAATAATATGCAATGTGATCCATTTCTTATATAGCGGGCCTAGGCCCGTACTTAGGCTTCAAGTGCACAAAGGAGGTGCACATCTTGCGCTTGGCTAGCCTCAGGTGGGGCTCATTCAACAAGGCGTGACTATAGGGAGCCTAGGCTTTGCTAATTCAATGGGCTCATTAAATATATGTTTACCTCATGGATCTCTTAATTACATTAGATAGAATTTTATCCTTCCAAATACAATGGTCTAACACGATTAACATGATTATTTAATTATTTGCCTACATGCTATATAGTTCAATTTAGTACAATAATATATTTATTGCTAGGCGTAGTTAATCCTCAACATCAGTGCTGTCGGAGCTGATGAGACCATGATGTGTTGCTATAAGGTATAATTTAGAGGCGTATTATATCTTTATTGCTATAAATGATGGCAAAACAAATTTGTTTCACAGATTGTCGTAGTATTGCCCTCAGCATCAGTGCCAGTGATGTTATTATTTTTTTCTCATATTCTTGGCTAGTTTTGTATTCCTATTTTGATTAAGATTCTATTTATAGAGTTGTATTTTGTTTGGTAATTATTTGTTGGTTTTAGAGTCTTTGTCCAACAAGAATTAGGGTTGAGAGTTTAAGAAACAGGAAGATGAGGGATCCAACACTACTTGTAGATGTTTTTTGGTGTATGTGTTTCTCTTCCACCATCTCCTTTATTAGTCTATGATCGTAGTGGAAATGCTTTCCATCCATAGAGGCAGACATAATTTTATTTATTTTATCTATTGCTTATGTTAATAGGATCTCTTTACAGATTGAGCTTTCGCCTCCCACCAACAAGTGGTATTAGAGCTAATGGTTGGTGATTTTGAATTAGTGGACACGAGATTTGTTTTGGTGAATTTTGGAGCAATTACGTCAGTTTGAAAAATCTAGCCATTGATCATGCTAATTGAAGTACCTATTAAAGAGATACACATGCGAGACACAAATTTCTTTGGAAGCAGGGTGATTTGAGATTTCATAAATCTTGTCTAATGAAAAGTCTTTCGTTGAAGGTGAGAACCAAAGGTGATGCTAGAGATTTGGTCATGTGTTATCGGTGGGAGGAATGGAAAATTCATTAACTTGTCCTAAAGATTGGATCGTTGATCGAGGTCTGGTTCTGAAGAAATTCAAAATGTTGTTCTTTGCATAGATTACCTAGTAATAGTCAGTTTTGATCGTTTATAAAAGTATTTGGTGTTGTTTGATGATATGCTTTGAATTGGAGGCCACAAGATTGCGGAGATGGTGTTAGGATTGATGCCACGAAGACATCTAGACCCTCAAAAGCTTTGAAAGCAGAATACATGAAGAGGGTAATATTGTAACCTTTGGACCTACTGGGAAAGCATATGGCATGAAAGAGCAAGGTTATGCTAGAGATGGAGGGGAATGCAAGTTGAGCGAAGGAAGACCAGTGTAGAACAATCACTAAGATTTGAATTAGTCTCCAAGCGATGAAAGCGATTGTGACAAGAAGGTACAAGTAAGGTGCGGTTAAATCTTGATAGAGTGATGGACTCTCATGGAGCAAAATGCTTGATGACTCGTATAATTAATTGTCTCGTGGGGCCCGTTAGGCAAGGTGGAGTAAGTTCTCCGTAGGGTCTTCTTGGAAGAGTAATGATGATTTGGAGAAAGATTTCAAAGCAAGGGGAGAAAGACTTGGATGCTTATATACCGATGAAAGACTCACGTGAGGGATGTCATGTGTGAATGGTTAAAGCCAGAAATGTCCGATGCACGCAAGATGGAGTTTTAGTCATTTAGGTCCCGTTTGGTTGACGATCACAAAATTGTTTTCGGTTTCAAAAGCATAAAAACAACTATTATTATTTTAACAACACAGCTCAAAAACACTTGAACATAACAATTTTTACAATACTGAATTTATCACATTACCTACTTTTAATATTATACTTCAATTATTTTTTAAGTTTAATTTTTTTTCTATATATCTATATTTTTATTTCTCTACAAATTTTCTCCACCACAGGTTCACCCAACAAAAATCATTATCATCTTTTTTTCTCTTTACATCATATTCTAATCAATCACATCATTTATACTTTTCAATTTTTAATATATTGTTAATAAACATTCTCTTTTTCATAATTTTTGAAAAGTAAACCACACAACTTACAATTTTCAAGAACTGTTTTCAATTTTTTTTAAAAACTGTATTTGACAAATAAACGAAACAAACGCTTGAGAATCTCTTTTAAGGTGGAGTCAATGATTGACAGAAATTTGATCTAAGGTGGATATTGTTAGGAATTGTCTCTCATATTCCTAGTTAATTTTTTATTATTAATTTGATTAGGATTCTATTTATAGAGTTGTATTTTATTTGGTAATTACTGGTTGGGCTTAGAATCTTTGTCACAAGAATTAGTGGGGCTTTGTAAATAGATACATAGTGTTTTGGTTGAGGCTTGTGGGAGAGATGTAGCCGTTTGTGGGAAGAGTGGTGAGAGTTGAGGGTTGAGAGTTTACAAAACACCAGGGAGACTCCTCCACCATCTCTGTAATTATTCTATGATCGTAGTGGAAATCTGTCTCATCCGTAGGACTGTAGATGTAGGCATAGTTATGCCGAATTATGTAAACCTTTATGTCCTTGCGTGTGTTGATTTATTAATTTTGTCTGTTGATTGTGTGAATCAAGTTTTGATATGAATCACGCCTCCACCTCCTGCCCAATGAGTGAGACCTTGATGCTTTGGTCCACTAGCCTTTGAAACTAGGATGTTGCCTACATAACGTACTTGAGAAGAGTTTATGTAACTGCTCTGTTTCTGTGGATGTCAACTTTATAATTGTTTTTTGCACTAATGTAATGTGGAAGGTGCTTTATTATGGTTTCGTTCCGTTGCACGGAATTCTTCCAATAATTCTGAATCGAATCTTTTAAAAAAAACACATACTCTCATTTTGATAAAATGTCTTTCTGCGTCTTTTGGGAAAGTTGAAAATGTTCTCACGGACTATATGGTTATGTTTGTTGACCTTTAGTTGTTTCAAATTCTTGCGGACAAAGCCTGCTACAACATGATACTTGCTCCATTGCAAGAAGATTGGAGGTTTAAGGAAAGAATATGAGGGCAATCCTCATCCCATTATATTTCTTGTGGGCCCTGACCTTACAGATGGTTATGGTTGTTGCATGTTTTTTCAATTACAGAGCTTCTTTGGGTAGAAAATTTATGATCTTTTGTTTTACTAGATATTTGCCCCCTCTCAATTTAATTTTATTTTATCCATTATTTTAGTCAAATTTTTTCTAGAGTCTTAAATGAAGACAATTTGTTCCTGTTCTTTTTCTTCTTCCTTCTTCTCCCCTCTTTTTTGGGGTTTTCCCAGAAGATCAAGTTGACACCTTTTCAGAGAAAAATGGATCCACCAAAGGTTTAACCCCTCGTGCCTCTCCTGTTAAAAAGAAGGTTAATACCAAAGAGCAATCTTTGTTGCCATGGACAGAAAAATATCGGCCAAAGGTTCCAAATGACATAATTGGCAATCAATCCCTGGTAAGTTTGCTAGCTGCTGTACTGTATCTTTGCAAATACCCCCTTACGGAGGGATTTCGATTTTAATGTGTTTCAATGGAAATACTTTGCAGGTGAAACAGCTTCACGATTGGCTTGTGAATTGGCATGTGCAATTCCTGAAGAGTGGCAGTGATGGGAAGGGTAAGAAGCAGAAAGATTCTGGTGCTAAAAAGGCTGTACTATTAAGTGGTACTCCTGGTATTGGGAAGACTACTTCAGCAAAGTTGGTCAGTCAAATGATTGGTTTCCAGACAATTGAGGTGGAGCACTATTTTGAATTGTATTGCTCATTTCTGCTTCCTGGCCATGTAATCACTTTCAGCTTGTTTATCTTGTTCAGGTCAATGCTAGTGATAGCCGTGGAAAAGCTGATGCTAAAATTGAAAAAGGAGTTGGTGGAAATACTGCGAATTCCATAAAAGAACTTATAAGTAATGAGGCGCTGAGTGTTTACAAGGATGGGTTAGTAACTCACTACTGCTTTGGTTTGTGGAAGGCATGCATTAAGAGGATGCAGGATTGTCTCCCTGTTTAATTAATAATAAATAAATATTTTTTGATATCCTTAAGTAATATTGCAGCTCCAAGCATCCAAAGACTGTTCTGATCATGGATGAAGTTGATGGCATGTCCGCCGGAGATAGGGGTGGAGTGGCTGATCTAATTGCCAGCATCAAGATCTCTAAAATTCCAATAATCTGCATCTGTAATGACCGCTATAGTCAGAAACTAAAAAGTCTTGTGAACTACTGTTTACTTCTTAGCTTTCGGAAACCAACAAAGCAGCAGGTCATTTAATTAAATGTCTCCGTGATTTTGTCTTCTTCGTGCTTTCTATTGAAATTCATTGTCGATGTATGCTTATTCAATTTCTGATGTTGACTTTTTGATGGTAACCGCGGTCACTCGATTGATGGTATTTCGATTGCGGAGGAGATTCTTTTAGTCATGTAGTTTGTTGATATATTCCACATATTTCTAGGATGTTGTTTTCTCTTGGGTATGTTGACTCAACAAGTACTACTTAATTTCTTTTTAGTTAACATTGGTGTAACGAATATTGCACTATTTACAATGTTTTATGTATTCTCATTTTATCAATTATATTCATATCCTTTAAAATATTTATATATATGTGGTTTACTCCCCTAGCCTTGTGCTTACGCTTTGCCTTGTGGATACTAAAGAGCCTTGCCTTTTCAAGCAATGCTTAGGAGTTGTGAAGAAAGCCACCATCCTATGAAATTAAAAATTATACTTCGAAAATTATAAATAATTGTCTACAAAAACCAATTAAAAATCAGTTGTACATTAAAATGTTTAATGATAGTCATAGTCAATTTATGTAAAGTAAATATACCTTGTGCCCCCTGTAGGTGTAGTTTACTGTGTTCAAAGACAGTTTTGAATAAGAGAATCATCTCTCTCTCTCTGTGCATCAAAATTTGCTTTTGCTGTCTCCTGCTCACTTTACCCCGTAGAGGGGAAGACTAAATGCGCAGACATACTGGAGCAATCTTAAAGATGTGAAGGTGGCTGTGCTTCTTACCTTGAATTTTCTTGCTTGGCTGGTAATATGTTTGGAATTACAGAAGGTTTACAGTATATCGTTGCAGTGTAAGCTGTAGCTGGATGCTTGTGGAAACATCCAGAGGAGATGCCTTTGCTAGGGAGGGTTAGGCGTATGGATTTTTGTCTTCTTTAATTTTTAATTTGGAGTTTTCCATGTAAGTTATCTCAAAATTTAGGATGGCGAATGCCTTATCGGAGAATGGACAGTATCATGGCTCAATCATTGCCCAGTTAGTGAAGGATATTCCACTTTGGGACTCTCCCTCTGGGGGGAAATGTTGCGACAGCTTCACACAATTTCTATTCCCTTTCCATGGTCTTAGTGATCAAAGGTCATTTTTTGACTGGTTGATCTACTGAAGTAAGAGTTCAGTCAGGAGCGCACTCATGGTTTAGTTGGTAGCTAGAGATTTTCTTTTGTTAAGTAGCAGTATATTGAAAGGTTCCCCTCAATGGGGTGAAACCGATGTGAAAAATGTTACTTTGAAACTCCTGCAAAATAGATGTAAAGGATAAACTATGAGATGGCCCATCGCCTCTATACCAAAAGAAAGCATATACATAGAAGATTCTTCAAATATGAAGACGCCTATTAGAAAACCCTCCTATTTTGGTCCTTCAGGATGTTCCAAGAGTTTCCCAAAAAAAAAAGAAAAAAAGGAAAGAATCATTGGCAATGATTCATGAAATGAGTTCCTGAGGCAGGCTTCTCACAAAACTGTTCAAAACAGTAAACATTAAGCTTGCATGCAGCACCTTACATTTGTAATGGGGAAAATCAAACCCCTAAGTGTAACCATCAACTAACCTAATCCTTAGATTGTTGTCATCCCTAATACAATTGCTTTCATTCTTTAGTAAATAGAACAGTATTAAAATTGGTTGCACTGTTCCTGTCATGCTTTTTTTTTTAAGATTCTCTTTGTGCTATATTTATTAAATGACATAAGGTGAATTTGTTCATGCAGATGTCAAAGAGGTTATTGCAAATCGCAAATGCAGAAGGCATCCAAGTTAATGAGGTACTTCTGTTGCTATATTTAGGCCTTTTTGTCCACTTGGAGTCGTCCTGTGCAACTGCTACATCATTCAAATACAAAACCCAAAAAAAAAAAAAGAATAATTATTTAGATAAATTTATATAAAGTTTGCTTAAAACATGAATTCCTTTTAATCTAATATAAATAAAGGATAATTATTTAGATAAATTTATATAAAGATTGCTTAAAACATGCATTCCTTTTAATCTAATGCTCACGTTATTCCTATTCATATTTGGGTTATACTTGATAAGCGACTTAGGCTACTAACGTTTGGATGGAGACGTCACAGCAAACTTTGGTTATAAAAAACTCTGTTGCATGTATTCATCGTAGTTGCCAATTTTACAACACAAACATCACACAGGACCTAGTTTGACGTGTTATACTGTCCCTTAAGTGCTAGGAATTCTTTCAACTTCTAAAATATTCTGGAATATGTAGAAAGAGGAGATGGTTTCCTTCGAAACCTTATTTGTACTTGAAAAGATCAGTAGAACTAGTTTGCTTTCTAAACATGCGATCAGAGTTTGGTGGGGAAGACATCTTAACTGCACCACACCCTATTGACCAGCTGAGAAGGACTGCAGCGGTAGTATCTGAGACAAATGGACCGCTGGCCTTCATATTCTTTCTAGTGAGTGGTGTGTAGGGCAAGTCCTTGTGTTATGAAGAAAAAATATATTATATGCTTATACCCATAATGAATCCCACATAAGCTATTATTAGATGTCAAATTTAAATGACAAGGTTAAATGATATTTGAGTATTAACTCTGGTTTGATCTTAGTAACTGTCAATTTTTTTTATGGATGCAATCATTCTGCCCTCCCAAAAGACGAAGTGCATTTTTTTTTCTTTCTTCACTGATTGATAAGTAGTGATTAATTTTAATGCATACACATACGCTTGAATATAAGCTATAAGCAAGTTCGGGCTCTTTGGCTTCTGGTTTCTGTCTTATACATCTTGCCTGGGTTAACAATTGACTGCCTTCCCTTTTCTTCTCTTTACGTGTTTTCTTTATTTATTTTTCTTCTCCTGCTAGAATCTAATATAGCATGTGTAGATTCTGTTATTATGTTTCAGACGTTATAAAATGTAAAATTAGTCTTACATGAAAAGCTTGGAGGGGTTTTTAGCCATAATTATTAAAGGTTTTGGGCGCATTGAGGTGCAAAGGTCTCCTGGAGTTAAGGTACGAGACAAGGCGCTAACCAGAGCCAAATAAGGGACACAACATGAAAAAATACCTAGAGAATAATTAATAGCATTGTTAAATTGCAAATCTATAGATTCTACACTCAATAGTGAAACTATGAACTAAATTTCAATTATTAAAAATAAAACATACTCGTGTATGAGTCAATAAATAAAAAGAAAGAACTAACAAAATTTCCGAATAAATTCAAGCATCCAAGCAGCCCATTCCAAAATCCAAATAACACTTTTTGAACATCCATTAAAAAGAAGCAAATAAAAATACGTCAATAATCAAATAGCATCCTCCTCATCCAACAAAACAAAGTCATCTTCATCATTTGCCTCGTGGTCCTCCCATCCATACTCTTTCTCTTGAGATATCTCTGAATTTGCATCTTCTTCATCTATAAGGTTAGTTGGGGTGGAAAAAGAGCTTGCTACTCTTTCTAGGATTCATCCTTGGAGTGAACTTGATTTAGAATTATATTTACTCTCTCATACTCCAGCAGTTAAAATGACGTCTCCTCATGTCAATCCATTTTCGTCATCATGAGCATACTCATCATTGGCATCACCATCAGAATCTCCATCAATTTGACCAATTGACCATTCGTTGCTTTCTTCAATATCAGTCAATGGCATAGGATCAATAGTGTCACGTGCTTAATATCGCGGATCAATGCCCTATTATACTTCAGAAGCACCAAATCGTTTAACTGAGCTTGATCTAACCTATTTCTCTTCTGGATGTGAAACTGCGATAGATTATTTGCAATAAGATTAAATGATTAATATTTACTTATATTTCTTCACTTGTATAGTAAATTTAACATAATAAAAACACTTACATGTTAAAAACACTCCAATCCTGTTCATAGTTACACTCATGTAAGACTAAGAATTTTTCTCGCAAACTTCTACAAGTTAGGTGTTAAACCACTGTATAACGACCACCATCTGACTGCAAAAGTTAATTTGGAACCCTTAAATTTAATGGAGACAAATGAGTGGATAAAAAAAAAAAAAAAGAAAAAAAAAAGGAAGAAGCAGCAGCTAAAAGTCACCTGATGAGCTTTTGTTTCTTTGTCTAATGGTTATATGTATCCCAAAAAGGCCTTCCATTTTCCCAATTTGCCCCGCTTATATCTTCTGTTTCAAGATTTGGACCAACCTTGAAATATAATTATATAAGCCCTTCAACACCTCCTCATCTTGGTCAATATTCGAGTCCACATAGAAGTATATTCTGGATTAAAAAAAAGACATGTTGCTTGCAAAGGATGATGAAGTTGATATGCCACCGATAACCAATAATTTAGAAAATTTCTCTATATTTCTCCTCATTCTCTTTGAATGATATTGTAATAACTTTTTTGGCTCAATTTATAGCCTCATACATATATCCCATGGGAAGTTTTTTCTCCCTATCAGCCAAATGTAGCACTCGAACAGTAGGGCTTGAGAACTTAAGGACGAAGATGACATTGTTCCAAAATGATGGCATAAGTACATTTTCTTTTGCCCTTTTACCTTGTCGCTCTTTTTCCCATTTGCTAATGGTCCATTTATCCGAAGTGAACATCTTCCTCAAGTTATTCTTCTGTTGATGAAGTCTTGACAACGTGATAAAGGTCGTAGCAAATCAAGTTTTTTGCAGGCCTTAGCAATTCCTTTTGACGAGTAAATATTCTAATCGTATTAACCATATAGGTAGTATAAAATATAACTATTTAAGAACACAACTCTTTGAAATGTTCTTTTCATATTAGGTAGTTTGAAGATGTTTTCTAACATCAAATTCAAACAGTTGGCGGAACATGGTGTCTAATATAAGTATGGTCCTTCAACAACCTCCCTATGAACTATGAAAATAAAAAAATAAAATAAAAATTAAAAAAATATGTATTATAATTAAAACAAAAAATATTAGATATTAGAAGTTAAAATTACCGGCCATTACATTAGTTGCGGCACTATTTGTAACCACTTGCACTACAGTGGGATTCTCCAATTATTCATGCATTGGGGAAGTGATTCAAATATTTCTCTCCATTCTTCGCATAAGAGGAAGCATCAATGGATTCAATAAACATGTTTCCCTGAGGAATATTAACTAAGAAATTAATTAAAGTCCTCTCTCGCTTGTCTTTCCAACATCTGCTATAATAGAACATCCATTTGTTTTACATTCCTCCTTGTGAGTTTTAAGCATAACATTTGTATGTTCCACCTCCATCTTTAGTAGGGGAACTCTAATTCATGGTATGATTCAACTTCCATTCCTTGATTATAGTGTCCAATACCCTTAATCATAGCTTGAAAACTATCATAATTCATAACACTGAATGGAAGTCCTGCATCATACATCTATGTCTCTACGAGTGTACAAACTTGACTCTTTCTTTGTTGGATCATTGTTATCCAACTTAGTTTGCTTCCACTTTTGTTTTTTCACAACAATTTTTGGATCAGGGGTGAAATTCAAATCAACAGGCCCTTATTGCTTTGGTTTTTTTTGGAGCAAATTGTATATGATTTTTCGCTTGATGCAACTTGTCTTTTACCGGACGTCACCTCTTGAACCTCATCATCATCCTCATCCCCATTTTTGAAGTCATCAAAGTCCGGTAGTTCTAAATTAACTTGCTCTTTCTATTTTCCTTTTCGCACATATGTATTCTTCGGTTTTCTCCTTTACATGAGATGGACCTTTTTTGCAAATGGTAACATTCCTATGTCCGCCAACAATGTCTTTTTTAGCCCGAAATATGCCTTCTTTGGTTACTTTTGCACAAAAGTTGCATGTCTTGTAATTTATGTAATTTGTGTCTTATGGATTTGCCAAATGTGCATATTTTCATGTTGGATCTATTGATCCTTCACTCTATTTAATTCATCCTTCACTAGCCATTTAATTTGATTCCTAATAAATAGAGATTTTAGCGTAAAATAATAATTGATTAGTAATATTTAGAAACAATAATAACATAAAAAAACTAAAATATTTATAAGCAACAATAGCATAAAAAAGCTAAAATGAAAAATCAGGGAAGAAGCAACAGTAAAAAAAAATATATATAAAAATACAGAACCGTAGAAGAAGAAGAACAAGCGAAGAAAAATATGGGAAGAAGACGAAGAAGAAGCATAAGGTAGGGGTAAAGAAGAACAAACAAAGAAGAAGAAGAAGAAGAAGCAGCAGCAGCTAAGAAGAAGACACAAGACCAAAGAAGAAGACACATGGCAGAAGAAGAAGACACATGCGAAGAAGAGGATGCACCTAGAGGCTGAATTCTCTAGAACGATCAACACGAACCTTAGGTTGGAGCCCTTTGATTCCTTTCAATGCTCTCCTTCGTGCTCTCATTCAATTCTTCAGGTAGGGTACATTTTAATCAATGACTTAATTTGTAATTTAAAGTTGAAAATTTATGGACTCTGGACTTTTTGTTTTTGAGGAACTTCAGTGGAGTGAGGAGATCCTTATTGATAAATGCAAAGAATACAAAACTCAAAGGGAGCCGAGGCTTGACCTCTGAAACGAATCAAGCAATAAATAAAATAACAAAAATACAAAAAATTCAAGCATTCAAACATGACTTAAGAAATTCCTTTTATTTTCCGAATGTTAGGGAAGTGAAGCTTTTCCAGTCTTAAGCATCCATGAACGGTTGCCGGACATTCTGATTCAAACCAAAAGGTCTGATTTTCTCCAGCACTTTCTAACTTAGTAACAGGTCAACAACCGTGTTAACTTCCCTATAGCGCAGCGAAATAGAAGCCTGAACCTTAGTAGCCGGAACCTTTATATTCCTAATCAGTGACGTTAATCTCTAAGGCAATGTAGATCTCCAACAACCATCTCAACTAGCCGAGCATTGTCAGTGACTATATCCACGGAGACCCATTCGAACTCAACACAGTACTGAAGCGCGATCCAAAGAGCGACTCATGTCAGACGCTGCGCCTAACCATAGGCGAGGTGCGTAGGTTGCATATGTGTGCGCCTTGCGCCCTTACACGCTTTTCACCACAATGGGTTTAGGAAACACAGATTCTTCAAAAATCATATGAATACCTAGTGCGCCTTGCGCCCTTGAACTAATATGAGATTCTCTGGGATTGATGCTCGGATTGACAGAAATGAATCAGAAATTGAGAAGTAATCAATGTGACGATAGTTTTGTTGGGGCGTGGGGTGGGAAGGTGGGTGGGATTCCTACATTTGGGTGTTCTACATTAGTCACTTAAGGGATTTTGCGGGTTAATTATTGACTTTTGTTTCTTAATAGGGCTCCTAGTGTGGTATTTAATTTTTATGGAGTTAGCTACTAATTATTATGACATGGAAAATACAAAGCTTCTGTAGTGATTTCAGGATTTATTTATCCTTGGACATCAATGATCTGCAGGGTTTGACCACTCAACTTCCGAAATCTTAAGCTTATTATTTCCATTCTCGCCACGCACAATGCATGCCCGCACACACACACATAGATATATGCTCTCTTTTTTCTCTACATTTTCTTATTCTTGAGCCGTCTATCTAACTGGATGTTCATGACACAAATTTATGGTGATTACATGATTGGAGTGATTGGACTGCATTGACTAGGTATAATGTGAGACCTCTTTGGAATCAAACCCTTGCTATGAATATTGTAACACCGTCTCATGATTTTGCCCTTATTAATACTAAGAACCTCGTATCATAGATTTTCATCAACTCTTTTTTTATTTTATTTTTTTAGATACAATTAATAAATACCTTAAAGGTTCATTTTTTCTTTTGGTATATATGTTGGGGGAGGGGGTTGAACTCTAAACCTTCCACAAGAGAGGCTAGTTACATATCCACTAAACTACAAGTCTTGGGATGATTTTCACCAAGTTGCTCCCATTAGAATTGAACCTCAGTTTGTGCTCACATATTTCTGCCAAACAATTATTTTGATATAAAGAAAATAGGGTAAATTTCACCACTGGTTTGTGGATTTTGGTTCAGGTGTCAGTTTGGGCCCTAATCTGTTTTTTCCCCAATTTCATCCCCAAAGTACGGAAGTGTTTCAATTAAGTCCAGATTGGATGGACTACTATGTTTTTTGATGACAAATCATGTGAATGGTGGCTTTTATTTAGGGGTTATGATTTTGAAATCTTGTTGGGTGGATTATCAAATCAGTACAGGGATGGGATCACCAAGAACTTGCAAAGCAAGGCTAGACACGGGGTTTTTGTTCATGCTGAAGTTCCTCTAGCATGAGAACAAGTTAATTGTTCAGGGAGAATTAAAACTTTAGGGAATTTATAAGTGTGTTGGCGAGGAAAAGTTGATTTACCTCTGCAGATCAACACTTTATGCTTATATAGCTGTGGTGGGTGAGATTTTATGTGAGTGTTGGCAAGGAAAAGTTACCCCTATATGTCAACACCTTATGCTTATATAGGTGTGGTGGTTGAGATCGTCATGGCCACGTATCACCAATATTTCATAGGAGTGGGCCTTTTTCCCATATGTTAGGGGAGTTGGTATATCCCTCATATCTAGGGAAATCTGCTACTTATAGCCTCGTTTTTTGAGACTTAAGGATCGGTCTCACTGCCATAATGATAAACTGAACTTGAGTTGTAATGTGCTGAGCTGCTCTTGCATGGTGGTCAGTTCAGCTATTTGTATAGGGGTTGAGGTTCTTCGACTATTAGTTCATGTTCTTTTTTGATTATTTGATATATGGGGATGATTTTTTATACATGATGTTCAGCGTTTTTGTTCATAAGTAGTGATGGTTTGGAGTTGTGGATATGGACAACCGCAAATTTACCAGTGGTGGAGGCAACGGAGCATTCATTTTGCTGCAGTGAATAAGGGGCAAATGATTGATAGTTTTTTCTTTTTATGTGGCAGTAGATTCAACAGTGGTGGAGATGGAGGGGCGTGCAGTTTCGGCTACAGTTAGGAAGAAGAAGATTAAGGTTTTTTTTTTTCTTTTCTTTTTTAATTTTTTTTTAACAACATAAAATGTGAAATGTCTTTTTCGCCCTTAAGTAAGAGCCACATGATGTGCATGTGATTGTTTCCTTAAAAAAAAAAATAGCAATCCATCCAATTTGGACTTAATTCAAATCCTTTCATACTTTGGGGACGAAATTGAGTAGAAAATAGATCAAGGGCCAAATTGATGCTCACACAAGCGTTCAGGGACTAACGGTGCAATTTACCCAAGAAAATATGGCATAGAGACATCTTAAAAATCAAAATGTACTATCAAAATACCTTAATTCAATTCGAATCCCCAGTCAGTAGTTAAATGCTTAATGCATTTTCCAAAAAGTTGTTACGGTTCTTAATTGCTCAAAACATTTGAACCTATTAGATTTTGACTCATTGCCCTCCTGACCCCACCTCCACTCCCGTTACCACTCCTGCTTCATGCTTCTTCCAAGGATTGATAATAAGCTTTGGCTGTAAGTGAGGTTATGATTGCTAAATCATCAAATAATTTTGGAAATAAAATGGAACACATTGTTTGATTTATGTATCACTTGTGACTTGTTAGATAACTGAACTCTTGTGATCAAGTCGTGTATAGAAAATATGTAATCTTCCAACTATCTGTTTGTTTGAATTTATGCATATATAAAGTAGAACTTATCTTCCAACTAACTGTTTGTTTGAATTTATGCATATACAAACTAGAACTTAGTGGGCATCTTCCAACTATCTGTTTGTTTTGGTGAACTTGTTCAATTTACTATGTTAAACTCCACATAGGATTACTCTGTTGCAACACGCGAATAGAACAATCTGTAGAGACTGAGGGATAAAATGAGGTACGAACTTTGCAAATCGATAACAGTAAAAAGTTTATGAAGACCAAACTCTTATCGGTTCATCTTTTGTTACTTCGGAAATCAAGAACTGGATACCTTTTGCATGAAACTTTTACTAATTAAACTTGGCAGGAGTTCGGAGAGTTCAAATTGATTGATTCTTTAGCTTGGATAGTTTTGGCCTTAGGAAGCGCCGAGACGCCTTAGAAGCTACCCTTGTTGAACACATTTTCGAAACGGATACACCATATGAATAGAACTTTGATGTTTGTGACATGCTAAAATCCTTGTCTTATTATTAAATTTGGCAAGAGTTCGGTGACAACTGGTCCATATTGATTGATTCTATTGCTTGGAAGTTTTGGCTTTAGGAAGCACCGAGATGCCTTAGAAGGTACCCATCTTAAACACATTTTCTAAATGGATACACCATATGAATAGGACTTTGATGTTTGTGACTCGCTAAAATCCTTGTCTTACTAGTTTATACCCGCGCAATGCGCGGGATATTGAGTTTTTTATTTACAGAGTTCAATTTTTTTAGTGCATATGATTTATTATTTAATTTGAATTGTTTACTTTATTAATGTCTAACTTAAGTAGATTGTAGTCTAAATATATCTATTTAAATTTTATTGTAAATTTTGTTAATTCAACTATATGCAGTAGTATATTTTATTGTTATTATAATTGAAAAGATAATTTATTAAATGATAGTTAAATTATATATTAATTCCACTATGCAATAGTATATGTTTTTGTCAAATTCGCAAAAAGGGAGAGAAAGATATGTTCTTATCCATGATTCATTCTCAACATCTACACACCAAAAAATATATATAAACATTAACCCACCCACTAAAAAAAATAAAAAAATTTAGAACTTTATAAACCTATGTGGTTAGACCGAATTACACTTTGTATTTTTTTTCCGTCCCCAATTACACCACATATTCTTAAGAATTAAGAGCAACGGTGAATGTTTTTGTTCACTTTGATAGTCAACGTGTAAACGTCAACTGAAATTAACTAATTAATGTCGAATGACATTTATACCTTTTAAAATTTTTAATAAGAATTATTTTAACACTAATTCAAAATATAAGGGTCAATAATGTTTTTTTTTCCCGTCATCTCTCCATTTGTCCATGTTTCACATTTTAAGTTTTTAACCTAATTCATTCTCAAGAAGAGAGTGATTATTAGCCCTCATTAATTGCTAGTGTTTTTCTCCAATTTTAATCGTGGTCCATCATTTCAATGGAGAGTAGGATTGGAGAGATGATAGATAGTTGAACCGTGATCATTCTCAAGGATTCGCTTCCACTTTTAATTATAAGATATAGATTATTTTCATCTTAAAATAGTACACAACGGGGATACATTGGTGATATGTTGGGATACTCCAAGATACAACGTTCTTTTTTGCAATATTCATATTTTTTGGAAAAAAAAAATTCTTTATACCGAATGCTAGAATATGCAATAGATGTCAGTTTTAGATGAAGGGTCAGATGAAGCCGAAATCGTTATTTTCATTATTTTCTCTGCAACAACAAAACCATGATTCCTCTAGCAAATTCGCACACAGCTGACAACTGTGCTGGCGGCTACTAATAGGTCTATTTTTCTCTTTTTCTATTTCCTTCTCTTTTACCCCTTCTCTTCTCTCCTCTTATTTATTTATTTGTTTTATGAGTAGTTTGTATAAAGATAAATTAGTTTTATACATACAACCATATTTACTTGTATGTATATGATAAAGTAAAAGGGTGATATGAAAAGAACGAGAAGACTTAAACTATTGTGTTAGCCTCTCCCTCAATTTATATTAGTAATCAGATGACAATACAAGAAACCTTAAACGATATGGGAAACCCTAAGCAATACTAGAAAGACATAATTACCCTTTAACACTCCCCCTCAAGCTGGAGCATATATGTTGTATGCTCCTAACTTGTTACAAATATATTTTATCCTTGAACCTCCTAATGGTTTAATGAATAAATCAACTAACTGATCAACTGACTTGACATGTTTAGTTTCAATATGCTTCTGTAATTCTTTTTCTCGAATGAAGTGACAATCAATTTCAATGTATTTTGTTCTCTCATGGAAGACTGGATTGGATGCAATATGAAGTGCTGCTTGATTATCACATACGAGGTCCATTGGTGAAGAGTGTTTGAATCCAAGTTCTTCCAACAAATGTTTCAACCAAGTTAACTCACAAGTGGTATGGGCCATCGCTCTGTATTTCGATTCTGCACTTGACCTCGCCGCAACTGTCTGCTTTTTACTCTTCCAAGAAACGAGATTACCTCCAACAAACACACAATACCCTGTAGTAGACTTCCAATTCGAAGGGGATCCGGCCCAATCTGCATCTGTATATCCCTTAATTTGAGTATGACCGAAGTTTTAATATAACAAACCATATCCTGAAGAATCTTTTAGGTATCGAAGAATACGAATCACTGCATTCTAATGATAAGTTGTGGGACAATCTAAGAATTGACTGATAACACTCACGGCAAAAAAAATATCTGGTCTAGTAACCGTCAAGTAGTTCAACTTCCCAACTAACCATCTGTATTGTGCTGAATCTGTCAATGATACACCTTGATCTGCTAATAGTTTGCTGTTTGGATTCATAGGTGAATCAATCGGTTTAGCTCCTAGTATTCCTGTTTCACTTAACAGATCAAGAACATATTTCCTCTGACACAGGTAAATACCTTGACTTGATCAAACAACGTCAATCCCCAAGAAATACTTCAATTGACTCAAATCTTTAGTTTGAAACTTTCCGTATAAAAACGTTTTGAGTTTCTGAACACCCTGGTGGTCATCCCCGGTGATCACGATGTCATCCACATACATAATTAAAAATATTCTTCCGACTTTACTGTGCCTGTAAAGCACAGAATGATCGACTCCACAATGACGAAGACCAAATTCAGTGACCAGTTCACTAAATTTCCCAAACCATACTCGAGGAGACTGCTTGAGGCCATAAATGGATTTCTTCAAGCAACATACCAAACCAGACTCTCCCTGAGCAACAGACCGAAGAGGTTGCTTCATGAACACTTCGTCAGTCAAATCGCCATTTAAAAATGCATTCTTGATATCAAGTTGATGCAACGGCCAATGAAAGGTGGCAGCCAAAGAGATGAACAAGCGAACAGAAGCGAGTTTGGCAACGAGAGAAAAGGTCTCAGAATAATCAAGACCATATACCTGAGTGTAACCTTTGGCAACTAAACGAGCCTTGAGTCGATCAATGGTGCCATCTGGATGAACTTTGACTGTGTACACCCATTTACATCCAACTATTGTTTTGTCAGGCGAAAGCGAGACAAGATCGCAAATACCATTCTGATATAAAGCTAGCATTTCCTCTTCCATTGCAGTCGTCCAACCAAGGTGACGGAGAGCCTCTGTGACAGACTTAGGAATAGAAATAGATGATAGAGAAACAACAAAAAAGGAATATGAAGGAGATAGATGTGCATACGAGACAAAATTAGAAATAGGATGTTGAGTACATGTACGCTTACCCTTCTGAACAGCAATGGGTATGTCCAGGTCAGACACGTATTCATGAATTGGAGAAGAATCTGAAGACACAAAGACGATTGGCTCAACGGTGGGAACTACCTTCTGGCGATAAGTGTATACATGCAAAGGCTGTGAATGACGACTAGGCGGGACAAGTTCGAGAGTGGAAGAAGATGGTGTCGGGTCTGGGAGGCTTGGTAAAGGAAGGGTGACATCCAGATCATCCCGAGAGGATAGGTCAGAAAAGTAAGGGGTGGACTAAAAAAAGTGACATCTGCACAGATGAAAGAGCGACGTAAAGAAGGACTATAATATCGATAACCTTTTTGTGTGCGAGAATAACCAAGGAAAACACATTTTATGGCACGAGAATCTAATTTATCCTTGCCAGGAGTTAACTAGTGGACAAAATAGACACATCCAAAGATACGGGGAGGTAAAGGAAACCAGGTTGATCGGGAAAAAAGAATAGAGTGAGGGACTTTGCCATTCAGAGTGGAAGACGGCATTCTATTGATCAAGAAGCAAGCTGTAAGAACTGCGTCTTCCCAGAAGTGTTTGGGAACATTCATCTCAAACATCAGAGTGCAAGCCACTTCTAGGAGATGACGATTCTTACGCTCAACGACTCCATTTTGCTGTGATGTGTGAGGACAAGAAGACTGATGCAGTATACCAGACTGTGACATGAATGAAGTAAATGATTGAGAAAAATATTCTCGAGCATTATCACTACGAAGTATACGCACGAGCACATTAAATTGAGTTTTAATTTCAGCACAGAAGGCAGAAAAAATGGAGAACAATTCAGAACGATCTTTCATTAAATAGAGCCATGTAACCCGAGAGAAATCATCAACAAACGTGACAAAATAACGAAAGCCAAGTGTAGAGGCAATATGAGAAGGACCCCAAACCATAGTTGTTAAAGGCGTGCTTAGGCGCTCGCCTAGGCGAGAAGCGCAGCGCAACGCACCTTCTGCGCTTCGCCTAGGGTTAGGCGACTAACCTACAAGAGGCGATCGCTTTTCTCACCTGGGCGTGAGTCGCGCCTCGCGACTATGGCGCGCCTCGCGACTATGGCGCGCCTTGTGAGTATCGACCTAAACCTAGGTCTTCTCCATCCAGACGGATCTTTCTTCTTCGATTTCAAAGGCCATCGTAGTCCTTTGAGGCCATCGCAGAGAGAGGAGAGCATCGCAGGTTCACATCTTCTTCGAATCATCATCGCGAGGCCATCGCAGCGAGAGGAGAGCATCGCAGGTTCACATCTTCTTCGAATCATCATCGCGCAGGTGAGTCCCCTTTTTCTTCTTCTTCCCATGTTCTTCTCCTTCTTCTTGAGCAAGCGTCGCAAGTGTCTTCCTTTTTTCTTCTTCGATTGTTTTTTTTTTCTTTTCCTTCTTGTTCAGCAGCTTCTGCTGCTCTGTTTCAGCGGCTTCCTCTTCCTCTGATCTTCTTCGGCTGTTTCCAGTTTCTGCTGCCTTTTTTTTTTTTGTTATTATTTATTTGTTTAGTTGTTTATTTGAAAATTTTATTTGTTAATTCTTGTTTGTTTTTTCTGTTATTATTTATTTGTTTAGTTGTTCATTTGGAAATTTGTTAGTTAATTCTTCTTATTTATTGGCGACTTGCGAGTATATTTTATTTTTTATAATAGAAATATAGTTTATAGTTTTATGTCTTGATTCTAAATTTGCAATATATTAATGCTATAAATTATTTTCTATTTTTTTAGTGTCGTGTGCCTGGCTTCGTTCAGGCTAGCGCCTCGTCTTGCGCCTAGGCTCCAGGACACCTTGTGCGCCTCGGTGTACCTAGAGCCTTTAACAACTATGCCCCAAACGTCTGAATGAACTAAACTGAAAGGACTCGATGCGCGAAACTGAGCGGGGGAAGTAAATGAAGTGCGATGATATTTTCCCAACTGACAAGATTCACAATCTAAGGAGGGCAAATGACGTAAACTATGAATAAGTACCTTTAGATTGGCAAGACAGGGATGGCCTAGGCGACAATGAATTTGGTGGGCAGATGCAATGGCAGGGTAGACAGTGGGTGGGATAACAAATGTCTCGGCATGATTGCGGAAGTAATAAAGGCCATTTTTCTCACGCCCTACGCCAATTGTCTTATGTGTTTTCAAATCCTGGATAATGACAGAATTAGAAAAGAAGCAAACAGAACACTGAAGTTGTTGAGTAAGCTTACTAATTGATATCAAATTAAAAGCAAATGAGGGAATATACAACACAGGGGATAAAGAGAACGATGGGGAAAGTTCCATAGTGCCAATACCACGAACAGGGACAGTGGAACCATTAGCAACAGTAACAGGGGACAATGAGGGAGATGACTGAATATGCGTAAATAGAGAAGATGTACCTGACATGTGATCGGTGGCAGTGGAATCTATGATCCAAGGTATTGAAGTGGAAGGATGAAAAGAAAGACATGCAATAGGGTTCCCTCGTTGAGCTAGTGAAGTAATGGGGGTAGATGTCTGCTTGGATAACTTAAACTGGAGGAACTGAACATACTCATCATCAGAAATGGTCTTGAGAGTTGAAGAGTTGGATGCGAAAACGGGAGCAACTTGATTATTAGTTGCCACATGAATATACTTAGGAGAACGACCAACTTTGTACCAACAAGTATCTTGGGTATGGTTTTCCTTGCCACAAAATGAGCACCGTCGATGTTGAGTACGACAATGGCCACCTCGGCCACCCCGAAATTCATTACTACGACTTCATCGGTCACCTCGTTTCCCTTGATTGGGAAGAACTTGTACAACTTTGGACCATTGTAAATGATTGCTCTCATTCAACTTGTGGGTTGTTAACAATTGGGGAGTAGCCATCGGCGTTAGTTCCCGCCAATAAAACAACAAACACGGAACAACTTGTCAAGGGAAACAAACCAACAACACGAACAACTGTGGGGCTTAAATGAAGACCAGTATAAGTAAAACAATACTCCCGAATATCTGGGACATTAGATTTGGTTCAGAATACTGTTGAAAAGATGGAAAAACTCACGAACTCACGAACAAAACCATTGGGCGACCATAGGAGCTCGACAAAACGCAGCATCTGGTAGCGGTGGCAATGGTATGATTACTTCTCAAACTAACGACGCTTCTCCTATCGAATCGACGACAACAACAACAGCCATGGACGATCTGAAGCAAAACCTGAACCAAATCATCAACTCAATACAGAAGCGAAGTTGTTGAGTCTGAAGACAGAGCAATGGACGGCCGGCGAAGGTCCGGCGAGGTCTGCGAATTGCGTGCTAGGGTTGCGGTGACTGGGAGAGGTGGGATTGACGACGATGGCGGCTCGGAATGGCCTGGGCGATGATCGGCGAGGCTCGGAATAGCCTGGGTGACAACGGTGCGCGGATCTGAGTGTGTTGAGTGGCGGCGGCGAGGGTTTGTGGGCTGCTAGGGTTTCAGCCTTTTTTTTTTTTCATATGAATAGTAGGCGGAAAAGAGAAAAAAAAATGGTTTGAACAGATCTATGGAATCAATCTCCCATAACGTGCTCTGGATACCATGATAAAGTAAAAATGTGATATGAAAAGAACAAGAAGGCTTAAACTATTGTGTTAGCCTTTCCCTCTATTTATATTGGTAACCAGATAACAATACAAGAAATCTTAAACGATATGGGAAACCCTAAACAATATTAGAAAGACATAATTACCCTTTAATAGTATATAAAAAATTTATTTGAAATTTGTCGTATTCTTACCTTATTCAACTCTTTTTGGGATTTTCCATATTGCGTATTTGTCTCTCGCCGTATGTGCTTGCAGCATGCTGTGTCAGTGCTTATTAGGTTTGACCTAATATTCTGTTGGGTGCCTTCATGATTTGGGTCTTAACTTTTTAGAGCAATATCTTGCAAGTCAGATAACTTCCAGAAAAGCCATTGATCGTTAGAAATAAGAGGGTTGGATGCTATGAATGATTGGAGCTGGTATTGAGTCGTAAGTTAGGTTAGGTCTCCTCATTTATCACTCCCATTAGATGAAACTTCTAGGATTAAAAAGTCAATGTCTATGAAATTTTTGTAGGTTCCTGAAAACTTTTCTTGGACCTTGAATGGAAGTTGATCCATCAAATTTGTTCATGGAAGAGGTAAAAGTAAAGCAAGAAAAGCAATTCCAAAACAGAACTTTTAGATTATCCGAATGTCTATTTGCTCTCTTGTCTCACTTGTACAGTTCTACTAATTCATTACTCTAGAAGCTGTATCAAATAAAGCTGTTATTGTTTCATCCTGCATTCCTGCTCTTACTCAGGAGTTGTTCTTTTCCCAGTTCCCTTTGTTATTGACTTCTATAACTCATCTATATTTCATCTGACAAATTTTGTCTCCATTGCTCTTAGATTGCTCTTGAGGAACTTGCTGAAAGATCTAATGGGGATATGCGTATGGCTCTGAACCACTTGCAGTATATGAGCCTCTCCATGTCTGTCGTTAAATATGATGACATTAGACATCGGCTTCTTAACAGCTCAAAGGATGAAGATATTTCACCATTTACTGCAGTTGACAAGTATGACTGTCTTCTATTTTAGGTTTACCTAGTCAGTGCTACTGTCTGGTATTTCCTAGTTCGTTGTAGTTGCATACGTTCACATTGGATGCTGTTTTACTCATTCTAGTCTCCTTTTTTCTAGACCGAATCAATCGGTATCTCTTGTCCAGTAATTAAGCTAATGCTTCTGCCGTTTTTGTTGCCCTAAGAGGAGAATTTATTTTCTTGATGTGATTTGTGTGCTCCATAGTCATGCATGAACTCTGTTGCCATGCTAACCCTGTTTTAGTGGGACAAAGGCTTGGTTGTTACTGTTATAGATTTAATCAACGTTGCCAAAGGCGTTTTCGAGCCCAGAGGTGGGGCGTAGTAGAAATGCCCTTGAACTATGGATGGGGTGAAATGCTCCTTGATTGTATGCTCCAGACTTCTCGGCAGATCCTTGGGTGTAAAATTGGGCGAGGCCTAGGAATTGGTGCGTAGGTCCAATGTGTTTTTTAATTTTTTATTTCAATAAATTAAATGTTAATTGAAATTATGTTATTTTAAGGTTTTAACGAAGGTTAGCATCTTGCATAATTCAAGTTACGATTAGAAAATAACTCTAAAATGTAGTTAAAAGTCTTCATCTTCCCTTATTATCTCATTGGGCGATTAAATAGATAGTTCTAGAGAGGAGTGAACTAGCGCTGATTTACATTCCATTGTTCTATAAAAGTTTTTCATTTTTTACTTTGTTGGTAGCTTATCATAATTTTTTTCTATATATGGTCAGCGGTCTTTTATTTTGCCATCTTATATTTTTCCTACTATTTTTTTCTATTATTTGCAGGTATTTTTTAATTCTTATATATTTTTAAAATAATAAAAATTCATAATTCATGGGGCTTACGCAACGCCAGGGAAAGGTTAAAACGCCCCGCCTCCTGCCCACGCCTCTTACAACACTAGATTTAATTAACTGATTGGTGGTTGCTTCTTGCTTTATGCATTGGGTTTCCGTTTAGATTGAATGTGCTGTTCGGTTAGGTACCCCAAAACTCCTTTGCTTACTATCCTTGCTTAGATAATGTGACATAAAGCCTATGAGCTTCTAGTGGTTTAGTGCTAATTTATATGAATGCCCACTAGACTTGTAAATTGACGGATGAAAAAGGAAATGGGTTAATTCTATATTGACATCTAAAAGTATAAAATTATTTATAGAAGTACTATTTTACCATTTGCTAAGATGTAGACCCCTTTTAAGTTTTCATTTATCCAAACCCAGCACCTCCATGTCCTCCTCCCTCCCTTACCCAAAAATCCAAACAGACCCTCCCTAATCTCTCTCTCTATACACACACACACACACATGCATACACTATTGTCGAATGTGCACCCTAATGCAGGTTTTTTGGGGATTTATCTAAGGACGAGCGTGTTGGCTCTTCAAAATGTCTAAAAACTAAAAATAAGTTTGGGATTCATTGGGAGTTCTTCAGGAATGTGTGGATGCCATGATCCATTATGACTCAATTAGAGTGCATTTATGTGTCCAAGGTGCTAATTTTTTTATCTTCAAAATTTATTATTCGTTCACTCTCTAATACTAAAACAAAGAAAAGTGATTATTCTTTTTTAATAGTGTTTTATTCAATTTATTTCTTGATAGTGAAAGGAAGCTGGAAACTTTAGCTTAAATTCTTTGAGGTTAAATATTTTCTTGAAATTACTACTAAGAATATGGAACTTTCAACAAGTTATGTTCCGTTTTCATTTATATTGGGTTAATTACACTTTGCCCCCATGTACTTAGACCATTTTCACTATACGCTCTTTAGTTTGAAAACACACACTTTACCCTCTAAGAGTTTGACCTAAAGTATAAAAGTTGGTTTTTCTGTTAAATCTAATGGATTTGACAAAAAGACTGAAATACTCCCGACATAGATGAGATCCTCAATATTTAGAACTCAAATTTGCTTTTTAAACAAACTCCATTTAGGACGATTTATATAATGATGTATTCCTCTTAGAGTAATAAGACTTGGAATCAAGAATATAAGAAAAACATTGAGACTTGAAATATCTCACCCTCTTTCATAAATAAATGTTGGTTTTACATGAAAATTTAAATCTTTAAAGCACCAAATTGATCTATTGTTTGTCCTTTTTTTATAATCAAATTATGTTTTCCTATGTCATAAGGGGTTTAGAATCCAAATAATTTGATCGACTCCGGCGTTTAGTGTTTGTATAAAAAATGAAATGTTGGAGTGTTTAAAAGACCTAAATTTGATATGCACCATGCATGTCGAAACTGATCCTGAAATTGGAGTCTTCACCCCTTAAAACCTAGGAAAATATAATTGATTTATTAAAAACAAATATAAAGTGAGACTAACGTGAGTTTTATTTTTATTTTTCGTTTTAATGGTGGATGAACTCAAGAAACATATTGAAGATGGTGTACCATAGAGTATGTTGTTTGCGGGTGACATAATACTAGTTGATGGAACTAGAAGATGCCTTAACATTAAGTTAGAACATTGGAGGGAAGTCTTGGTGTCTAGGCCCTCAAAGATCTGTAGAACTAAGATGGAATATATGCATTGCAATTTTTGCCATACTTGGTGATAGGGTAAAAATTGTAGATGAAGAGCTCCTTAGAGTTGATAATCTTAGACACTTAGGTTCTATACTTCAGGGGAATGGATAGATCGAGGAGAACATTGCACAAAGTTAAGGTAGGATGGTTAAAGTGAAAAAGTGTAGTTGTGGTGACTTGTGACCGTAGTACCATTGCAATTGAAAGAAAACCTCTAGAAAACTACAATAAGATCAACGATTCTATATGGTTCAAAATGTTGGGCTATAAATAAAAAACATGTTCAAAAAGTAGGTTTAGTAGAGATGAGGTTGTTATGATGGATGATTGGTTGAAAGGAGATAGAAACACAAAATATTTCCATGCTTGCGTAAATCAGATTTCAGAAGAGAATAGATAGAGTATGAGGATGCTATTTAGAAAACTATTGGTTAATCATTTTCAGGAGCACCTTTCTAATCCCTCGGTTGGAAGATAGTGAGTTGATTCCGTGTATCCTTTAGTTGGTATTAGAATAGGGGAATCAAGATTTGGTCAAGTGTCTTGATATAGAAGAGTTGTGCAGGTCGTCAAGGATATGGATGGAGAGAGTGTGCCAGGCCCAAATGGTTTCACCAGGAGATTTTATGTAACTTGCTGGGAGATTATCAAGGAGGATTTGCTCGGTGTGGTGACGAGCTTCTTTTGTGATGCAGAGTAACCTTCTAGTGTAACTAGCACTTTGATTGCCCTCATTCTCAAGAAGGATAACCTCGTGTCTGCATCGACTTCAGACTGATTAAGTTCAACAATTTCTCAAATAAGGTGGTAACCAAGATCATGACTAATAGAATTGCTTTCTTGTTGCCCAAGATTATTTATTTTGAACATAGTGCTTTTGTACAAGACGTAAATATTTTGGACAACATTCTCTTAGCGCTGGAGATGGTGCAAAAATTTAAGCAAAAGGCGTAGGGGGAAATGTTATCGTCGAACTGGGTAGGCTAAGGCTTATGACAGAGTCTCTTGGTGCTTTTTGACTATTGTGTTAAGGAAATTTGGTTTATGCCAGGGTTAGATTGATATTGGTTATAGGGCTATGTCGAATAGTCATTTCTCTATGCTCGTTAAAGTGGGTGGTGGTGTTTTTTTAATATCTAAAAGAGGGACGAGACAAGGGAAACCATTATCCCCCAGCTTGTTCATAATCGTCACTGAGGCATTCTCAAGGGGATTAAAAAATTGATTGACACGGGGGATATTCAAATGTATTCACAACTGGAGAATGAGCATCTGATTTCGCATCTTTCATATGGTGATGAGGTGGTGGTGTTTCTTAATGCTAGGAAAACGTCTATCAATAATTTTATGAAGTTCTTGAAGGATTTGAGTCGTGTTTAGGCCAGATAGTGAATGTGGATAAAAGTCAAATTTTCTTGCCGGATAATTTAGCTCCCCCTCATTGTTGTTGGATACTGAGACATATCAGTTTCAAGTGAGGAAGCTTTCCGTTTAGTTATCTGGGCTGTCCGTTATATGAAGGAAAAATATGCTATATTTGAAGATCTGCTAAGGAAGATTAGACAGAAGGTCGCTAGGGCAAAGAAAACTTCTCTCTAGTTGCAGGCGACTCATCCTTCAAAAACGCGTTCTTTAGAGTATGACATTTTATTTGTTTGTAGCGATTTCTACCTGGTTGTTTGTTATATGAAGGAAAAAGTACATATATCTGAATATCCACTAAAGAAGATTAGGCAGAAGGTTGCTGGTTGGCAAGGAAAACTAGTCTCCAGTTGCAGGCAACTCATCCGTTTGAACACGTTCTTCAGAGTATGACATTTTATTTGTTTGTAGCGATTTCTCCTTTGATCTCTGGTATTCAGGAAGTTGAGAGGATTCTAGCTAGGTTCTTTTGGGGATCTAATCCTTAAAAGAAAAAATTGCATTGGAAGCAATGGAGCAACCTTTGCTTCCCTACCAATGAGGGTGGCCTGGGGATTTAAGACTTTCAGGATATTATTCGGGCCTTTTAGATGAAGCTTTGGTGGAGGTTTAGAGAAGGGGTAACTAAGCTTTGGTGGAGGTTTAGAGAAGGAGTAACTCCTTGTGCTCGATTTTTGAAAGATAAGTATAGTAGGGCTGGTCTAGCATCTAAATGTTGAAATTTCTCTCACCAAAGCCATGTATGGGGTGCTTTACTTGAAAGAAAATTTTATGATGAGGGCCATATTCAATTCTTGATAGGTAGTGGGGGTGTTTCCTTTTAGTGGGACACTTGACTTATTTCTATTTCGCTGGGTGAGGTGGTGTTGGTAGATACACGCTTTACTGATCTACTGGCCAAAGATGCTCAGTTAGCTAGGGAAGAATGGAACATACAACTTATCCAGACTATTATCCTTGCTAAGCATGTGAGAGAATTGGAGAGTATTCAGGCTCTTAAGTTGTCTGCTAATGATGTTATGGTTTGACAACCTTCAGACCGAGGTTCTTCTCGGTGAAACTGCTTGAGAAGTTGTCAGGAAGCAACATGATGCTCATCCTTTCTTTAGAAAGATTTGTAAGTTACTTCTCATTAAGATCTTTATGTTTATGTGGAGGCTTCTACATCAGATTGTTCCGGTGGAAGAGGTGATTCAGAAGAAATGTGTGAAAATCTACTCCTGATGTAATTGTTGTTGTAGACCTCAGGTTGAGTCATTGTATCATCTGTTCTCACAAGGGGTTCTAGCTAAGTGTCTGTGGTCTGTTTTTGGGGCTTCCATTGGACTAGAAAAGTTTTTGGATGACTAGTAGATTGGTGGCAGCACCATAGATATTTCTCTCTTCATAATATCATGATATGCTCCTTCCTTATGTGTTGTACTCAATAATTTGGAAGATGTGTAACAAGGTTAGATTTGATGGGGTTCAGTGTGATGTTCAACAAGTTTTATCCTATATCCACCAAACCATGGCCTGACTTGCTTTTCCTGTAAGAAAAAGGAAATCTAAGATTCAGTTGGTTTATTGGAACCCTCCTAGTGCTAAGCTGAAGCTCAATTTGGATGGAAGCTCCCGAGGTAAACCAGGGTTATATTGGTGGCGGCGATATGCAATGAGATGCTAAAGGAACCTTAATTTTTGGTTTCCTTCAATTTCTTGGATTGGTTTTAGTTTGCTTGTGGAGAGAAAAACGTTGTAGCTTGTGCTTTAGTATTGTGCTAATTTCAAGTGGGTTTATGTAGATATTGTCATCGATAATGCCTGGCTAGTAATGGTTGTTGGAAGATATACGTGCCATGGCGATTAACGTCATTGATTAGGAATATAAAGATTCGGGTTTCTTAGGTATAAACTTCTATTTCTCACTGTTACAGGGAAGCGAACAAGGTAGCAAATTTGTTGGCTAAGCTTGGGAGTGTTGGTGAGAATCAAACTTTTTGGTCTAAATCATAATGTATGGCATCTGTTCGTGGAAGTCTAAGACTGGATAGGCTTCGGTTCCCTAACACTTGGAGAGTCAAATGAAGTTTTTAACGCCTTTTTTTTTTTTTGTTTAAATTCTTGATATGTGTTCATTTTGGTAATTGTATTCATTTTTTACAAGTTAGTTGTTTTTGTTTTAGAGGTCAGGCCTTGTCTCCCTCTGAATTTTGTATTTCTTTAATCAATAAAATTTTTCTTGCACCATTGAGGTTCTCCTAAAAAAAGTAGTTAGCTATTCATCTTTTCTTTTGTTCATTGATGCAATAACTCAAGAACTGTGCCAAAAGTAAATTTCATTTGACTTCGTCGGTTTTAAGTTTTTATTTGGAAATAATACCTAACTGAATCACATTTCTCCTATGGACAATATTGCCAAGGTTAAATATGTTGCTAAAGTGGAATTACTTTTTATTCGAACATTTATCCTCTTGGTCATTATTTGTTTGATGCACGTTTGTTGGTTGGACAAAATTTGCTGACCCTTGCTTGGGGGCTTGGAGTGACTAGTGAGATGCTTTAGAAAATTTAATCATTCTTCTTGGCAAGTGGAGCATTTTGAAGAGGATGGTCTTTGGAGGAGGTTGATTATTGCTAGTGGTGTTAGTTGAGGTTTTTTGTTGGGGGGGCTTGGTCTTGTTCCTTTGGAATAGAGGTTTGGAAAAGCATAGAGAGGATTGGGAGTTTGTTTTGGCCTTGCACTAGGTTTCATGTTTGTGATGGTCAGATGTTGAAATTTTGGAATGATATCTGGATTAAGGTGTTTAAGCTCAGATATATATATATTTCCTCTATTTGCTTTGGCTATCAACAAAGGAGCTTTTGTGTTTGATTATGTTTCTATGGTGTATGGCTCCTTATTTTAGGAAAGCATTCTTTCATTGTGAATTTTGGTCTTGATTGAGCTTCTTAAACTACTAGAAGGGATGGTGTTGGAGGCCAATGAAGTTGACAAATTTTTCCGTGTTGGCACTAAGAAAGGCATACTTACGATATATCTTTTTATTTCCAGTTTATTGGTGCATGGGAAATTAGTAATCTTGAGAAGGGAGTTTTGAAGTCCAGAGTGTCAGTCAAAGTTGTACTTGGACAGTGACATGTTCTCTTTCTTGCCGTTGGTAGTTTGAAGAATTGAGGGTTCAAAATTCTGAATAAAGGTGATTTGTGTTTGGGAGATAAGAGGAATCTGTTGATCACTCTTTGATTTCTTGCGTGGCTTGGAATTTGTGGTCATTGCTGGTCTCTTTCATTGGTATTTCTTGGTGTATGCCTATCTCTTATAGGGGGAGGAGGTTGGCCTTTAGTAGTTTTATTTGATAGTCAAGTTGGGCTTCTTTGGCCCTTCTTTCATGTCATAGAGAGAAAAAAATAGATATACTGTTGAAGGGGCAGTTTTTGCCTTCCCTTGGGAAATCATTTTTGTATATATAGATATCCTTGGATTTGTTCTTCATTCCTTGGTTTTTCAGACGAATTGATGGTCCTTCAGTTTTGTTTTGGCAGGGAGAGAAAAAAATAGATATACTGTTGAAGGAGGGGCAGTTTTTGCCTTCCCTTGGGAAATCATTTTCGTATATATAGATATCCTTGGATTTGTTCTTCATTCCTTGGTTTTCCAGAAGAATTGATGGTCCTTCAGTTTCGTTTGTGCAGGGTTGACTCCCTTTGCATCCTTTTATTTATTAAATCGTGAGGAAGCTGGAATAAACTTTTTTACTTTATACATACAGTCAACCTGCTTCACAATGATTAATCTTTTCCCTCTGCACATGCAGACTTTTTGGTTTCAATTCAGGAAAGCTGCGAATGGATGAAAGAATTGACCTAAGCATGAGCGACCCTGATCTCGTCCCTCTTCTGATCCAGGTACCACTGTCTTGTGGATATACTGGACGGCTGACAATCTGTGTGCTGCTGTTTCTGCATTTTAATCAGTCTCTTATTATCTCAAGTGTAACTTAGTGATATGAAGGGGCCTTCTTCTTTAATCTTCCTAGTCTGTTTTGTCAAATTTTTAGCTACTAAAAATTCCTGGGTATGAAACTAGTGCTACTCTTATTGTCCTACAATAATTATCTCGGGAAGTTCTCTTCCCCCCTCTCATTGTAAACAGTAGAGTTGACAATACCTATCCGCGATTGTTCAAGATTGTAGTATAATAGACCTAATGCACTTGACTTCAGACGTGTGCCTTGTTGATCCCTGGAGAGGATGAAGCATTCCCTTATTCTTTCACCTCTTACTCTATTTCTATTTCTTTGGCTTTTGCCTGTTCCAATTTGAGTTAGGACGGCTCGAGCTGCACCAATTTGGTTTTAGAGCTGAAGCTTGATTCATCACCTTTGTCTCCTCTCTTTATTTGCTGTCTCCTGTTTTCTACCTCCATAATTTACCACAAGCTGCTGCCATATTTCACCTTCACAGGAACTCTTCCTGCCATTTTTTCACCATCACGACCATCCTCAAGAATGTCAGAGCATGACAGTAGCAGTGCCTTCAGAAACTTTCACTCTTGTAGGCCTCTATAAGATATTGCCCATTGAAGCCTTTGAAGACCGAAAAATATGGTTTTTTCTGGATTTTACTAAAGCTCTAATACTGGCCCATAACCTTCTTAACCAATATCCAGCCCATAAACATTTTATTGTAAACCCTACCTGCCTTTTAATAAAAACCATCAGCCAATCTGGCCAAGTCCACTTTCTCTGTGCCCCATAGTCCAAATGAGAAAACCCCCAACCCTTTTATGCTCGTCCATTCATATCTGATAATTGCAGTTTGGTCCATACATTCTGTCATCACATATTGAGCTCCAAAATTTACTTCTTTATAATTTGACCCCCATAATTTCTTAAGCTTACCAATTGGCCACAAATCTCTGTTTATCACCTTTTGGGCCCCCAAATTTTTTGATTTTTTCAAAAACAACCCTTAAACTTTCTGAAATCATATTTTAAACTCATCATTGATTAGGAGTAAACTGTTAGCCTGGTTTCAAAGTTTCTGCTTGCAAATAAAGGGTAAGTTGGAACCAAATCATCCATATTAAGTATTGATTTGTACAACTTTTGAAGTTTCAGAAAGGTGTCTAGTTCCAGTTCTGTTTAATACATATTCATTGGGTATTTGGTGTGATATTTGGCTATGGACGACAAACATACTGCTTGTCCATCCTTGGATTGATGACTTTGGCCTGGATTGTGAATTTTTTTTTTTTTTTGGGGGGGGGGGGGGGACCTCAGCAGGTTGAGGAGAACTTTATTGATAAACGCAAAAAATACAAAATTCAGAGGGGCGTGAGGCTTGATCTTTGAAACAAATGAAAACATTAGCTTATGAATAATGAAAATACAATAAAACAAAGTTGAAGAATTAAAATATGATAGATGGTTAAAACATCCTTGAAGTTGATACTTGTACTTCGGAGTGTGAGGGTGCCCGCATACTTTTAAAGAACCACTCCAATATCAAGATGACGAGTACAACTTCAATCCAAGGAACAAACAAAAGTAAAGGATGAAGAAAATACTATAAAAAAAAGCTAAAAAGATGGAGACAAAAGGCTTAGGTTGAAAGTTCTGTTTTTGCACACACATAAGATTGTTCTAGATTTCATATTTTGAGCTCATCGATTTTGTTCTACCATAGAGGATTTAAGCCTATTCTATACTTCTTGTTCGGTGGGAAATGTCCATTCTACATCATCTGAGAGGCAAGAGCTATTCCTTGACGACTTTCTTTTAATCTCTTATGGTCTCTACGCAACTAAAAATCTCAAGGACGAGTATTTTCCAAATGTAGGAGTTTGGGAGATCTTATAGATTGGTTGACTAGACTTCACAATGACATTTTGAGGATTAAGAGAATGCTTGATGCACGGAGGAAGAGTATCTTAGTGCCCATCTATAAAAATAAGGGGATGTTCAAAGTTTTACGGATTATCGGGTCATAAAACTTACAAGTCATACTATGAAACTTTTGGAGGGAGTGATAGAATATAGAATAAGACATAAAACAAGCATAGAAGAGAACCAATTTATATGCCCAACCGATTAACCACTAAAGCTATTTTTTTTTCAGAAGAAGAAAAAGAAATACAGAGAAAAGAATAAAGATTTCCAATGGCTTTTGTGGTCTTAGAAAGAGCTTATGATCGGCTACCCAGAAAAGTTTTGTGGTGGGTGTTAGAAAAGAAACATGTATCCAATGTGTATATTGAGGTAATTAAGGATATATATGAAAGTATAGTCATCAGTGTTCGAACATGAGGGGCTGATACTTGTGCATTTTCTATTAATATAGGCTTACATCAAAGATCATCTTTAAGTTGTTACCTCTTCGTGCCAGTGATGGATGATCTTACCAAACATATTCAAGATGTGGTCTCTTGAAGTATGTTATTTGCGGATGACATAGTACAGTTGATGAAAATAGAATAGGTAATAGTAAGCTAGAAAGATAGAGACAAGGCATTCAATCTAAATGTTTGAAGGTTAACAGAAGTAATCCAGAATACATGCATTATAATTTTAGTAATACCCGGTGAGATGACGATGCGGTCAAAATTGGAGGTCAGGAGGTTCCTAAGGTTTATAGAGCAATGACGAGATCGAGGAGGATATTACTCATAGAGTCAAAGCAAGATGGTCAAAATGGAAAAATGCAGTTGGGGTGATATGTGATTGTAGAACACCATTGAAGCTGAAAGGAAAATTCTACAAAATTACAATAAGATCGACGATTTTGTTGGTTTAGAATGTTAGGTGGTAAACATGAAGCATGTCCAGAAATTTGGTGTGACAGAAATTAGGATGTTAAGGTGGATTGGGAAGATGAGAATGAATAAAATTAAAAATGAAACTATTAAAGAGAATTTAGGAATATTACCCATCGAAAAAAAATGAGAGAAAACCATTTGCAATGGTTTGGGCATGTTTATAGAAGATTCATAAAAATACCAGTGAGAAAATGTGATTTAGTTCAAGTGCAGGAGGCTATAAGAGGGAGAGGTAGGCTTAAGAAGAGAAATGTTTAATTGGAGGCACATAACAGAAATGCAAGTTATCAAGTGAGCGAGCCAGCGAGCTGTATCTTGGTAGTATCCTTGGTAATCAGGAAAAGATTTAAGTTATTGATTCTAAAGACTGGCATCAAGTCCTGGTATAGGGCGAAAAGAGAATTATAAAGAATGCAATAATAATTCACAATAATTAAGGACAGACCATTGATCTAGGTTACTTTATTTGGACAGGAGGTGTACCAAGCTGTTCTCTTTATTCTCCCTGTGAAACAACTGATCACATTTAATAATTTTTTCTTTATTTTTTTACTGCTCTAATGTAGGCAATATACCGTTAGCTTTTGATATGTATATACTGTTACAATTTATTTCATACATGTTTCCTTTCTTCTATCCCTAAACCCTTAAAACTGCAGGAGAACTATATGAACTATAGGCCAAGTTCTGCTGGCAAAGATGATAACGGAATTAAAAGAATGAGTTTAATTGCCCGCGCTGCTGAGTCTATTGCAGATGGTGATATAATTAATGTGCAGATTCGAAGGTACAGACAGTGGCAGCTCTCCCAGTTTAGTTCCCTGGCATCTTGTATAATTCCGTAAGTTCTATGTAACCTGTTCTGATGAATTGTGAGCTTCTAGTACGTAAGTTGTATTTGATTTTACTTGGTTCTAATATTTTCTCATCTTCCTTTTTTGGGTTTCTTTTTTTATCAGTGCTGCCCTATTACATGGGCAAAGGGAAACACTTGAACAGGTGATTATGCGTATTGTATTTAGCTTTTTGTTATTATTTTCCTACATTGGTTTTTGTCTGGTGTTTTTCCCTTGTGATACAGTTTTAATCTTCCACACAGATTTTATGCTTCATCTATTCTGTGATGGATATGATGATTTTATGATGGCTTTGATTTAATTCAAATTTTTGCTCGTTTCATTATGAAGTGGATAAGATGTTCAGAGCAAATAAACCAGTGGTGGATTATAGAAATATAATTTGTGTTTCCAGCAGCACAGTTCTACTTTCATGTTTTACGGGTAGAGCCTAAGAGAGAAAATGCTTTTGCTCTTTTTGGATCGATTGACCCTCGGTTTTGGATTCAAAAGGTTTCTAATTTTGAATATAAGTTAGAGAAATCTTGATAATGATATGATCCTTATAGCATGGAGAATTCTTAGTAGAATATCTCTGAAATCAGGACAATTGTTGGCCTAATATGCATGGTCGGTGGCTTGGGATGCTATTCACAGTGGACACCTTGCAGAGGCTCTCGTCTCCCGTATAGGTGTCATGTGCTTGGCAACAGAAGAGATAGTCAGCCACCTATTGATGTTTTGTTGGGAGGCTTGCGATCTTTGGGCCATGACTTTTTTGTTGATTAGTTCTGCTTGGTGTATGCCTCGTTCGTGTTTAGGGCTCTTCTATTGTTGGCATGGGGGTAGACTAGTGGTGTTGCTAGGGGGCGTTGAGCCTTGATTCAGTTGGCTCTTCTTTTCATGTCTTTGAAGGGAACAGAATCAGTGTATTTACAGTGGAATTGCCATGTCTTCACCTTTTTTTGAAGCAGTCCTTTTCGTATATGTTATGGTTTTGGTGTTGCTGTTGTTCAGGGACCCTTGAGCTCCTCGATTTTCTAGGAGAGTTTAAGCTTCATACTTGTACAAGTTGATGCCCCTTGTGTTTCCAAAACAAAAATAAAATAAAATAAAATAAATAAAGGATAAAAATTCATTTTGTGTTAAGGCAATTGTTTATACTTGCTGAATGCCATATCTAGTAGCGTGCGTGCCATATCTAGTATGGTGTGTGTATGATTGCATCTTTTGTGTCACCTTGGCACTTTACACTGATCTTCACACTTTACTTTTTGGGAGGAGGGAGTTACAAAGAGAGGAAGGGAGATAAAGAGAGTTCAATTTAGGCCATTCAAGGGGTATTCGTTTACTATTATATATGCAAGGGGAGAAGAGTGAGGCTGTTCGTCATTCTTCCTTCCCTATTCTTTGTGGTTTGTACTTTGTTCTTCCATGTTCAATTGTCCATCTATGAAGCAATTTTGCTTACAGCTTTTATTTGCTAAAGCCTGTGGTGTATACATATTTGCTCGTTTTGGCTTTTTATATCATGTTATTAAGATAGCTAGAGTTGCATATTTGTCATTTAGACATTTCTATTTTTGTTCTGTTTGTCCTCACTGTCAAAGTGGCCTAAATTTTGCAGGGAGAACGTAACTTTAATAGGTTTGGAGGATGGCTGGGAAAGAACTCTACAACGGGAAAGAACTATAGACTTTTGGAGGATTTTCATGTTCATGTACTTGCTTCTCGTGAATCTAATTTGGGAAGGTTTGTCCGTTAATTTGGATTACCTATGCAATAGTTGTATTTAATACCTTCCACTTGCAGCTTTTATAGCATGTAGAGTTTTTCAATTATTTCTTTGTGTTCTGATATTGATGTCCCTAGCTTCGTCTGCACATTCTAACCATAGGCACACAGATTTCCCCTGGGTTCAGGTGGATTAGTTTCTCTCTCAATTTGGATATTGTAAGTTCTGGTAAGTTGCGTTTTTGAGCTAGGGATGTAGGACAAGGGCACAGGCTAAATTACAATCGGTGGACACTTCTTTTAATTTTTATTGTTTTCGTAATTAGTTATTGTTAAATTTATTTATTTGGTTTATATGGTTATGATAAATTATTTACTCCGCTTAGAGTCCCATTAGAATATCATCATAGGCCGTCTATAAGAAGGATATTTAGTTTTTTCATTTCTATTCCATTGCGTCAGTTGGCGTAAGAGCTTTGATGTATCCTGGCATGATGACTAATGGACGTGATGATGGCACATGATCCATCAACCATAATCATGGAGAAGTCCTTACGAGGGATAAATTCCTAGAATGCGAAGGTGAGATGTTTTTTGGTTTTATGGCAATTGAATGCAGTTATTAAAAGTGCTCGTGCCTAGGCGGTTCATAGGGTTAGTGGCAGCACATTGAAGATGGTGTGCCCCTTGGTTGACCGCAAGACGTGAGGCTCTCATAAGGCGGACCTCGTTCAATTTCTTGCTTAATTGCACAAGTAACCCTAAAGACATTACCCGAAACAAAGCCCATTTGTCATCAACGAAGGACTGGAGGAGCATTAATGCAAAGAATGGCAGACACTTGCGACTTGGAGCATTAGTACCTTCTTCTTGTTCTTCTTTGCTGCTTCTGCTCTGTTTTTGCCGATCTTCTTCTTTGTTTCTTCTCCTATCCTGTCTTCTGGATCTTCTTCTTGGACTTTGACTTCTTCTTCTTCTTCTTTGTCAACTTTGATCATACTTCTTCGTCTTCGGCTTTTTCGACTTCCTTTTTTTTTTTTTTTAGTTTTAGATGATATGTTTTCTCATTGTTTTGTCTCTGTTATTTTTCTGTAATTCTTTATTTCACTTCTTCTTCTTCTTCTTTTTATTTTTTATTAATTTTTTTTTCCACTTTTGATTTCAGAATCAGAAATATTGTTCTAATCAATTGGGGAATCTAATTAAATTATCACCTATGTTTTCTTGATGCATCAATTGGAAATTTGTACTATTGTTATTTATGTTTAGTAATTTAAATTTAGTTCATAATTTAACTTTTTAGTGTAGAATTGTAATATTATCAATTATTTTGCCTTTTTTCACATTGTGCCACATACTTTGATGACACGCGCACCTCGCCTTGCGTCTATGCTCCAGAAGACTTTGCTTCTCGGTGCGCGTGTCTAGGACCTTTAATAATACGGTTGAAGGTGGCGCTTGGCACACTAGTGTGTGACCGCAACATCGATAGGTATCGCGTCCAACCTATTTTTAGAACAAATCCATAAATATAACAGTATTCGATTGTTTGATGGTGCATATAAATTTTGCAATGAACATTTTCTTGATTGGTTGCTTCGTCTTAAGATTATTTTGATTACGTGGGACTATTGAAGAATATAAAATTAAATTAGTCTCTAAGAAATTGAGAGATTACGCTACAGACTAGAAGGATGGACTACAATTTCAGATGACTTGTCAACGGAAAAATAAAATTCTTTCATAGTCTATAATGAAAAAGAGGCAGGCAACATATTTTTATTTCTCAGATTGTCAACAAGTTTTGTTTGTCTGATACAAGATAAAGGTCTTAACAAAAAAGTAAATAGTTAAAGATCACATGATTATTTATGCCTTGAAAAGATTTTATTACTACTTGAACCGAGTAATTTTTAACTAGCAAGTGTATTATGTTACACCAAAAGTTTATAATTCAAAGATTTTTTCGTGAGAAAGTTCAAGATCCACTACAAAAAATCATTGGAGATGCTTAATAGCATACGGGAGGTAAAAATTTTGGATGAAATTTTATTGCATCATACTAACCCCATTAAAGACATTCAATACCACTTAGACGAAATTTGGAAATCATCCTATGATCACATTGACGTTACTCTGAAAACTTACGGTTATGTTGTTCAAGTCGATGCTTAAGAGGACTTGCTAGAAGCAAAAGAGGAGCTGAATTTCAAAATCATGGAGCATAATCATTCACAGAATTTCATTATATGTTACACTCTTCAATTGACAGTGTCTAAATATCGAAACGAAAAATTTGTGACCAACTTAATAGGAAGAGAGATTCCATTTTGATTTTAAAGAGAATGCTCAATACATCTTTTTCTTTTCATTGATTGAAAATGTCCACCACCTCTGGCTGACTCTGTTGTCACCATCTATATTTACCCCATGCCAACCATCACACTACCTTCGGTAGGGGGTAAGTATCGAATTGACTCAATTGTCTTTTGGTAAGATCAAATGCTTCCAGATCTGAAATTTATAGCAAAGTTGAAATAGTTACTGATCTTAGAATTTTAGCAAGATGAGAAGAGTGATTGTGTTGTGCTCACAAAAAACTCGCCAAAAAATTGCTGAAAGATATTGCTCAATTAAACACTAATCTCTGTCAGTTTTGTAGAATGACCTAGCTTGTTTAGATTTTGTAGCCTACCAGTTTTGTTGATCTAGTTTTTGATAATTCACTTTTGATCCCAAATATATAAAAGGTTTTGATTGGATCCTCTAAACTCCTATTTCAATTAGTTTTACTGTTTTGTTTATCCATATCTAGTATTCTAATTAATTTTCTACATTTTTTTCGGCGAATAGCCACCCAATACGAGTGATGTAAACAATTTTGAAATGCAAATTTATTGGGTGAGTTAATAGTTTTTTTTATTTGTTTTTAACAAAAATATAACTAGAACACTTGAAAAACTACGATGTAGTGAAATAACTTAATTTTTTGAGTATAATACCTGGAAAAAAAGTGGATTTCGACTATTGAACTTCTACAACTATTCCTTTTGAGTATATTCCAAGAAAATTAGTTCTTTTTTCGCTTATGTTTTCAGTGGATTTAACTTTTTAATGTTTCTTCTAATATTTAAATTAGTGTGTATCTATTGAATTAAGTAGATATCACCATTTAAAGTTTTATTTTGCAGAAATCAACTGATTGTTATTGCAAGGAAATATTAACATTTGATTTTGTTTAAAAATAGCCAATAAGGGGATTATAACATCATAAAAAATGAACTTACTGACTAAAAGTATGACATTTAATAATTTTAAAATTTTAAAATCTGCTGATGTCATTAAATTATGGAGCAAATGATGAAAATAACTAGATATGAATAGAAGGGCAAATTTGTGGACAAGTTTTCCTGAAGTGAGGGAGACTGATGTGGGCTAAGGACCCGAGCTAAATTATTATAGGTGGAATTTTTTTGCAATTTTTGTAATTATTATTTGTTTTCATATTTTTTAATTATTATTTGTTTTCATATTTTTGTTATTGTTTGTTTTCATATTTTTGTTATTATTTGTTGGTGTCAAGAATTGGTAACTACCAGCAGTATGGTCCGATTAGGTGACAGGTGGGTCCTCCTGCTGAGGTGGAGTTGTTGAGTCGGAGTTGGAATCAGAAATTCTCCAGGTGGACTATAATTGACTGCCTGGGGACTGGTTAGCTGGAGTCCAGAGTCCTGCCCTTCAAGAAGCTGTACTTGCACAAGGCTTGGCCGGGACTTATCTCGGTGAAGCCCCTCCGACGTGAGAGTAAGAGCTCGAAGAGAAAGAGGTCTAGAAACGCGTCAAGTATTTAAATAAGTATTGAGTGTTAAGGGTTACCTTGGGCTTGCGTAGCCCCTAGTATTTATAAACCTTGGAGATGATTAGTTTTAATTAATCGGGCATAAACAGAGTTAATTAGGCGAAACTATGTGTTTAACCGGTAATTCGAAGCGTTTAGGAGATAATAATTGTGCTTGGACTTTTGGGCCCATTTGGAAAAGCCCGTGGGCCTTGTCAAGCCTGTGTTGACGAGCTGGTAGAGAAGCTCAGAGATCTATGGAGTTTTAGAGGAGAAACGGACTGGAATGGTGTGTCGGTTGAGACCAATGGCTAAATCCCTGAAGTTGGCTGGCCAAAGGCACGGCACAAAGCTCTAGGCGACAATGTTTTTGCGAGGCACACTGCTCTTTCCTGGGCACAGAAGAGATTCCAGGGAAGGAACCTTGGTAGCCGTATGCTTCTGCATGGCGCTTTGGATACCTGAATGTGGCCACGTCACAATGTTGGTGGACACGTGGCTAGAGCCCTGGTGCATACTTGGTGATATCCAAAAATACCCTCATCATTATTTGTGTTCATATTTTATTTGTTTGATTTGGAAGGCCTAGTAAATTATTTTAGTTAAATTAGAGGCCTATTATACCAAGATTGATAGAACTATTTTTGTAATACTTTTCCTTGATTATTGGTATTGTTAGTAGTTTCTTTATTTTGTTTTCCTTGTTCTACAAGACTAGGGTTACTAGGTTTGGTTTATTAGCTGTGTATAGTTATTGTAGGCCACTTGGCCAGAATAACCACTGATTCAATTATTAGATATAAAATTTTGAGATTCTCTCTTCTTTTTTTCTTGTGGATTCGAGACCCTAGCGGAAACTAGAGTCTATTTTTCATCTACTAAAGCCATATTTAGTCCTTTTCATTGCTATTTCGTTGCACCAACTTGGCAAGTGGATGTATCTGTTCAGTTTAAGGACTGAAAAGATCATTGAAATGGTTAACCGCATTGTGGAAAGAAAGAAAGTGAAAGGCATAAATATATACATGATCTGGATATTCCACTCAAACTTTTCTCGTACTTCCAAAAAGCATACGAAATTAGGAGGCTTTGCTGAGGTTGTGCATGAACATCCGCTTGAATTTAAAATCGAAAGTCAAAAAGTGTATTTGTTTGTGATAAATAAGAGGTACAAACAACACCTGTTCTCACTCAGAGGGAGAAATGCATTGCGGCTTGTGAGGAGTTTTCTGCACCTGAATTTACATCTTGGTAATGAGCATTCTGGCGTATAAAGAGTTAAATGAAAGAAGATTATATATGAAAGGAGTTACCCCACTTAATACCACATGATTTTAAGCTTGAACCTCCTGAGAATAATCATATAAAGATCATATATTTTAAGCATTTGCGATCAAACTTTGTTCTTGCAGGCTTGCCCGAAGAGGTAAGATCCCTGATGAAGGTCGAACAAGCATAGCTGAAAATCAATATGATTATTATTTCTGTCATGAAGACCCTTACGATTACAAGCACATGCCAATCGCTTGGTAATTTGGGTGGGGATATCTGTGGAATAAGAGTAACCTCTGTTTTCTAATGGTTTGACGGGAGTAGGGAATAATTGATTAATCACAAGTATGCAAGTGCAATTCTACTTGATATAATATGTGCATTGGTCCTGCAGGGCTAATGCTCTTTGCTGTTGGCATAGCAGTGCTGTACCCTAAAATTTGTTACAACATTAGGAACTCAGTAATCACTAATCATCAGAGGTGTTACTGTGAAAGTTTACAAAAAGTAATTTGTTACTACATTAGGAAGTAGGAACTCAATCACTCTTATCCAAGGAATGATGTAGCCTTCCGTTATCCTCTTGCCATTTTAGCTCCTGTTTTCCTTTTGTTGGAAATTCATGATATGTTATAGTTTACTTCTCAGGGATTAAATATTTTCTTGGTCATTCTCCCGAGCGTAATAATTAAATCTAATGGTATACATTGCAGGACAACCTTACGACTTGATTACCTTACTCTTCTTTTGAAGCAGTTGACTGATCCACTTCGGCTTATGCACAAGGTTGGAAGGGATATATTTATTTGTAGTAGATTATGTTGAATTTGTTGAATAAACATCATTTTCGCGTGGCACTATCGCCAGGATGACGCCGTTCAGAAGGTAGTGGAGTTCATGGATTCTTACTCTATCACCCAGGAGGACTTCAATACTGTTGTGGAGATATCCAAATTTCAGGTACGCTGAGGTGCATCCTTGTGTCAAACAGCGTTCTTTCTCTCACTAATCATTCTCACATGCAACAGGGGCATCCAAATCCGCTGGATGGCATACAACCAGCTGTAAAAGCTGCACTTACAAAGGCATACAATAAAGGAAATAGCTCACGTGTCATTAGGACAGCAGATATGATCACGCTTCCTGGACTAAAGAAGGCCCCCAAGAAGCGGATTGCGGCAATTTTAGAGCCAGTAGATGATGGTTTAATTGAGGAGAATGGTGATGCATTGGTAGAAAATGGAGAGGACTCTTCGGATACAGATCAATCAGGTATATCTTTTGCCAAGCCATTTATGATTCATTTTCTTTACTTCCTTTTCTCTTGAACTAATTGCATTTCATTAACTTCCTAGTCTTCTATTATCCTGATTACAAAATGAGTTGTCTGTTTTTTCGAAGATTGAGGTTGCTTATTTTGAAGGGAACACGAAGTGGTCATTGCATTTTTTTCTTTGTGACTTGCCGAAAGACCCTATCTCCGTCTTCCCTCTCTTGCCTGCAAAGTAATTGTTATGCAGGATCCCAATTATTGTTTTGTGCTAAAATGATTGACTGTTTGTGTTACAACATTTTTCTGATTTACGGCATTGGAGTGATTAGCCCTAATTTAGTTGAGGGAGTTTGCTTGTAGCATTCGTCCCATGTCTTTCCTACGTACCTTCGCGAGTTTGGAAACTTCATTTCATTCCAGTTATTGCATCGAAATTATCAGATTTCGTTGTTTAAATGTTCAAATTTAGGGCAAATAATGACCCCGTGTTTTTGGATAAATTGTCTTCAGGTGATGAAGAGGAAAAGATGCAAGCGGATCTCCAGTGTCTTAACTCAAAAGGTAAAGTCTTCAAATCCAAATCTGATGCCTTTCCTTGTAGGAAGACACTTGGATGTATTTTTAACTAATTTTGGTCCCTTTTTTCTTTTGTGCACTGGCGTGCTTTTGAGCAGGGATTCAAGTGGAGTTGAAGGGTGCTAAAGGTACAGGTGGCAACAAGAGAGGTGGACACAGAGGGAGAGTTGGTTCAAATAGAGGGGGTCGGGCTTCTGGGAAGAAAAAATGAGGGTGCTGGAGAAGAAGAGAAATAGCTGTTTGTATTCCCTACTAATTAGGCTTCATTTTCCGTTCTCTTTTCTTTTGGTTTTTTGGGATGTTCCTATCAGTAGATTGCCCCTTTTCGGATTCAAGAAAATTGAAGGGAAATTTAAAGTTTGATCCACTTTGCTGTGATTCCAGAGTTGTTAATTAATTATCTTATATGTGCCTAAAAAAGCTTGTCAAATTGGTTATGGTATCTTTTTTTCTCTCTCATCGAATCGGAGCAATTAGCAATGAAAATTTTGTCTGTTTATTAATGGAATCATTCAATTGATATTGGTAGAGATTGAAGCCTTGAACGACAGGTGGGCTCCAACAAGAACGACCATCGTCTATTTAATCCCTCGTTTACCGGAATTATAGACTAGGAGATGGAACAACTCATGCACAATTTGCAGGTAAAGAACATGGTCATGAACATGCATTTGATGGTAATTCCACAAAAGGCCGATGATGAAGGAAAAAATAGTCAGTGTTGAAGGAAGATATCGTACAATTCCCAAGGGGTTAGAACACTTGGTCAACAACACAACTTCTTGATTTCTTTAATTCTTATCTCACAACTATAAACCTCTAAAATCCCCTTCTAAAATAAAACAACTCTTCAAGGATCTTGTAAATAAAACATGGTTTCTTTACATTCCTCACACAGCTCACGACCACTTCTCTATCTTCATCAATCCTCACCTCGATCCTCAATACTCAGGTCACCGCCGATGCCACTCTATCTGATGCCAACGTTAACGTTGACAATTGTTTCGATCCGTCGCTCCCTCGCTCTGTCGTTCTCTTTCTCGCAGACAATTGCTCTATCGCTCAATCTTCACCGCTCTCTCTCTCTCTCTCTCTCTCTCTCTCTCTCTCTTCAGCATTTTCTCCACCGTTCTTTCTTTCTCACAGGCAATTGCTCTATCGTTGATGCCGCTTTCTCTTTAGTGTTTTCTTTGCCAATTTCTCTTTCTCTCTCACAGTTGCTCCGATTCGTCTCCAAAAATCGATCGGGCTACCATTTTCAAGCAGATCTAGGTTAGATCTAACTAGATCTAGCCTAGATCTCATTCACTTCCACTTCCCTTACCATTCTCTATTCCACTGTTGCCTTCCATGTTCTTTCTGATCGTTGCCATTGTCTCCACTGCAGCCATTAGGTATTTTTTTTTTTCGCTTTGAATTTTGATAGATGGTGTAATTATGCATTTCAACTATTTGGTTGCTTAAGAGGTGGAGGAAGAAAAATGAGATTGAATTAGAATTTCGATATTGTTTAGGATGGCCAATTAGATTAAAAAAAAAAAAAAAATCTTAACTATTTGATTTAGTGAATTTATTTGTCATTTTATCTATTGCTCGTTGTTGTTTTCATTTCTATGTGCAATTGTTTGTGTTATTGTTCATCAAACATCTAATAGTAAAACTCAAAATTAGAAACTAATGCCTTGGGTTGAAGGAGAGCTCAAGATTGGCCACCTCTTCATTCTCATTGATCGCTACCTCCATCCAATTCCACAACTCCCAAATTGCCGTTTTAAATTGCCACCTCCATCTCCATTAATTATTATTCATTCATGAACGCTCAATCTAACATTGCAGACGGTCCGATTGCTTTCCTAGTTACAATCGCACAATCTCTGCTTCGCTTGCTTGTGCTTTGAATGGGGATTTCAATGGTCTTCATAATCAATGGAATCAACTATTTATATTCTTCAACCTCTCAATTCCCAATCCAATGAGATTCGTGCATTTCCTCCATCGTCTTGCGACTCTTTCAAACACTAGTAACATCTCAAATCCAAGGTACACACGAACTATTTTATCATTTTTTTGCATCGAAATTTGTTTATTTTCTTTTCTTGGTGGTTAAATTAAATGCTAATTTTCATATCTATAAACTAAGGATTCTAATTTACAGATTTGGGTTTTAATTTTTTAGCTGGGGGTTCAAATTATGACAATTACAATTGAGGACGGAGAAACTATGAACAATTGCATCAATTTACAAACGATCAGCTTCCAAGGTTAGTTCCAATCCGGTTTCTGATGTTTTGTGTTTCTATTTTGATGTTTGCGAACGTCTTATTGCGAATTTTAATGTCCATTATGATTTTATACTCGAATTGTATTCTGATTTCATATTGAGCTTTTATTGCCTCTCATGGTGCTGTTGCCACTAGTCTGGTAATTGCATATGAGGAAAGAGAATGTGAAATTTAGGTTAAACATTAAAAAATCCTATTTTTTTTTGGCATTTATCCCAAGGAAAACAAGGATCCAATCTTTCGAATGTTATGTATTCTTTTTTGAAAAATCTTGATTGTTTGTTGTAAATTGTTTGTTAATTTTGATAGAGTTGTTCGTTGAATTCTGTTTGTTTGTAGATTTGCGGACGAGAATGTTTTTATAAATTTGGAAGATAATTGATAACAATAGGTAATTGGAGAGAGGGAGTGGTGCTTTCAAAGGAGAAAAAAGAATTTAGATAGTTAGATGGAAGGGGTTACAATGGGAAAGAAAAAGAACAGATTGAGTGGTTCGAAGATGGAGGGGTCATCAGCCCCTGCTCTGAGAAGAGATCCCTTTGAGATGTTAACCATCTCTAGAGATTCTTCTGATCAGTTGATTAAAATTGCCTATAGGAAGCTTGCTCTCAAGTAAGTTCCATCTTTTCTAGGTTGATTATGCATTAAGTTTGTTATGTTCAGATACATACAGTGATTGTTGTTTGTATAAGATTAAATGGGATGAAATATAAAAATATATGGGGCACTATAGAAGTATGTTTCCTTATGAGAAGCAGCATTTTGCAATTAGCAATAGATCCAAACATAATGGAAATACGATATCATATAGAAAATTGGATAATTAATTTTTAGAATATACCATCTATCATGTAGCTTTGTTTTGATAGAAGGAAACACATGAAAATGACCACTTCAAGAGGCAAACCAAGCAGCCTCATACTGCAACTTCAAAAGCAGTGAGCATCTTCATTACAATAACAATTGGTTTATGTAAACCAGGGGTGCATCCCTTCCAATGCTCCTTAAAAGAGTAGATGGGATATACTAATCTCACTTATGTTTTAGTAAGACTAAGAGTACTCCTTGTGCATTCTTGATTCACTAGAGTTTACATGTCAACATTTTGTAGAGAGTTTTTAGGCTTGGCAAAAAAAAATAGCAAAGAGTACATCAACTTTGTCTTGTGCCATAGTGGAATTTTGTCCCATACTTGCCTTAATGTTATATGTACTGGGCGATCTTCCCTTGTTGCAACCCGTAGACTGACAAAATAATAGAAGGTGACGAAACATGCACATTTTCACTTCCATTTGGATGGTATTTTTGTTTTTGTAACCATAAATTTAAGAATAGAAATATTTAAAAAATAGTTTAGTTTTAGTCTTCTATATTGTTCAACATAGTGAATTAGTTTGCTCTTTAGTGTTCAACGAAATTCTCTTATATCTTGATAATACACTTATTTTTAACTTTAATTAATTTTGACATTATTTGATTAATTTTACAGTTGTTTTTGTCTTGGGGGGGGGGGGGGGGGGGGGGGGGGGGGGGCGTTATTTTTGACATTATATGTTTTCTTGGTTAAGTCCTCATGGTGTTCATTTTTTAGGTAATTGTTCACGATAATGATTAATTTTACAGTTGTTTTTGTCTGGGGGGGGGGGGGGGCGCGTTATTTTTGACATTATATGTTTTCTTGGTTAAGTCCTCATGGTGTTCATTTTTTAGGTAATTGTTCACGATAAGGAATACAAAAGGCAAGGACTTAAAAAAAAAAAAAAAAAAAGGAGAAGAACCTATAGAGCAATGGCTAAGATCAAATCAATAGCCAAGATCTTCTATTCACATTATTAATGACATTAAATGAATAGAAAATCACTTCCAATTTTAATTCATAGCCTTGAAAATGAATAGAAATCGCTTTCAATTCCAATTCTATGTGGTATTGAAAATCGCTTTCAATTCCATTCTCAAAATGAAAAGGTATGTGGTGTTGTGCTGGACACCACCACTATTCTATATTTGTATAATAAATAAGTTGTTCTTCTAATTAATAATTACATTTTTTTATTTTTTTTTATTATCAATTCAAAATTTCATTTAAATAATTTTTAATTAATAATTCTATTTATTTATTTATTTATTTATTTTTATTTCGTTATTATTATCAATTCGAACTTTCATTCTTTTTTACAAAAAAAATAAATAAATCATAATTTTGGATTTTTTCAAAAAAATAATTAGATTAATTTTTATCAAAAAAAAAAAAAAAAGATGAATCATGTGGGTTGAAAATGATGGTCCTCAAAAACTTTATTTTCTCCAATAACCTATTTTAGCATAAAATGAAGAAATAAACAATAAATTTGTAATTTAGTGTTCCTTTTCTCTATTGTTTTCAATAAAGGTTGTTGTTTTCTTTCTTATATATATATATATATATATAAAGGAACAATGTTTTACATTTTAATAAAAAAAAAAATGGCGAGATAATTTGAAGAGAAGTTAGCAATGAGAAGTAATTAACATAACTCACTCATAATTCTACTTTAAGTTAATCTTATCCTAAATTAATATATTTTTTCCATAATTGAAAAAAATTAAAAAATTAAATTGGGTTCTTGATGAGCATTTCATAAATTAATAATGATTTGCTCTTTTTTTTTTTTTTTTTTTTTTTTTTTTTTTTTAACTCCAAATTTTACAATTTACTGTTTATCTAGTTCACTTTGTGCAGTGATGTTTTTTAAGAAAAACTAATTATTCTTTAAAAAGTTAAAAGTCATTGTACGTCACAAAAGTTATTGTAATTTTTTATATGAAAATTACAGTTATTTTAAAGTAGTACAATAATTTTGGGTTCATGAAAAAATTATTGTATTAATGTAACGGTCCCGTTTCCCAGGGTCGCCACCCGGTTTCTTCCAAAGAGAATTAATGTTAAAAACTGAATAACGAATATTTTATTACCTATAAATCTGAGAAATTTTACAAACTATGTCGAAAGTTATATTTATCAATTAATCAAGTCAATTTTTACAATAGTAAATAATAAATATAATTATTACAAATTAAATAAAAATTCAAATATAATTTCTGGCATAACTCGATTTTCATCAACCCTACAATAAATACTGTGAGGTTGTGAGTCAAAATTTAGTAGAATTTTAACCCCTTTATTAATAAATGCAATAATTACACTTATAGCCCTAAAAATTATCAAATATTTATTTATATCCTAAACTTTTCAAATATTTATTTTCAAAAATATAAATTTTTGGGGTATTACAATCTATCCCATTTAAATAATTTTGTTTGAAAACGAATAATTCAGAATCGCAAGATCATGTTAGTTACACTCAATTCTAGAACATTTGTTCTCTATGTAGAGTCCCATAACCAAACATATTTTTAAAATATCACGGTAGTCTCACTTGGATTGGATTTGTCTTAGTGCCAATAGGTCCACGACATCAATAATTTTTCTCAATTGGCATGACATTTCAAGTCCGATGTCATATCTTATAACCAACATGGATCAATTTCATCCAACATTCATAGCCCACATACTCACAACCAATATCATAATCACCAGATTACCCGTTTCCTTGTGAATTGTCCTGTGAGATGAAAAATAATCATCTCCAATATCCAGAATATCATTTTTTTAAAATCCCAAATAAATTTTATAATCTCGTAACTTTTTTTTTTATAAAATATCAACACAACCCAAACTTCAAATAATGAATTCTTTGAAAATAAGTAAACATATAATTGTTGCTAATTCAAAATAATAGATCTCATTCCATCACATAAATATGTCTCAAAACATATAAATACATCTCAAAACACATAAATACGTCTAAAAACACATAAATATGTCTTAACCACATAATACGTCTCAAAAGTTCAATACTCACGTAACATAAGGAGTTCCATACTCACGTAAAACATATAAAAATATTACATAAAACTCCTACTTGAATTTCTAAAATATCATTTAGAATCAAAGTAAAGATTAACATAAATATATAATTGTTAATAAGTAATAAGCAACCAATTAATTCTTATTTAATTATTTTAGCACAATAATATAATAAATTAATGAATTATACTAAAATTATTATTTTTAGATATTACTCAACTAATGATGAGTAATGAGTACAATAACTCAAGTGTAGGGTGGTCACATACCTATACTCTGATACCACTTTGTAACGACCCAGTTTTTCATGGCCGCCACATGGTTTCTTTCAAAGAGAATTAATACGAAAAACTGAATAACGAATATTTTTTTACCTATAAATCTGCAAAATTTTACGAACTATGTCAACAATTATATTTATCAATTAATTGAGTCAATTTTTATAATAGTAAATAATAAATACAATTATTATAAATTAAATAAAAATTTAAATATAATTTTTGACGCAACTCCATTTTCATCAACCCTGTAATAAATACTGTGGGGTCGTAAGTCAAAACTCAGTAAAAATTTTACCCCTTTACTATATGCATCTAATCAGTCCACAATTAACATATAGGTATGTATCTTACATAATTTTCATATAATACATAATCATGATTATTTAATGAAAATCAACAATTATAATTAAAAAAACAATAATAGCATAAACCACATAATAAATGGAAAGATTAAATACATATATTAAATACATATATTAAACGTGTTATGAATTCTACCTGCAATTAGAAATCGATAATCAACCAAAACTATTTTTCTCTTATTTAATTTCTTTTTTGTCTCTGTCGTTTCCTTCATCTTTTCTTCTTTTGTGGTAGATACATATGTATATTTATCCCAATACATACAAATATACATTTATATAATTAGTGGGCTCCTATTTGCCCTTATTTTATCTTATTTTATCTTTTACATCCTTTTTCTTTTTAGTACACGTGTGTACAATGCCACTAAACTTCCAAGTCTTGACAAGTGTATACTTATGCAAGATTCCTTTTTAAAAAATACACCAACACGCCTATATTTTATATAATATTATTATTAAATTCTATAATTACATTTATAACCCTTAAAATTATCAAATATTTATTTATATCCTAAAATTTTTAAATATTTATTTTCAAAAATATAAATTTTTGGGGTATTATAACTAACGTGGAATCCATTGACTGTAATTTTAAGTCCGTATATTATTCACCCAAAAAACTTTAAAATTTAAGTCTATACAGTCTATTAGCTCATAGTAATTTTAGAAAACTAAAAAACACACAAAATGCTGATAGTTTTGTGATTTTTTGGCTTTGAGATCATAAACCAATTTTGTCATTTCATAATTTTGTGATTTTTATTATCTTTATTTATGTTTTATGGCTTCTAATTTATGTTATATTTTCGAAATGGGGCTTACTACAAAAAACTTGGGTATTCGATCAATTTTGTTAAGAGTATCACATGCAAAATAATGAGGAAGAAAATAAAATTTCTATTGGTCTAACATTCAAATAGTAAACAACTATTTCGTATTATGATAAACAAACCTAATACATCTCTATCATAAATTCTTTGATTAAAAATTACATTTTGAAAAGATCAATCATTCTTACCTAATATGATTTTATTTTATTTTTATCTAAATTCGAATATTTCGCAGGCTAAAACTATTAGCGAATAAAATTAAATAGATATCCACTGATTGATTGTTAGTGGATGTCCCCTGATTCTGTAATTTTAAAGAAATTTAAAATTTTGCGTACTTTTAGTATAGTTAGCTCATGTTTAAGTGGATTTTTCACTTTGATTGGGTATTTTTAAAAAAAGAAATGCTTCATATATCGAATTGTTGATTTGTGTTGATAAATTTGAAATGTGTTATGCGTTTTTATATATTTTTTGTTGAATTGTTGGGATTGATTTATTTTTAGTATTCCTTATTTGAGGATTCATTGACCGGAATATTGAGCCAATTTTGTTTTATGCATTTCTTGTCATTGTCATAATTTCTATGTTCAATTGTTTGTATTATTGTTCATCAAACATAGATAATAAATCTAAGTGGATATCCGTAAAGTGGATATCCGCTGATTGATTGTTAGTGAATATCCACTAGTTTATTTTTAGTGTTCCACATTTTTGGATTCATTGAGCAGAATATCGTTCAAAGGTTGAAGATGGAGTTTTGCTGTCAAGGGTTTGGACATATTTTGAAATATGTTCATGTTTATTTTATTTTATTATTATTTTTATTTAGGAAAAACCATCACGAGACAAACTGATTTGTTACGTTTTCAATTTATTTTTTTTAATTTTTTAATTTTTGAATTCAATGAATCTGGGTTCTACATTTGATTTTCAATGGATTTATTCATAAGAATGGTTCAAGGTGCAACTTGTTTGATAGTGGTTTAGTTTTTGAATGTCTCAATTCATAATTTAAATTTTTGGTTTTTATAATTCTTAGTAGATTTTCACATGATTTTTTTAGTAAATTTCTACTTAATAATTTTTACGGATATTTAAGGTATTTTAAAAAAATTATATATTTTGAATAAAAATAAAATTTAGTGGGATTTCTATTAAAAATTAAAATTCAGTGGATATTATTAAAAAAAAAAAAAGAAGTAAAATATACATAAGGGTATTTATGATATTTTAAAAGAAAGTGTATATTTTGAATAAAAAAATAAATTTATTAATATTTTATTAAAAAATAAAATTGAGTGAAATTTTAAAAAATTAAGTAGAATTTTCAAAATTTAAGTGGAATTTCAAAATTAAGTGGTTTTTTTGTATATAAAATAAGGGTAATTTTGGAAAGATAATCGTTTTGATACTTTTGAACAAGTTTAATTTTTGTAGTCTGTTTTGTTTTTCCAAAAAACATCAATGATAATGGAGATGTGATCACATAATAACCACTATTTCTAGAGCCTATGTGTCTCATTATAATAGGGCACTGGTGGCCGCAATTTAAGCGTCGCCACTTTCATCGCAAGCGTACGGGTCAAGTTTTAGTATATGGACCTTTTGGTCAGGTATCGTATCCACAGGGATTGGTTGAGATTACTATCGAGTACCGTGATTGTCATAACCTAACTTTATCTAGTCGCTAAAATATAATTTAATTTATACTAATACTAAACTAAAATACTAATTTAATTGACTATATTATAAATACTATATTGAGATTGTTTAGGGGAGTAGATTGCCTAGGGATTAAATTTATTTACTTAAATGCGTTTGATTTCGTTTCAGTTAACGTTAACGGCGTTCGGCGTATTCGACAATCTTGATTTGTAAACTCCCTCGCCACCTCTCTCGAGTGTAAGACGGGAGAATACGTGACTTCGTGTCAACGAAGAAGTCCCCCTCAACCTCTTAACGACTCTAGGTCACGTGAGTCTCGCCCCAACGTCATTGATTGCACACTCTTCAACTCTCTGCCAGGTTATTGGATCGTCGTGTTGTAGTTACCCTAGTCCTAATCTAGGGTTACCTCTCCCGAGTGTCAAACCCTGTATTCTCAATATATCTAAACTAGCATATAATCATAGAAACATGGCAACATAATCGAAATTATAAGGAACAACCATAAACGAAATACAAATTCAACCAAAACTTCATTTTTTAAAATAATACGTTAATCTCTATTACAATCCATGTTTAACTCATGGTTATAATCGGTTATACATTAAAAACCGAGCTAAACATACTCAACAATCTACCAAAGTTAAGAAAATAAGGAGAGAAATGGAAGAACTTAGTCGTAGTCCAAAAATTCGGCACTAAAACTGTCCAATGATCGCTTTTCCTTTATTGCAACGCATTCTTCTCCTTCAGAATTGGTTGAGCATACCCCGAAACACTCTCGAAATCATAGGAACCCTAAGGGGTCTCCTATGGTCGGGTGAAGGAAGAGGATAGGAAAAGAGAGAGGATTAAATAAGCAAAATATCCTAAAAAATATATATTCTGATGTAGAGCTGACCACTATGGCGGTGAGGTAAGTCGGTTATATGGTTGCCTAGGCGGTGGAAAAGGCAATGGATTAAGGACCATCCTATAGTTTCACCGCCGCGGTGGCGGATCTCACCACTGTGGCGGTGGATGTTCAGCAAGAATAGCCCACTCTGCATTTTCACTGCCGCGGCAGTGATCTGGATGCTGAGGCGGTGGGTTTCTTTTCAGAATCTTGTCTCCTTGCTTTTTTTTTCTACCGTTCTCCGACCGTTTTTGGTCCGAATTGATCGTTTGCACTCCGATTTCATACCTTTTCACCCATACACCTATTTTAATACAAAAAGAATAAAAATATATTAAAACTTAATAAAAACGTACTAAAAGTACTCGAAAACTAACAATTTCGGTTTGGAAATATATAGGTAATTTACACCAATCAAATACCCCCAAATTCGGAATTTTGCTAGTTCTCAAGCAAAACACCCACACAATACGAGAAAATATGACAACTAATTACAAAATTAAAAACTAAAAACGAAAAAAAAAAAAAAAAAAACACTAAAAACAATAATGTGTAAGTTTTGATTATCATCTACCGGCCAAACAATTTTTCCCTCATCGGCCCCCAATCCTATCAAGTTCAAGCATAAATCACACCTTGTGGTGTTCTAGAATTTCAACATTCAAAAATAGTAAGCGTCATTTTAGATCCTGTTTAAGTGTATGTGTTTTAAAACTCAAATATATAACTATCCGTTGATTAGATGGGATTACCCCTCAATATAGTTAATGACCAAAACCTTTAAGGTATAGGGAATCCATACGCCTGATTCGGGTTCTATTCTCTACTAATGTAGGCTCGGATGTTCAAAAAGATCAATAGGGCTTGGTTTGGCTTTTAAAAAAATGGCCAAGGGTATATTGGAAATAGAAAATAGGTTAACGTCGTTAACTTGACGATACTCGAGGCACATGCTTGGCACTCTCACACTCAAAACCCCACAATAAGATTTAACAACCTTGAACAATTCAATTAAGACCAACATAGTCACTTGTCAAAAGAAACAGAAATAAAACTATATTAACATAGATTTTTTTTTTCTTTTTTTCTTTTTTTTTTTTCCAAATAACATACCCCCAAACTTATTCGAATTTCTACAGTTTTAGGAGTGTGCAAAAATGATTAACACACCCCCAAACTTATTCAAATTTCTACAATTTTAGGAGAGTGCAAAAAGGATTGAGAAAATGACAAGTGAATACACTAATACCGAACCAATCCGAAGTTCTCCCTAAACCCAACCGCTCACATCAAGTAGCATATATGAATGCTAACTTGATTCACTCAAATGTGCCTTTAATTTAGCGATAAAGGACCAGAAATAATTCAATTGGCTATGGTATTGGTTAAGTGTTTAGAATTGAAACGGCTTTTAGGCTTCGATATTGTAATGAAGGGTAATGATATATCATGGTAGGCTTAAAAAGGCTCAAGCGATAAAAACGAATGCCTAAATCATATCTTCTAAACCACATCGCCTAGGATTTCGCCTTAAATTTCTCCCGAATCAAGTTTTAGAATCCCTATTCTCATGAATTTGAGTGAAGGATAATCGGTTTTAAATCAATTAGATAGTTCTATATTGAGTTTACGTGCTCGTGCATTTAGGATCTACAATAACTTTTACTAAAACAATATGTTAAGCACACATAATACACATGAATGAGATTTACGCTCGACCTCAATAAACAATCGGGGGACAGACTCATCATTGGGTAAAGGCCCAGATGACGTCAAAACTCAGCATAAAACAACAACTAAACTAAATAAACTAATCCTAAACAAGCATGCATACATAGAAAACAATAAAACATAACTAATAACATAAACACATACTACATATCATCACCAACTTAACACAGGTATTGCCCAAAACGACCCGTCAGCGATTCCAATGACAATATATAGCATGATATTGAAAACAGGGGTTAAGAACACGTACCTGGGAGGTGAGAGAATTGCCTCCGAATCAAATCGGTTGTAATGGATTTAACTTATTTTAGAACTTAGGTTGCCTCCCAAGAAGCGCGTACTTTAATGTCCTCGGCCCGACATATGCCTTCAAGACTGGCAAGATTTTTCTTTGGATGGCTTGATCTTTCAACGACACACCTCATCGGCTTATGTGCGTGGCGCCAGCTGTCATACCCCACCCCAGACACCTGTCACCATGGGGCCGGCATGACATCAACACGACAACACCTGAGCGACAAACCAAACTAGAAAGCGACAATATGCATTCATAATTATACAACCACAAAAAAAAAGGCCATAAACATCTTCTCTAACTAGGGACACACTTGTCCCTGAATTATAATAACCACAAAAGATAAAACGACAATGAACCTCTCCTAGGTTTGCCTCAGGCAGCACCTCCCAAAATACTCCATCGCTATACCATCACTGGACTCTACCTAGTATCAGTAGGGGACCGACTCCTAACCACTGCACCTGCGAGTGTACTGTCTTCTTAATAAAACTTTTTAATTGGATCAAGCATATAACATATAAACATCACATATCAAATAATGATATAATAATCTCATAATTTAAATACCTCATATCATAAGGAAAACATCTTTTTTTTCCTGTCACCACATAATCAACGTCTATATATATATATATTACCCCCCAAGAAGCGCATACTTTAATGTCCTCGGCCCGACACATGCCTTCAAGACTGGCGAGATTTTTCTTTAGATGTCTTAATCTTTCAACGACACGCCTCACCAGCTTATGTGCGTGGCGCCAACTGTCATAACCCACCCCGGACACCCGTCACCATGGGGCCGGCATAACATCAACACGACAACACCTGAGCGACAAACCAAACTAGAAAGCGACGACAATATGCATTCATAATTATACAACCACAAAAAACAAGTCATAAACATCTTCTCTAACTAGGGACACACTCGTCCCTGAATTATAATAACCACAAAAGATAAAACGACAATGAACCTCTCCTAGGTTCGCCTCAAGCAGCACCTCCCAAAATACTCCATCGCTATACCATCACCAGACTCTACCTAATGCCAGTAGGGGACCGACTCCTAACCGCTGCACCTGCGAGTGTTCTGTCTTCTTAATAAAACTTTTTAATTGGATCAAGCATATAACATATAAACATCACATATCAAATAATGATATAATAATCTCATAATTTAAATACCTCATATCATAAGGAAAACATCTTTTTTTTCCTGTCACCACAGAATCAACGTCTATATATATATATATATATATATATATATATATATATATATATATATATATATATATATATATATTACCTCAACTAAGCAGTAAAAATCAACCCAAATAATTCAGCTAACCATATAGTATAACGAAATCAGAGCATACCAATCCAGTATACAATAAAATATATAAATATACTATTCCCAACCACCCTATGCAGGAAAACACTATATACGACCAAACACCACTTCGCACCTCAACACTTCACACCTTATTACATCATACCCCGGGCTAGCATTGTGATCGTTTTAACCTCACGATCAAGAGTTACAATGGTACCATACCACCCATAGGATATGCCTTCCTATGAACACCCATCACTCCGCTGAAGCAGATAATCACTGCACAGTATAGCGTCTAACATCACTCTGCCAAAATAGATAAATTTCCCTCCGCCGAAGCGGATAACATCACTCTACCGAAGCAGATAAACACCACTCCGCCGAAGAGAATAAATACTATGGCATCGTCAAATCAATAACAACATCATCAAAACATAACTCAATAATATCGTCTAATCAACATTGTCAAATTACCACATAATTTTTAAAAGCATCTAATTTAAATGCAACCATTTTCCATTATATATATATATATACAAATAATTTGGCAAGAAGACAGTACACTCACCTCGATATCTGTTTTGCAAAACTAACACTAACCACACTCTATCTGGTTGCTAGTGCCTGCAAACCTAATAATGACAGAGCCTATATTAATATTTTATGTAAAATCACCTAATCATGTAATGCAGACCCTAAGTTCCGCATTCTTCCACTCCTCATATTTTATTTATGAAAATTGTTATTATTCTGATAATTTCATTCCTTAAATTATTGCATAAAAATCTTGTAATATGAATTATCCCAAATTTATTATTCTGGTTACAAAAATTTTTATACTAGAATTGAATTTAACAAAACTAAAATAAATTTAACGAAAAACGATATCCATTCCGAATTGTTCACGGGCAGCGAGATGGATTTGAATTTTATTTGGGGTTATTTGTGTAATTTTCCCTTTCCCTTATTTTTTTTTTTTTTTATTTATTTATTTTTTTTTCATTTCTGTTTTCCTGGTTCTAGGACTCACCGCCGACCACTGCTCCGACCACCGGACCAGACAACTGGTTCACTGACCGAACCCACCACACACTCACATAAATGACAGAACACACAAACGACAACACAACAGTGGACTTCACACACCCACACACTCAACGCCGTCCGTGCCACGCCCACACAACACGATCACACATACACACATGCAGATTGCAAATCACACACAGTCATACACACACATACACACGAATGTCTGCACAAAATAATAACCAGAAAACACCCACTGCTCTCTCTCTTTCTATCTCTAACTCTCCACCAACCAACTCCGATCATCCCCACCTACATGCATGTCGACGAGCAAACACACACACATGCACACTACTGAACATACATACACCTGACAATCAACACACACCCTACGCCGGTGACACCCCCATGCCACCGGACGAACAGTACTATGCACAGAGCATGCTATCGAGCATTACCCATACACCGCCGGCGACACACTACCAGACCGACGACGAAACAACACACATGCATGCCCACACACCTACCAAAATAATTAGAAACAAATATACACAATTACTCACCAGTCGACGGCGACAGATGATAACGATCACACCATTGATGATCTCACCCTCACGACTGCCGAGTGAACAACCAAAAACCCATACACACAGGGACTGGACTGAGCACACCCACACGATCGATTCAAAGCAGAATGCACACAGTAGCAGCAACAGCAACACACACATGCATCAATGAGACACACGCACTGCTCTTCGGAGAAACACTGAATCACGAAACTCCGACAGCCCCATCCTCCTCCGGTCCTCTCTCTCTCTCTTGATTTTCTCAAATTTTCAGATTTGATCTTAGATGATGAATTACATGCATCATATATATATGCATGAATTAAGTGGATAGATTTGATCCTAAGCACGCCACGTCACCCCACGGTTTCTCTCTCCCTTCGGCCGGTTTGATCGCCCGTTACACACACATACACAGTGTTTATATATATATATATATATGTGTGTGTGTGTGTGTGTGTGTGTTTAAAAAAAAGCTAAATTGCATTTTTCTCCCCCAATTCCTATAAGATCTTAATTTCAATAAATTTCAACTTTTAAAAGTTTCAAAAATTATAATTTCACCCTTAATATTTTTACTTTTTTATTTTAATTGTCAATTTAAATCTCAAGTTTAAATTTTTATGTTTCAAAATTTTCAATTTGACCCCCAACTTTTGATTTGAATTTTAATCAATAAAATTTTTACCCTAAAATTTTCTAATGCTCTATAATGCAACTATTTATGACGTATGTTCTACAATTTAGGTTTTACACCAGCACTCTAAACGGTTCAGAATTCCGTTGAAAGAGATGCATCAATACATGTCGATCTAACATCGCCAAGTACCTTGCATAAGAAATACAAAAACAAAACTACCAAGAAAAATTATAAACACTAAAAAAAATGCTTAAATTAAAATCAAGTTATTTACTCACAATATCGATAATAACTCTCAAACACAATCCCCGACAACGGTGCCAAAAACTTGATGACGATTGCCGAAAACTGCATATGACAAACAACCAATCCCCAACAACGGTGCCAAAAACTTGGTGGTGATCACCGAAAACTAAATTCGACAAACCAATCCCCGACAACGACGCCAAAACTTGGTTGCTGGAATTTAAGCATCGCCACTTTCACCGCAAGCGTATGAGTCAAGTTTTAGTATATGGACCTTTCAGTCGGGTATTGTATCCATAGGGATTGGTTGAGATTACTATCGAGTACCACGATTGTCACAACCTAACTTTATCTAGGGGCTGAAAATGGAATTTAATTTATACTAATACTAAACTAAAATACTAATTTAATTAACTATACTATATATACTATATTGAGATTGTTTAGGGGAATAGATTGCCTAAGGATTAATGTTATTTACTTAAATGCGTTTGATTTCATTTTAGTTAACGTTAATGGCATTTGGTATATCCGATAATCTTGGTTCGTAAACTCCCTCACCACTTTTCCTGAGTGTAAGACGGGAGAATACGTGACTTCGTATCAATGAAGAAGTCCCCATCAACGTCTTAAAGACTCTAGGTCGCGTGGGTCTCGCCCTAACGTCATCGATTGCACACTCTCCAACTCCCTCCTAGGTTATTGGATCGTCACGTTGTGTTTACCCTAATCCGAATCCGAGATTACCTCTCCTGAGTGTCAAACCTTGTATTCTCAATATATCTAAACTAGCATATAATCATAGAAACATAGAAACACAATCAAAATTATAAGGAACAACCATAAACGAAACACAAATTCAACCAAAACTACATTTTTATAAATAAAACGTTAATCCCTATTACAATCCATGTTTAACTCATGGTCATAATTGGTTATACATTAAAAATCAAGATAAACATGATCAACAATTAACCAAAGTTAAGAAAATAAAGAGAGAAACGGAAGAACTTAGCCGTAGTCCAAAGATTCGGCGCTAAAACCATCCAACGATTGCTTCTCCTTTATTGCAACGCGTTCTTCTTCTTTAAAATTGGTTGAGCACACCTTGAAACACTTTCAAAATCATAGAAACCCTAAGGGGTCTCCTATGGCTGGGTGAAGGAAGAGGAGAGGAAAAGATAAGGCATTAAATAAGCAAAATATCCTAAAAAATATCTATTCTGGTGCAGAGTTGACCGTTGCGGCGGTGGTGAGGTAAGTCGGTTATATGGTCTCCTAGGAGGTGGAGAAGGCGATTGATTAAGGACTATTCTGCAGTTTCACCGCTGCAATGGTGGATGTTCAGTAAGAATAGCCCTCTTTGCATTTTCACCACCGCGGTGGTGGTCTGGACGCTACGGCGGTGGGCTTCTTTTCAGAATCTTGTCTCCTTGCTTATTTTTCCACCGTTCTCCGACTGTTTTTGGTCCGAATTGATTGTTTGCGCTCTGATTTCATACATTTTCACCCATACACCTGTTTTAATACAAAAAGAATAAAAACCTATTAAAACTTAATAAAAAAAATACTAAACGTACTCGAAACTAACAATTTCAATTTGGAAATATATAGGTAATTTACATCTATCAGGCACAAACCATATTAGACAAATAACAAAGAAATCGACGAGAGTGTTGTCGGGAAGACTATTTGAGAAGGGAATGGCAAGAGTAGAGATACGAGCTAAAATGACTTCGGAGGTAACAAAAAGAACTTTGATGTACGTCCCTATCCCTAAGTCGAACGGAGACTCCCATAGCCCGAGCGAATGCCTACTGTCCACTCTAGGCTTGATGGACATGTACAACAAGCATGGTCTCATGATTGGCGAAATACTTCCCCGAATAGTGCTTTTAGCCATTGTGAATGATCGAGTAGGAAGTTAAGTAACCTACCGATGATTATACCTAATTAGTATAAGCGTTGTCCAATTCCTGATCAATATCACATAGATTAGTGAGAGACAGATGAGAAAACAACGGTATTCACAACTAGGTAAATGCCATGAACAAGAGTTTGCAGAAGACTAAAAACTGTGAGCCTAATGTTTAGGACATCGTAAAGAAAAAATGAATCACCCTTTACTGCTCGAGTGCTTAGGGAGAGAGTCCCAACCAATTTTAAGTTTCCTCTCAAATTGATACTTACCACAGGACGACCGACCCCGGCGAGCACCTTGATTCTTACAATGCCTGCATAAATCTACGAGAGGTATCTAACTTGATTAAATGCCTGGAATTTCAAATAACACCCGTGGGGAAAATGGTATAACTTGGGGACATTCGAATCATTTAAATCACTCAATACCATTTTGTCAACAATAAGAGATGAGCAAAGAACCTTTCCCACTTACTTTTCGTCAGGTAAATAGAGAATAAGAGTCTCAAGATGTTGGCCTTAACCCTTGCTCTATCAACTGAGTATACCTCGATAGAATTAATGCGTTTATAGGTTCTAGATCTAAATCCAAGGTCAGCCTACAATAAATCTAATTGGCCTGATTAAAGAAGAAGAGGGACCGAGATCAGAGTAGGTCTAGGGAGGCTAAAATTTCCACTCTGAATGCACCCCTAGGCACAGTATTAGAGACAAAAAAGGTCCTTCAAGAGTAGGGAAAAGGACTGAGGTCTGAGGAGGAAAGAAGACCATTTACAAAGAATTCGCCTCAATTTCCAGAACAAATATAGGAAGGAGAAAGACTGTGTGTTCCAGGTAACGATTTTTTAGTGTGAGGTAATCACATGGGGATCTAAAAGAAATTTACACCATAAGCGACAAAGCTTTGGTCATTACTCCACAAATAATATTAGGCAGATCCTCGTTGATAGCGTAAGCTCAGTGAAAGATGGAAAAAGAGATAAAGACGTCAAATCTCATTATGATGCAAATGACTAGGTTGGATCACTCCTTAGGGACTGATCCCAAACACTCAACTGTAGATGTTAAGTTTCTATCATTGGGAAATGGTGTTGAAGGCCATACCATAAATATATCATCCAGCAATGAAATTCTTAACCATAAACAGACTCGTTGGAGTAAGAAAAAATCAAAATGTTGCTCAGGAATGCTTTATTACTTAGATAGCAATTCCTTAAAACTGGACGCTCTCCCCGAGGACATGTTCGAGGAAGGTTATTATTATTGACCCAAGACAGGAGAATCCCCAACAAAACTTGATGAGGAGTTCAAGTGCACCTGATTGATGAAGAAGGAACAATGCAGATAGGCTAGAAAATTTTTGAGCAAGTAAAGAAGAAAATGATTGAGCTCCTAAATATGAATCGCAACGTGTTTCCCTGGTCCTACTAGGATCCTCCCAGGATAAATACAAAGGTTGCAATGCATTGGTGCTACATAGACTCGGACCATCCTTTGATCAAGAGAAAGTATCATAATTTTGGGTCAGAAAGGAAGAATATCATTGAGGAAGAAACAATTTAATTTTTTTTGACATCGAGACGATTATAGAGCTTAACTTTTCACTGTAGACACTACATTTTTTTCCGCCTATTAAATATCGGATATAAAGTACAAGTTCGGATAAACTTTAAACTGAAGTTTGAAGGGACAAATTTCTACCTTAAATTACATTTGGATACTACAAAAAACAACAAAAAAATACAAGAAAACATAAAATTTTCAAAATTGACTGAATTTGGTTAAGTAAAAGTTTCGGATCAACCTCGAAATTCATATAGTTACAAGGGACTAAAATGACATTATTAAAGGTTGATTTTCATGAAATCACTTTTAATATGAATAAAAATTAGTTACTACCCTTTAACTTAAGGAAATTTCACTAATAACACTTATTTCCTGTTTTGACCCTTGAAATATTTACTATCACCGGTTTCATATTTTTGACACAAAAAATAATTCTTTGAATTTTCATTTAAAATATTAATCCTAAAAAAATCAATCCAAAATCCTTGATCAGGTTAAACAAACTACCATGACAAGTCTAATTACCCAAAGTAATTAAGGCAAAAGACTCTGTTCAAAACCAACCAAACCGAAATGCCATCATGACAAGCATTTAAGGTCCATTACATCAAGGCCACATCATGAATTTAATGACTCATTAATGAGCACTAAATTACAAGATCTTTCCAAGATCTTTCTACCAAAATATCTAGGATGGAAGCCTAGTTACTTGAAAGGTAACTAATGGTTAAAAAATTAACTGATCTGGTTTCCCATCAAATCATGCCGTAAATGATCCATAAAATCAACATCACATCAAGAGTTTAATGCGTGAAACAACCTAGGGAGACTACATACAAAGAATCAAGATATTTTGATCAAAATATTTTAGGGAAACCAAGTTACTTCAAAAGTAACAAAATGGTTACAAAACTAATTAGATCATTTTCCATCCCATAAAAGACATTATATTTCCATCAAATAAAAAAAAAAAATAATCAAGTATTTAATAAAAAAAAATAACATAAAGAGACCACATTCTTTGAACCTCTAAGTGCAATTAATGAAAGTAACTGAAATAGATCGAGTAACTACACTTAGCAAGCAAACCGAACCAGAAAACATCTCATAAAACATTAAATACCCCATGTGCCAACTAATCATGACCAATGATGGTTAATTATTGAATATCATTAACAATGATTACTTAGATATTTTAAAGATTTTGTAATCATTACAAAATCTAAGAAACTCTTAGTAAATCTTCCAAATTTAGCTCAAACCATTAAACTAAGAGACCTTAAAGGGTTGCACCTAGACCAAAGAGGCCCTAAGGAATAGATTGGGTAGGCCTACGCATTTGGGAATATGTAGGCTCCACAAGCCTATAAATAGGCAGCTGTTTTTCATTTCCAAGGGGCTTGATCCAAGAGCTTTTCTCTCTACTCTCAAATTTCTCTCTCGGGTCGAAGGAACTCTCAATCCTTATACTTAATATACATCCTCAATTTTTGTCCAAAAGGCTTCCAAAAGGTGTTCTTGAGGATCTTAGAACAAGATCTCAAGAAGTTATCGAGTAACGATCAAGAACAACCGAGAAGGTCAAAGAATTAGAAGAATGAAATAACTTACGGAAAGACCACTCTCCTAAGTTAGGTAAGTCCTATTAAACCATCATTTGATCATGTTTAAATATCTTTATATTGCTTGTATATAGCGTATTTGGTTAGTGATAGGTGTAAATTACCTATATATTTCCAAACCGAAATTGTTAGTTTTCGAGTATGTTTATTACATTTTAGTACATTTTAATGTGTTTTTATTCTTTTTGTACTAAATCAAGTGTGTGGGGTGAATCAGTATGAAAAAGGATGCTAAACGATGATATCGAATCGAGAACGGTGGAAGAACGGTGGAAAAACAAGCTCAGAGGCAAAATTTTGAAAAGAAGCCCACTGCTGCGATATCCAAACCACAGCTGCGGCAGTGAAAATGCAAAGAGGGCTAATATACTGGACATCCATCGCCGCAGCGACAAAAATACAGAGAAGTCCCTGAATCCACCGCCTCCTCTACCGCTGCAGCGATCACTGAACCGACCTACCCACCGCCGTGGTGGTCACTTCTGCACAGATTTAGATATTTATTTAGATATTTTTCCTATTTATACCCCTTCCTCTCCTCTCCTCCAGCCATGAGAGCTCCATTAGACTTAGGATATTTTAGAGAGAGGTTTTGGGAGTGCTCATTCAAATCCTAAGGAGAAGATCACAAAGCAAAGAAGGGGGAGCGATCTCGAAACGTTTTTAGCGACAAATTTTTAGACTAGGCTAAGTTTCTCTCGTTCCTTTCTTTATTTCTTAACTTAGGATTGTTTTTTGATCATGTTTAGCTCTATTTTCATTGTATAACCGGCTATGGCCATGAGCTAAACTAGTTTTTTTCTAGAGATTAATATAATTTATAAAAGTGTTGCTTATTTGAGTTTGTGTTTCGTTAATGTGTGTTTTATAATAATTTCGATTGTGTTTGTTGTGTTTTCATGTTATTATACTTGTTTAGATAATTAGAGAATACGGGGTTTGACACTCAGGAGAGGTAACCCTGGATTCGGATTAGGGTAAACACAACACGATAATCTAACGACTCGGGAGGGTGTTAGAAAGTGTGCAATCAATGACGTTGGGGCAAAATTCACGTGACCTAGCGTCGTTAAGACGTTGAGAGGGACTTCTTTGTTGACGCAAAGTCATGTATTCACTCGTCTTACACTCGGGAGAGGTGGTGAGTGAGTTTACGAACCGAGATTTGTCGGATACCCAAATGCCATTAACGTAAACTAAAACAAGACCAAACAGGTTTTTGTAAACAAAGTTAATCCCTAGGCAAGATTTTCCCTAAAACATCTTATAATAGTATTAGTATTGTTTAATTATTATTTTAGTATTAGTTTATATTAATTTTATATATATTTATTTTCCCCTAGATAAAATTAGGTCATGACAAACACGATACTCGATAATGGTCACAACCAATTCCTGTGGACATGATAACCCTAACTCTCCCGATTTATACTAAAACTTGACCTCGTATACTTGCGAGTGAAAGTAGCGACGTATTTATGCACTACTAGTTAGTTAGTTCTTAGATGCATAGTTCATGTACATAGTGTCTATATCAAGAAACAAGTCAAAAATGTCAAAAACAAGTAAAAAACATCAAAATATGTCAAAAAACATCAAAAGATGTCAAGAACATGGCAAGAACATCAAACATACCATGAGTTCTACATAGCATCTTTGCTTCTCTCAATACGTGAAACCGAACTCCAATGAACTCAAAACAAACTTCCGACAAAGGACTACTAACCAATAACAAGTGACTTTTACTTTTCTGCAGTAGTCTAGATCACATCCTGTCACTAAGTCATCAGGCTCATGGAATGGCACTTTATATATATATATATATATATATATATATATATATATATATATATATATATATATATATATATATATATATATATATATCACTACTCTATCAAGACCATTGTGGCTAAAATTCTGAATAAAGAGAGAACCTCTAATCCTTCGAGGATAAATGTGGATCTTCTTCAGAAATATTTTCGTTATCTTAGTTACGATTATGGCTAGCACATCTATGATATATTTTCTTTTCTTTTTGAACTAATAACTTAAACTAAAACACTTCACTTACCCAAGTAAGTGAGTTTGGTTGGAGTATTCTTGACAAAATCAAAAGCGTATATCTACTTATCATCAGTACGATTCATGTTCTTATCTCACAAAAAAAAAAAAAAAAGTTCATCTTGAGATGAACTACGTATCGACTTGATTCTCAGCTATCTTAGATAAGTAGGAAACCCACATACTAGTTCGATCGCCTGTATAAATAAAAATAAAAAGTACATTTTAAACCTTCTAACTATTAACACAATTCTAAATGGTCCTTCTCCGTTTGAGCGCTTCATTTTAAACCCTCTATGTATAAGTATATTTTTATTCAATCATTCCGTCAAAAATTCCATTCAAAGTGAACAGAAATGCTTGCACATGACCTGCACAAGATATTTTCATGGGTATTATCGTCAATCCATATTATTCATTTTTCATACCCTAATTAAATAAATAAATAAAAAACTTAGATAAAAGTGACAGCCATTTTCCTTTTTATTTCATACGAAGAGACAGCTACCCCATTTCTACTCAGACACTCCATTATTTCGATGTTCTCTTCCATTCTCCCTCTTCTCCATCGTCTTCGTAAAACCTAGGGTTTGTTTGACCTTTTGAACTAGAAGGTGTAAATCAGGCCATTTCAATGCACTCTCTTCGACGATCGACAACATGCTAGGTATAAGACACGACAATGATGGAGGGCCAGATTATCGTAAGTGTTTCAATGTTTTCATCTCTTTCATCTTCCCTCTGGGTTTGATTTGAAGGTGATACATGTTGGAAATACATGCGTTATTTCAGTAGTCTGCATTTTAGTATTTTTTATTGTGATAAAGGTTCTATCTTGTCTCTATACATTCCAATATTTTTGTTTTCACTTTTTGTCTTTGCTTAATGGTGGTCCCTTGGCTGCATAAATTTTAGGGTTTTTAATATATTTTTGTGCTATTTTATGTATTCATTTTTTGTCTTTGCTGGGTCTTTTAAGCTTTGCTGCTTTAGTTAGTTAATTTTGTTTTTCTCATTTCTATTTTGTTAATGACATCCCCAAACTCATCTTATTTCTTTGCCAAAGTTCACTTTGGTGGTAGATTTATAAACGCAGAATATGTTGGGGGCAATTTTATACTTTAATAATTGGGATGAGGATAGAATATTATTTGTTGATCCTAAGAACAATTAAATGTTGATGTTTTTTGTGGAACTAACAATTTTATTGAGTGTTTCAGTTTATTAGCTCTAGTGATGAAAATGATCATGAAGATATTATGATAATGCTAAAGATGATGACAAAGATACTACTGGGAGTGTCTAATCAAGGATAGCTGGTTTCAATCTATTCCAGTAAAGAGATTGAGATTTTGATCTTTACCTAGAGTAAAAAAAATTAGGTTTTAATTCTTCCTTTATAGAATTGTGAGTGAATTGTAACGGTTCAATCCTTACCTGGTAAAAGGATATTTGGAGTGTGTTTGTGTGAGGTTTAATTCTTGAGCCTAAGGTATAAAAAGAATTAGGTCGTGATTCTCACTGTAATAGAATTAGGTTAGTCTTCCGCCTGATAAAAAGATAGAGATTATTCCATAACCTGTGAAAAAGAATTGTAAAGGTTGATTCTGAACCTGCTAAAATAATTATTATGAGGGTTTGGTTCCTACCTTTAAAGGAATATTGAATTTAGTGGGTGCGACTTTCCGTGGAGCTCGGGGGACTAGATTAGCCAAGAGTAGCTTGGTGAACCAATATAAATTTCCGTATGCTGCATTATTTATATTGTTTATATTTTGTTGTTTGGGTGTGCACCTATTTGATAACATATATCCACTGCTATAAAGATAATAATAGTATTATATTCTGATAATGTTTTAACACTACCCAATTCACCCCCATTTTGGGTAGCTCATTGGGCCAACAATTGGTATTAGAGTTAGTTTAGCTCGACACACTTAGTTAACAAAGATCACATGACGTACATAATAGGCACACTAGTGGATGGTCAGTCTTTGCACCGACCACGATTTTCGTTCTGGAAAGACAAAATGATAGCTTTCCTTCAGGCCACAAATTATGATGTGTGGTTAACAGTCGAGGATGGTCTGTTTATTCCAATGGAAAACGGAGTCGAGAAGAAGAAAGAGTAGCTGACTGCTTCTGATAAGCAAAAACTTTCTATGAACTCTCAAGCTATTAATATTTTATTTTGTTCTTTGGATGCTAATGAATACTCAAGAGTTTCAGGTTGTAAATCAGCAAAAGAGACGTGGGACAAGCTACAAGTTACCTATGGAGGGACAAGTCAAGTGAAGTAATCGAATATCAACGCTCTAATGAGGAAATTTGAATTGTTCAGAATGGAAGAAACTGAATCGATTCAAGAGATGTATACTCGTTTCAACAATATTTGCAATCACTTGAGTCAACTTGGAAATCCATACTCCATGGAGGATAGAGTTCGAAAAGTCTTGAGATCTTTGCCAAAAGTATAGGAGTCTAAGGTGATTGTAATTGAGAAAGTTAAGGATCTTGGAAAATATGAAATTAATGATCTCATAGGTAACTTGATGACTCATGAAATGGCGATTAAAGGATATGAGGATGACATCGGAAATAGCAAGAGGAAATCATTGGCGCTAAAGGCTCAGAAAATTAAAGAAGATGATGACAGTGATGGTGAAAGTCTTAACAGTGAGCAAGAGAAAGATGCAACGCTTCTTACAAAGAATTTTAGAAGAATGACTCAACGTACATTCCGCGGGAGAAGAAACTTCAACATGAATAATGTGGAATGCTACAACTGTCACAAGATTGGCCACTTTCAAACTGATTGTCCTGAACCGAAGAAGGATAAAGAAAACGAGATGAAGAAGAAAAAGAACAAGAAATGAAAAAAGAACAAGAAAAAGTCTATGAAGGCTACTTGGGATGATACCGAATCAAGTAGCACCGAAAAATCAGAAAGTGAAGAAATGTCCATGTTTGCATTGATGGCCACTGGTGGTGAGGTAACAAAATGTTCAAATTCTTGTCCTTTCGATTTTGATGAATTATTTGATGTTTATCAAGAACTTTTGTATGATTATAAAAATCAGTGTTCTAAAATAAATGCCCTTCAAAGTACAATTAATACATTAAACAAGCAAGTAATGGATTACGAATCTAAAAACAATTAATTGAAATCCAAGATGTCGGATTTACATTCAATTATTCTCAAATTCACCGGTGGTGAAAATAACTTGAAAATGCTTTTGGGAAGTTCACGTGGTATTTTTGATAAAGTCGGTATCGGATTTCAGAAAAATCTTAAACAAAAATATTTTCAAAAATTCTTTTCTAAAACCAATGATCTTGTTAGATGTTTTAAATGTAATATTGTGGAGTATACTATTTGTAAATATTTTGCTAAAATATCTAATTGTAGACAAGTTTGGGTTCCAAAAGGAACTAAAATTGTCCCGATTAACAAGATCAGACCCACGTAGACTGGGTACCACTTAGGAACTATTTGAGGTGCTCCTTGCAGGTTATTCTAAAAGCATTAATAAGTAAGGACAAATGGTTCCTAGACAACGATTGTTCTCGACACATGACGGGAGATAAATCAAAATTCACATCTTTGACACCTAAAGATGGAGGTCATGTGACTTTTAGAGACAACGCAAAGGGTAAAATTATCGGTACAGGTAATATCGGTAATGGTACTACTATTATTAAAGATGTGTTACTTGTTGATAGAATCAAACATAACTTGCTTAGTATTAGTCAACTACATGACAAGGGCTATAATGTGATATTTGATCATGATAAATGCATCATTAATAATGGTCATGATAGTAGTATATTGTTAGTTGCATCACGTTTTGAGAATGTTTATACCTGCTCATTTGATGATTTTACTTCTCAAAATTTATCCTGTTTTAATGTTTTATATGAACATAGTTGGTTATGGCATAAGAGACTTGGGCATGCTAGTATGGAGCTAATTTCTAAATTATCTAAGAAGAGTCTCGTACGTGGCCTACCTAATTTGTAATTTATGAAAGATAAAGTATGTGATGCATGTCAATTAGGCAAGAAGTCTAAATCATCATTTAAGAAAAAGATGCACACGTCCACGTCTAGATGTCTTGAATTGTTGCATCTTGATTTATTTGGACCAAATTATGTTGCTAGTCTTGGTGGTAAGTTTTATGCCTTCGTAATTGTTGATGATTATTCTAGACTTACCTAGGTATTTTTCCTTGCTAAGAAAAGTGAAGTTGCTTCTGTATTTGCTAAATTTTGTAAACGTGTTCAAAATGAGAAGCAATGTTCTACTATTAATATTCGTAGTGACAGAGGAAGAGAATTTAAGAATGATGATGTTATCAGTTACTGTGATGAGCATAATTATGCTCATAACTTCTCTGCTCTGCACCAAGATCACCACAACAAAATGGTGTAGTGGAAAGGAAGAACATGACGCTTCAAGAAATAACCAGAACAATGCTTGATGAAAATCACTTACCAACCTACTTCTGGGCCGAAACAGTAAGTACAGCTTGCCATGTGGTGAATTGGGTATCGATTTGTAGAGGGTTTAACAAAAGCTCATATGAAATCTGGAATAGTAAGACTCATAACATTTGCTATTTTAAAGTATTTGGTTGTAAATGCTTCATTCTGAATGACTAGGATAATCTAGGTAAATTTGATGCTAAATATGATTATGGAATTTTCTTTGGATATGTTACTAACAGTAAAGTTTATAGAGTTTACAATAAATGTACATTAGTAGTAGAAGAATCTATGCATATTGTATTTGAGAAAACTGACCCATTTTTGTCGAGAAAGGTTTTGGTCGATGATGATACATGTATTTCAAATAACCAAAACCAAGATGAAAATTCGGCTGAGTCTCAAAAAGAGGAGGAGGCTAAGGAAGAAGATTCGACATTACCATGGGTTATAAAGACAGTACTTGGACATTCGACAAAAAAAATTATTGGTAATTTTGAAAGAGGTGTAAGTACTCGTTCCTCTATTAGAAATATAATTAATCTTGCTTTCTTATCTCAAATTGAGCCTAAAAATGTAAATAAGGCCTTAACTGATGAATCTTGGATTTCTGTAATGCAAGATGAGTTAGTTCAATTTGAGCGGAACAAGGTATGGTGTCTTGTTCCGAGACTGGATTTTCATCTTGTTATTGGTACTAAATGGGTTTTTTGAAATACAAAGGAGGAGTCTGGTATGGTAATTAGAAGCAAAGCAAGATTAGTAGCACATGGTTATAATCAAGAGGAAGGAATTGATTATGATGAAACTTATACTACTGTGGCTAGATTAGAAGTTATTAGAATGCTACTCGTTTTTCCATGCTTACGTAATTTTAAGCTATATCAAATGGATTTTAAGAGTGCATTTCTAAATGGCTTTCTAGTGGAAAAGGTTTATGTGGAACAGCCCCTGGGATTTGAAAGTGATAAATTTTTCGATCATATATTTAAACTTCGTAAGTCTTTGTATAGGCTCAAACAAGCTTCTAGAGCTTGGTATGAGAGACTTCGCTGATATTTGATCGAAAAAGAATTTCAAAAGGGTATTTGTGATATAACACTATTTGTTAAGAAAACTGACTCTGATATCCTATTAGTACAAGTTTATGTTGATGATATTATTTTTGGATCTACTAATGAGGATCTTTACCAAGAGTTTGCTAAGATAATGCAGGTCGAATTTGAGATGAGCATGATGGGAGAGCTGAATTTTTTTCTTGGGTTGCAAATTAAGCAAATCAAAGAGGGGATATTCATAAACTAAGGTAAATACACTAAGGAGTTATTAAAGAAATATGGCTTGGATGGTGTTAAAGAATATAAAATTCTCATGGCAACGGCTACAAAGATAGACAAAGATGATACGAGCAAAAGTGTTAATGAAAAAATGTATTGAGGTATGATTGGTAGCCTATTATACTTAACTGCTAGTAGACCTGGTATCATGTATAGTGTTTGTTTATGTGCTAGATGTCAGTCTTATCCTAAAGAATAGCACTTGACTGCGGTTATGCGAATTTTTTGATATTTAAAGGGGACGATTGACCTAGGATTATGGTATCCTAGGGGGAGTGATTTTAAATTAATAAGTTACTCCGAAATTGATTTTGTCGGTCACAAAGTTGAGCGAAAAAGCACAAGTGGGTCATGTCATTTGTTAGGACATGTCTTGGTTTCTTGGTCAAGCAAGAAACATAATTCGATAGCTTTATCCACTACTGAGGTTGAGTATATGGTAGCCGGTAACTATTGTGTTCAAATTTGATATATTAAGTAGCAATTAAATGATTTTGAAATCTGTATGGAGGAGGTCCCGGTTTATTGTGATAATAAAAGTGTTATTTGTCTAAGTAAGAATCCTACACAGCACTTATGAACTAAGCACATAGAGATTATACATCACTTTATTCGTGATCACATTCAGAAAAAGGGACATTGTTATTAAATATATTGATACCTCTGACCAGCTAGCAGATATTTTTACAAAACCATTAGCGGAAGATCAGTTTGTGAAAATCATTCGCGATTTGGGTATGCCTAGGCACAACGATGTATGCCTAGAGTAGTGTTTCTTTGTAGTTCCCCTTCTCCATTTTTTTCAGATGACAAAGGAGGAGAATTAGTTGATGTTTTAATGAATATCTTAAGGGGAAGCTTGAATTATTTTGTTGAATATCTTAAGAGGGAGTTTATTATATATTGAAATTTGTTCTTTGTTGAAAATCTTATGATTATCTTGATTACTTTACTTTAACAAGTTAAATAATTTGTCCTCGGATTTAGTGGGAGTGTGGTTACATTTTTGTTTTGAAGAAAACATCAAAGTTAATTGTCATCATCAAAAAGAGGGAGATTGTTGATCCTAAGATTTTGATTAACAATGTTGATTTTTTTGTGAAACTAACGATTTTGTTGAGTGTTTCAGTTTATTAGTTCTAGTGATGAAAATAATCATGAAAATATTGTGACAATACTAAAGATGATGACAAAGATGATGGAAGATTAAGAGTTTGAAAAAATTCAAGAACCTAGGAAAACAACTCAGGTTAAATTTTAACTCTTAATGTATCCCAGTTAGGATCACACACGACACAAAATGTTTTTCAAAATTATGTCTTTTTTATAGGATCCTAATTAGTTAAATTATTTGCTCTTATGTGTAATTGAAAAAGAAATAAAGATAATTGATTAAAACTGAATTTAAGATTTTAGTGGATCTAACCGAAAAAAGAAATTGGTTAAAAGGGTGAAAATGTCGAAGAAAATAAATTAAAATCAAATTAAAGAGAGGATTCCAGCATTGATAAGTTGACTTGTAGGTCGACTTATGAAAGATAAGTAAAGTTGTTGAATCTCTCAGTCGACAAGTAAGTCAACCTGAGCTTAAATGGTGAACTCTTTGAATCAATTAATCGATAGGTAAGTTGACCTATGGCCAAAAGAGGAAGTCTCTGAATCTTTCGGTCGACAAGTGAGTCGACTTGTGTAACTCTCTGAATCGTCCGGTCGACAGATGAAGTATGGGTGGTCAACCGATGGGCGAAGTATTTTTGGCTTGGCTACATCTTGAATTGGGCAGTCGACTGATGGGTCTTAGCCGGTCGATAGATGGATCTGTTTCAAGATTTATGGAATTTCGGATTTTATTCAAAACGTAGTTGTTACTAATCGTTTATGGTTAAGATACGCAAGATATCTTAGGGATCTCATATATTTTGAGTTATTTAATTAATATTTAAATATCCCTATAGATATGGTTCAAGTAGTTTTGATATTTCTCAATTTGGTACATGTAATTATTTCTATCTTATCTAATTGAGATTGAGTAAAAGTTTGAAGGACTAAATTGAATGTTTTAAAATATATATTTAAGTGAATTATACTAGGATTGAGTCTTAATGATATAAGGGTTCTTATGGAGTAATTATTTATCATGATATGTGAGAACTAGCCGTTAGAGAGCTTGATATAATCTCATATAAGCAAACCTACGTTTTTAAGGTTTTAATTAATCAAGATAATCCTAATCATTCTGAGTTATTCAGCTCTCTTACTTTCTAAGGGTAATCATACTGAGTGCATTGTGAGATCTTTCTTAAGATTTGTTCTTGAGAAACATTTACTGTGGATTATTGCCATTACCGATCTGAAATATTATTGCTATTCTAATCATTATTCTTTTGGTGGAATCCTAATGAGATCATTCCAAATTACTTACTATTAATTATTGCTTGATTCTATTATTTATTATTTGGAATTTGATCTTTGAAATTGTTTTCTGAATTTTTATTGAAAATTATTTTTGAAATAATTTCTTAAGAAAATCTGATTACGTGCTTAACTGCTTGTTACCCGTCTTTATTTGAAATCAGATTTTGAAATTTTCACTTTTTTATCACTAGTATTGGTATATTAATTGAGTTTGAATTTATCTGGGGTGGTAGAAGTTCCGAGTGAAAAAATCACTTATCAATTGTTTGTAATTGGTGAGTTGAGTGTTGGATTAGATACTACTGGGAGTGTCTAATCAAGGGTAGCTGGTTTCAATCTCTTCTGGTAAAGAGATTGAGGGTTTTATATTTGCCTAGAGTATAAAAAGATTAGGTTTTAATTCTTCCTTTATAGAATTGTGAGTGAATTATAACGGTTCAATCCTTACCGAGTAAAAGGATATTTAGAGCGTGTTTATGTGAGATTTAATTCTTGAGCCTAAGGTATAAAAAGAATTAGGTCTTGATTCTCCTTATAATAGAATTAGGTCAATCTTCTGCCTGATAAAAAAATGGAGGTTATTCCTTAGCCTGTGAAAAGAAATTGTAAAGATTGATTCTAAGCCTACTAAAAGAATCATTGTGAGAGTTTGGTTCCTACCTTTAAAGGGATCTTGAGTTTAATTGGTGTGACTCTCCGTGGAACTCAGGGGACTGGATTAGCCAAGAATAGCTTGGTAAACCAGTATAAATTCTGTATCCTATATTATTTATATTGTTTATATTTTGTTGTTTGGGTGTGCACCTAGTTGATAACACATATTCGTTGCTATAAAGATAATAATTAATTTTAGGATAAAATTAATTGTTTGATTTTTGCAGTATTATATTTTGATAATTTTTTAATACTACCTAATTCATCCCCCCCCCCTCTGGGGTAGCTTACTGGGCCAACATCATTGTTAGATGTAGAGGATATGATGGAGGCCTTAGGGTACAATACTTCTAAATCTAAGGCTTTAATGTTTTATAAGATTCCCACATTTCTTCTAAACAAAGGTCTGAAGCTTATTATCACTGACAATGATGTTCTTGACATGGTTGGAATTTTACCATCGAGTAGAGTTATAGAATTTTATTTTGAGGGTAAAGCTAGTGAACCCTAGTTTCAGAGTCAAGCAGGTTCAAATGATTTGACTGAACATGTGCTCCCTCTTCTGCTTTTGACATAGAGTGAACACAATTCTGAGGAGGAAGGGGCTGAATTAGGGGTTGGGTTGGAGGCAAGGGCTGAGGCTGAAATAGGGGATCAAGCAAGGGATGAAGAAGGGGCTAAATCAGGGGATGAGTCTGGGAATGAGGATAGTGAATTAAGTGGAAGACAACAAAATGAAATAGATGATGATTTCTTGTTTAAAGATAATGTAGATTCCGAGAGTGAATGGATGGGAAGTACAGAAAAGGGAAAAAGTAGTCATCCCCATCAGCCTACCCCTAATGTGGACGATATAAGAGTAGAGTCAGAATATGTTGATGAGGAAAAGGATATTAGAGCTGAGTCAGGGGATGAAGAAGCAGGTCATGCTAATAATATTTGGCTAGATTATAGGAAATTAATGGAATTTCTAGATAATCCATTTCAATTAGGGATGTTGTTTTCTTGTGGGGCAAAACTTGTCAAGGCGTTAAGGGGATATGCAATAAAACAGGGTAAAAATGATTTGTTGAAGAAGGATGAGGAAAAAAAAAAAAAAGGGCGAGGGCAGTATGTACAGAATTGGGGTGTAAGTGGTTCATTCAAGCCTCTTTAAACGAAAATGGTGACATTCAAATTAAGAAGTTGAATGGAAAGCACACTTGTGGCAATGTATATTGGAATAGAAATTGTTACTCTACATGGTTGGCTAACCATTACTTGGAAAGATTTAGAAGTAATCCTAAATGGAGTTTTAAGGTGTTTAAGGATGTTGTCCAGACTGAACTTAGCATCAGTATATCGAAGGCATATGCATTTAGAGCAAAGAGAAAGGCATTATGGTTGATTTGGGGGGGGGGGGGTGTTATGAAGAGCAGTACAAGAAGGTTTGAGATTATGCTGAAGAATTGAGAAGATCAAACCCTGATATAAGTGTTATTGTGAAATATGAGTTTGATGAGGAGGCTGGGCAACCTACATTTCAGAGGATTTATGTTTGTTTTTAAGAGATCTAAAGCAAGGTTTTAGTAATGGTTGCAGGCAAGTATTGTGCCTAGACGGATGCTTCATTGAAAGGTCATCCCCTAGATAGATATTATGTACAATTGGAGTTTATGAAAATAATAGGATGTATCCGCTTACATATGTTATGGTTGAGGTTGAGTGTGCAGATAGTTGGCAGTGGTTCATAGAGTTGGTGGTCAATGATATTGGAGTCACAAATCAGTAGAATTGGACCTTCATTTCAAATCAACAGAAGATACTTTTTTTTTTTTTTTTTTGCTTAATCTTTTTATTTTTTTGCTTATTGCAGATTTGAAATTGTTTACTTTTACTTTTATTCTGTAACCATTTTTTTTTTGCTCATTTCAGATTTGTTGATCAACATATTTTGTAACTGTTTTTTTTTTTTTGTTTAACGGGGGTTGGAGACAGTGACAGAGACTATACTTCCTGGAACTAAGTACATAAATTGTTTGAGACATATCTATGACAACTTTTAGAAGCAATTTAGAGGTAAAATAATGAAAAATGCATTATGGTCTAATAGGGATCTGCAAATGAAGGGACATCTACCATGCAAGTTGCAAATGAGACTAATCAAGCTTCGAATGAGGGACATCCACAAATAAAGGGACATCTGCAAATGAAGAGACATTTAATTGGATTATGCTATAATAGGGATTTGCAAATGAAGGGACATCAACCACGCAAGCTACAAATGAGGCCAACCAAGCTGCAAATGAGATGATGTCTACTACTCAAATTAGCACTCAAGGAAGCTGAAGAGTAGCACCTGCAAATCAGTAGGAAATGACTTGAAATGTTTAATTATGATTATCAAACTTGTTTGTTTTTTTTGGGGGAAAAATTTATGAACAATAGTTGGGAAAACTTGGTATATTTTGAAGTACAGAAAGTAGTTTTTTTTTTTTGTTTTGTGGATGATTGTTCAATTTTGCAGTTATTTGTGGATGAAAACTTCGTATATTTTGAAGTGCAATGTATAACTTTATGGATGAAAACTTGGTATATTTTGTTGCAGGGTTTATTTTGGGTATAAATTTGTGTTGCAGTGTTCAAATTTTGGTACACTTTAATGGTTTGGGTATAAAAGTTTTGGAATGTTGCAGTGTTCAAACTGTTGTGTAGTGGTTTGGATATCATATTTGTGCAGTGGTTTGGGTGATGTTCAAATTGAATCCAAATGTTGTAGTGTTCAAATTTTGGTACACTTTAATGGTTTCGGTATAAAAGTTTTAGAATGTTGCAGTGTTTAAATTGTTGTGCAGGGATTTGGTTATCATATTTGTGCAGTGGTTTGGGTGATATTCAAATTGAATCCAAATGTTGCAGTGTTCAAATTTTGGTACACTTTAATGGTTTGGGTATAAAAGTTTTAGAATGTTACAGTGTTCAAATTGTTGTGCAGGGATTTGGTTATCATATTTGTGCAGTGGTTTGGGTGATGTTCAAATTGAATCCAAATGTTGCAGTGTTCAACTTTTGGTACACTTTAATGGTTTGGGTATAAAAGTTTTAGAATGTTGCAGTGTTCAAATTGTTGTGCAGTGATTTGGTTATCATATTTGTGCAGTGGTTTGGGTAGTTTCAAATTTACAGTGTTCAAATTGAATCCAAATGGGTAGTGCAGTGCAATGTTCAATTTGAGTCCAAATGACCAATGCATTGTAGTGTTCAAATTGAGTTCAAATGGGTAAATTTGTAGTTCCACTTTCACTTAAAATTCCATGAATGAAACATTCAGTAAATGAACACAAACAAAGCATTCCAACTCAAATTCCATATATGAAAAGTAAACAAAAACATAACATTAGATTACAAATTAGAATTCAAACTATACATCAACACTTACCTAAAGTTAATAAACTAAAACTATATATAAAAATAAATAAATAAATACACCAACTTAATCAAGAAACATGGGCATTCAAGAGGAGTGAATGACTTAAATCACTTTGAAAAAAGAAATACAATCAACACCCATGACAAAATCAAACAAAACCATAAAATTCTTTCTTTTCTCTGTTACTTGTTTATCTTCCTCAACAACCCCAGAATTACTTGTTTGCATCTGTCACAAGGTGAGACATCAAACCACAAAAAAAAAAAAAAAAAACCACACCTGCCAACACCCCTCTCACAACCGTAGAACCTTCTTAAGGGATTGTTAATCGTCTATGAAGTTCTAACTTTAGCCATTCGTCTACAGTAACTAAACACTATGTTCTTCCTTACCATTTTGTGATCCATATTGCGAAAAAAAAGTGAATCAAATATTCTGCCCTAGCTCTTCAAACTGCATCAGCCTTGCAATCTTCACTTATCTGATCTGATCTTCATTTCAACTTTACGATCTTTTTCACCTCCTCAGTCTTCATCTCTTTGTTGTTACTATCGTGGTTGAACCATTCCCTCAATTTTTTCTTGATTTAATTAAGGTATTAAAAGGGTATAATATGGATTAACGATTATTCCCATGAAAAATATCTTGTGCAGATCACGTGCAAGTATTTCTGTCCACTTTGGATAGAATTTCTGATGGAATGATCGAATGAAAATGTGCTTATACATAGAGGATTTAAAATGAAACGCTTAAACAGAGAGGTACCATTTAGAAATGTGTCAATAGTTAGAGGGTTTAAAATGTACTTTTCCCTAAATAAAAATTCTTCATCTATAGGTTGAACTACGTATTGACCTTATTTTCAACTACTTGAGATACGTAGGCAACCCATACACAGATTCGGTCACTTGTTTAAACAAAAATCATCTTGAAAGGGCAAACTACGTTCGACTTGATTCCCCATGAAAATCGAAATACGTAGGCAACCTGGTCATCACTAAAAAATAAAAATATTTTTTTTTATTTAATCTATTTTATCTGTTGCTGCTGTTAGATAGTAAATTTTCTTGTTTCCTTACATCAACAATGCATAAAAAGACAAAAACATAAAAATGAGAATTATTGTGTTAAACAAAACCGAATGAAGTTAGTTGGATATGTTTAAATGTAAAAATTCATTTAGACTTAGGTACTATTTTCAGACAGGTATTTTTGGATACCTAACACCTTCCCCGAGTATAATCGACCCCCAAACTTAAAAGAAATTTCTCATAAAGACCAACTATTTTCGAGTAAAAAACTTGAGCCATTTAAAAAATAAAAAACTAATTTACGAAAATCTCGGTGACCTAGTACATGTAAGACCTGATCTTGCATGTGCATATTTTTAATTACATTTTAGGAATCTAAAAAATATTTGGGACATAATTAATTTTTTCATTAATTTTAGGGGTTATTTGTGTAAAACAATTTAAAAAATGGGTCACAAGGACACTATGTGTCCTTGCCAAAATAAGCCAACAAATTGGAGTAGATGATCAAGCAATCCACTCGTGTAACTATATATGCATACATGCATAATATTTTTTTGAATTTTCTCTCTTTCTCAGGTCTTTCATTCAATATTCAAGTATGTAAGTTTTATTTCTTTTCATTTTAATATGTGTGTGTGTGTGTGTGTGAAAAATAGATACACATGGGATTTAGGATTTATAGTTTATCTATATATATAGATATATATTTAATAGGTAGGAATTTAAAATAAATTTTATGAATTTTATTAAAAAGGTACTTTTAGTATTTTGTTGACTAACAAATTTTATTAACCGTTGGTTGTTATATTTTTCTTTAATTAAATTATTGATTGATAAATTTTGAAAATGTAACTATAATAATTTAGTTTGTACAATTAATATTGGGTTAGGGAAATAGAACGTTTAATTTTAATAAATTTTGTATAATTAAGTAAATTTGGGAATGAAAAATCGGGTTGTTACAGTTGGTACCAAAGCTTAAGTTATAGGTTTTATAGACTTAGCGTAAAAGTGTCATGTCAGTAGTAAACTATAGGATAAGTTATTGAGTTGTGAGGTCAGAACATTAGTTTGGAATGATTTTACTTGACTCGAGAGTAGTACATATGCATCTGACTTTGCATTATATTCATTATTGTTCATATTACCTTATTAGTGGGTAATACATGTCGCTATGTATTATTGTATTATTACCTTAATTATTTAAGGTAATTAAATTTCTGGATGGAATTCCTTTTGGGAGGGAATGATTGTAAGATCTAATTTTGCATATGAATATTTTTAATTATATTTTAGGACATTTAAAAAATATTTGGGTCTAGTATGTTATTTTAAATTTTACTTTGAAATTTTTAGGGATCATTTTGGTATTTAAAAATTTTAGTTTTAAGAACTTTGGGGATTAATATGTCAATTTAATTTGAATTTTAAAAGTTTAAGAATTTTTATGCTATTTGAATTTATTTTTTAAGAATTTTGGGACATAATTAATCTTTTTGTTAATTTTAGGAGTTATTTGTGTAAGCCAACAAATTGGTGTCGATGATAAAGAAATCCATGGCATGGAACTATATATACATACATGAATAATATTTTTTGAATTTTCTATTTCTCTTGGCTCTCTTATTCAATATTCAAGTATGTAAGTTTTCTTTCTTTTTCATTTTAATGTGTATATATATATGTGTGTGTGAAAAATATATGCACGTGGGATTTGGGATTTATAGTTTATCTATATATATAGATATATTTTTAATAGGTCAGAATTTAAAATAAATTTTATTGAAATGGTATTTTTACTATTTCGTTGACTAACAAATTTTATTAACCCTTGGTTGTTATATTATTTTGTAATTAAATTATTGATTGATAAATTTTGAAAATGTAACTATAATATTTTAATTTGTACAATTAATATTGGGTTGCAAAAATAGAACGTTTACTTTTAATAAATTTCGCATAATTAAGTAAATTTGGGATTGGGAAACCGGGTCGTTAATACTGTAATAACCCAGTTTCTAAGAGCTACCACTTGGTTTCTCATTTTTTATTTTTACGAAGAAGTAGAATTAAAAGACAAAACACTCCACAACCACACTTCCAATGCACCACTATGATAAAAATAATAACCACTCACTGACTTTATCTAACGTCAATAATAGACCCATCTCAAACCAGAGTACCTCAAACAAAATATTTTATCAGTGTACTGTCTTCAAAATATAAAAATAATTTATAAATCAAGTGCTTTTATCAGAATCCACTTTTCAAAATAGAATATAGCCACAGTAATATTTTTCAAAACAGAATATAATTGCACTTAATATGATGCAAATCTCACCAAGGATTTGTGAGACCCGAAACAAACTTAGGGTTTCTTTGCAAGGATCGAACTAAATCAGATTTATAAACGAAAAAACAGGAACACGAAAATACATAATTTAGGATAGATTACCTTGACCTAACGTTTATGAACGAAACGGAAACCAACAGTATAAGTAATGATCTTGACCCAATAATTATAATGAATCACAAACCAATTATATAAAGCTTGAATGCCACAAGAAATTCTTGATAAGTTCAGGAAAAGTTCTCAGAAGAACTTAAGAGAAAACTCTCACAGATGTTTTAATAAAAAAAATAAGGTCTTTTTCCCATGGGATACAACTATCTTAAATAGGTGGCCAACAATAAAAGAAAAATTCTAGCTAATGAACAGTGGTGGTGAACAGTAGGTGGCCACAATAAAATATATAAGAAACCATAGTGTCTCACACTACAAGACAAAAGAAAGAATCAGGAAGCTTCCTTATCTTACCTTACACTCCTAGTCTAAAAAGAAAAAAAATAATTCGGTAATCATGCCTTACAAATTATCAAATAAATAACCTAATTTATAATTAAAAGACTAATAAATAAAATAACTAAGTTAAAAATTTCATGGCTCTCATGCTTAGGCACATTCAAGTTCAATCCAAGCCCATTCGCTTGCCTTGATGAGATGGATTAGGTCTTGATCGTCATTTGGGTCTAATATGGGCTTACCATTTTAGACTCAGCCAAAATCTCTTGAATTAGCCCATTAAGTGCTTCTTTGATCTTATTGGATCTTGCCCTAGTAATTGGTCCAATGGGAACATGCAACGGATCCTTTAATGGTTCTTTTTGGTTCTCATCATCTCCTCTCTCTTCAAAAGGATTCGACCTTGAATCTTCACCTACATCAAACAAAGAAAGATCAGAAACATTAAATGTACTACTGACGTTATACTCACCTAGAAGATCCAACTTATACGCATTATCATTGATTATCTCAAGGACTTAAAATGGGCCATCCCCTCTAAGATGTAGTTTGGACCGCCTACGGGCTGGAAATCGTTCTTTTCTCATATGCACCCAAACCCAATCACCTGGTTCAAAGATGACTTATCTACAACCCTTGTTTCCTTTGGTCGTATATTGTTCATTTTTCTTCTCTATGTGTTGTCGTACACTTTATGGAGTTTCTTCACAATCTCAGCCTTCTTTTGTCCATCCAAACTAGCCTTCTCATTAACTAGCAAAGACAACAAATCTGAATGAGCTAGTGGATCAAAACCATAAACAATCTCAAATGGTAAAAAATCAATAGTAGAATGAACACTCCAATTATAAGCAAATGAATTGAATGACAAACAATCCTCTCAATTTTTCAAGTTCTTCTGAACTATAGGACACAACAAAGTAGATAAAGTTCGATTTACTACTTCGGTTTGTCCATCAGTTTGGGGGTGACAAGTAGTTGAAAACAATAGTTTAGTTCCTAACTTTCCCCACAAGACTTTCCAAAAATAGCTAAAGAACTTAACATCACGATCAAATACGATACTCCTCGGAACGCCATGAAGTCGTACTATTTCTCTAAAAAACAAATCAGCAACATGGGTTGCATCATTGGTTTTATTACAAGATATGAAATGTGATATATTAGAAAATCTATCAACAACAACAAAAACTGAATCCCTACCTTTCCTTGACCTAGGCAAGCCTAAAACAAAATCCATGGAAATATCCACCCAAGGCGCACCAGGTATGGGCAAAGGAGTGTATAATCCATGTGGTAAGACTCTAGAATTAGTTTGCCTACACGTAACACATCTAGCACAAACTCTCTCCACATCACGTTTCATTTTTGGCCAAAAGAAGTGTTCTTGTAACACGTCTAAAGTCTTCCTTACACCAAAATGACCCATCAAACCACCTTCATGTGCTTCATACACAAGAAACTCACGCATAGAACTATTAAGCACACAAAGTCTATTCTCTCTAAACAAGTACCCATCCATTCTATAGAACTTACCAAACATTGTCATCTCGCACGCTCCATACACACTAGCAAAGTCATCATCATTAGCATACAATTCCTTAACATATTTAAATCCCAATAGTTTCTCATTCAAAGTAGAGACAACGGCGTACCTTCTGGATAGTGCATCAGCCACAATATTTTCCTTACCTTGTTTGTATTTGATTACATACGAGAAGGTTTCAATGAATTCTATCCATTTGGCATGCCTTCTATTCAACTTACCTTATCTTTTCAAGTGCTTCAAGGTCTCATGGTCAGTGTGTATGACAAACTCTCTTGGCCACAGGTAATGTTGCCAAGTTTCCAATACTCTCACCAATGCATAAAGCTCCTTGTCATATATCGGGTAGTTCAAGGCTACTCTATTTGGCTTTTCGCTGAAGTATGCTATCGGTTGCTTCTCTTGCATCAAAACAGCCCCAATACCTATTCTTGAGATATCACACTCAATCTCAGAAGTTTTAAAAAACAAAATCAGGTAATGCTAATAAAGAAGCACCACATAACCTTTCTTTAATCTCGTTAAATGCACGATCTTGTTCATTACCCCCATTTAAAACTCACAGATGTTTTAACAATTTTAGTGAGTGGTGCGGCTAGTGTACTGAAATCTTTAACAAATTGTCAATAAAAACTAGTCAAACCATAAAAACATCTTACCTCCTTGATTGACTTAGGTGTGGGCCATTCTTTGATAGCCTTCACTTTTTCCTCATCCACCGCAATCCCTTTCGCACTAACAACATAACCAAGAAACATAACTTTGTCCAAGAAAAAGGAACATTTATTTACATTGGCATATAGTTTTTCTTTCTTTAAAACATCAAGCACACAATGCAAGTGATCAATATGTTCATGTAAGCTCTTGCTATACACCAAAATATCATCAAAATATACCACAACAAATTTGCCTACAAATGCACACAATGCATGATTCATTAATCTCATGAATGTACTTGGTGTATTAGTTAGACCAAAAGGCATAACCAACCGCTCATACAATCCATGTTTAGTTTTAAAGGCAGTTTTCCATTCATCACCCTATTTCATTGTAATTTGATGATACCCACTTTTCAAATCATTTTTTGTGAAAATACATGACCCATGCAACTCATCTAACATGTCTTCTAACTTAGGAATGGGATGTCGATAATTTACCATAATGTTGTTAATAGCTCGGCAATCAATACACATACGCCAAGTTCCATCCTTCTTCGGCACAAATAGTACCGGTATCGCGCACGGACTCATACTCACTCTTACGTGTCCTTTGGCTAGCAACTCCTCCACTTGCCTTTGAAGTTCCTTCGTCTCCTCTAGATTACTCCAATAGGCTGGTTGGTTAGGAATTGTTGCACTCGGAAAAAAATCAATTTGATGCTCTGTGCCTCGAATAGGTGGTAATCCACGAGGCACATCGTCAGGGAACGCGTCCTCAAATTCCTGTAACAAAGAAACAACAACACTAGGTAAAGATTGGTCAAGTTTGTTAGTACTAAAACATGCCTCTTTGTACAATAGTACAAATATAGGCTGGTTTGTATAAAAAAACACTCCTGATATCACTCGCCTTAGCATAAAAACTCATTTGTTTATCTGTTTTTCTCTCATTTTTTCACTCCCTTTTTTCCTTTTCACTATTTTTTCTTTTCACTCTATTTTTTCTTTTTCTTTTTTTTTAACTCTCGATCTCACCAGTTTTTTTCAACTCATTCTCTCTTTTCAATTTCATTTGATCCTTATACACTTATCTTGAAGTCAATGGTACAAGAGTAATGGTTTTATTGTCTTTGATAAATGAATACCTATTCTTGAACCCATCATGAGTGACTTTCCTGTCAAATTGCCATGGCCTGCCCAACAATATGTGACTCGCATGCATTGGAACAACATCACAAAGTACTTTATCCTTGTATTTTCCAATCGAAAAGGAAACTATCACTTGCTTATTTACCCGAACCTCCCCACAATCATTTAACCATTGCAACTTATACGATCTAGGGAGTTTCAAGGTAGGTAAGTTCAGTTTTCTACTAAGGTAGTGCTAGCCACATTAGTACAACTTCCCCCCATCAATGATCATACTACATACCATGTTGTTGACATCGTATCTAGTATGAAAAATATTATCCTTTTGTTGTTCCATGTCATCCTTCGAAACTTGGGCGCTTAGAGCATGCCTTGCCACAAGTGACTTTCTCTCCACTGGGTACTCCACTTCATCATCACAAGTATCCTCAAGTGGTGGCATCTGGTCATTATCACTCCCGCTTTCGATTTCCACCTCTCTATGAACAGGTGCTATCATGGTCCTCTTATTCGAGCATTGTGAAGTTATGTGACCTACTCCCAAACAACGAAAACATTTAATATCACGATTACAAGTTTGGGTTTTGGTTTTAACTTTGTTGACATTGGGCCCATCATTTCTCCTTTTTGGCGGATCGATTTTGGACTTTGGAACAACCCCTTCGTCTTTTCTCCCATTTAGCCTCCATGAAGTAAAGGAGCCCGGGTTTTGAAATGACTGAGTTTCTTTCTTTTTAAGTTGTTGTTCCATATTTATTGCCATGTGCACCATGTCTTCCAACTCTATATAATGCTGCAACTCCAATATGTTGGAAATCTCCCAATTCTGCCCATTCAAGAACCTTACCATTGTTGCTTTTCTATCCTCCTCGACATTAGCCTAGATTATGGCGATCTCTATCTCCTTGTAGTAATCATCCACGCTCCGATAGCCTTGAGTAAGACTTTGTAACTTCTAGTACAAATCCCTATAGTAGTGACTAGGGACAAACCTCATCTTCATGATGGCCTTCATTTCCGCCCACGTATTGATAAACTTCTCATGGTTTCTCTTTTTGTTCATCACAAGTTGATCCCACCATATTATAGCATAATCAACAAATTCAATTATAACGAGTTTTTACCTTTTTCTCCTCGAAATAATTGTGGCACTCAAAAATTAACTCCACTTTCTTCTCCCACTCTACGTAAGTTTCAAGGTCATTTTTCCCTTGGAACAATGGGATCTTTATTTTGATGTTCCTTAGTTTTCGGTCAACCCCATCTTGCCATCTCGGAACTCTATGAAAAACTCAACCATGCCTTTCTCCCCTTGGCACGAACCTGCCCTCACCGTTCAATGAAGATTGTTCTTCATCATTTTCGAACTCATCCTTGTGGTCACCATCAAAATCTACCACGTGCGCACACCTTTTTTTGCCTTCTAGAATCAAAGACTTTTTGGGGCTGCCCCTCACACCAAACAGTAATAACAGTGTCTTACATATCCATCTGATCCCGAATTTTATTAAACACTACATTTAAGAATTCAAATTATTATTGCATAGCCTGCAATGTGATGGACATCACTTCCCCTCCTTCATTGTTTGATGTGTTACCCCTGGAAGACTTATTTTGAAACTAAAGAGAAATATTAGAGAATAAGTCCTCACATACTCCCTTACGTGTTTGCACTCAAAGTATGCCACCCCACTCATGTATCACTCTTAATTGGCTTTTCACTCAACTCGTGTATCACTCTTAATTGTCTTTTTCTTCTCAATATTAGTCTCATACTCTCTTGCATTTTTTCACTCTTTAGTTCACTCTTTTAGTTCTTTATTGAACTTAACCAACCTCAATCAGATTTTTTTTGTCACAATTCAAACTCAACAAATCGATTTCACTGAGAATGAGATTTAGGACAAAAGTAAAGTGAACAAGAAAAGTTTAAATCTCAATATGGTTGCTGAAATTTATTTATTTTTTATTATGTTCCCCCTTTTTTTTTTGGATCTATTTTTTATTTCTATTTTTTTTTTTTTTTAAAAGCAACAACTTTAAATCGAGATTTTAAGAATCACAATCCAAATCTATTGAATTATCTCATTGAGTACTTCTTGGATTTTTCCCTAGTAATTAGCCCAACGAGAACATGTAGCGGATCATTTGATGGTGCTTGTTGGTTCTCATCAGAACAGTAACGAAATTCACAAATATCATCAAGATATAACAAATGAATATAAATCAACCAATTAAATCACTTTTATATAATAAAATACTAGAAACATACTTCTCTACTAGCCATATGAATGCTACACCTCACGATCGGGAGTTATAACAGTATCGTAACATGTACAACTGCGCAATCTAAGGTTGTCATCAATGTTAGAGCCATTTAATATCTCAAATAGTATAAACCAACCCGTGATATAAACCACCATATCATGATGATAATCATCATCGTTAACAATAATAACTACAACAATATATAGCAACTACCTGTAGGACTTGTCTTCCTATCTAGTCACAACATAATGTCCTATAGGACATCCCTCCTATTAGGACCAATAACATCCTAAAGTATTTCCCTCCTATCGGGACCACACTATGGCATAGTAGTATAATAATAATAATAATAAAAATTATTTTTCACATTTAACCATTAACTTGATGCATGTAATGTTATAAAAACATCAATTTTAATAAACTTTTTTTTTTTTTCACATTTTAATAAGAAAATATAGTTTTGGCAATTTACATAAAAGACAGTACACTCACCTCAAAAATTATGTTGCTATTAAGAGACCACTGTAATATTAATGTAGTCGGTGTCACCTGTAAACTTAACAACGACACGGTCTAAACTAAGAATTTAACTAAATAACTCTAATATAACATGAAATGTGTAAAATGCCTGACACTGGTGTCATGTCAATGGTGAACCATAGGAAAAGTTATTGAGTTGTGAGGTCAGAACATGAGTTTGGAATCATTTTACTTGACTCGAAAGTAGTACATATGCATCCGACACTGCATTATATTCATTATTGTTCATGTTAAACCCTAGGTTTTGATGGATAATTAAGCATTGATATTTTTGGTGAAACTATTGTGTTTGTTGAGTATTTCATAAAAGAGTTCCATATAGTTGATCAAGAAGAAGACCTCATGAAGAAAACATAAAAGGTGCAAGGAATGACGCAATGAAAAGAATAAGAGTGTTGAAGACCTTAAAGAAAATTAGGTGAAAACAACTATTTACTCATATACTCTTAATGCAATCCATATTAGGATCACACACGACACTTTAAATGAGTTATTTTTATGTGTGTCTTGATATGAAATGATAGAGTTAATATCCTAATTAAAGATTTTGTATGTGCTCTTTATGTGAAATGAAATTGATAATTGACCTAATTGAAAAACATGGTTTAAAGTATAAAAAACTGTATTTTCGGGTCATTCGGTCAACCGAGAAAAGCAATCGGTCAACTGAATGAAACAGTGAGTTTTGAAACAGAAATGAGGTGCTATTGATCCAATTGGTAAACTGAATTAAAAAGGTCGATTAACCATTTGAAACAGTGGCTGAATTGGTGAAGAAAGTGTACAACCTGAGGCAGTCGTTCAACCGATTGAAAAAAATCAATCAATCGTTTCAGTCAGTGGGTTTTTGAGGCAGAATTGGACCATCCTATACTAATCTATCAACCGATTAGCCTAATAGTTTAGGCTATGTTTCGGCTCTAAATCAATCAGTCGACCAAATTCTAGGTATTAGTCAATTGATAGTATTGGTTGACATTTTGAGGAACTTAGTCTCTTGGTAAAAAACTATACGTTTTTTAGGATTCCAAGAGAGAGATTTGAGGAATTTAAACTTACTTGAGAATTTGATTAATACTTTCTTTTTTTATGGTTTTAAATTGAGAATTATTTTATAGACTTATTTGAGATATTTGAAAGATATTTTAATGTGGAATACGCTTGAAATCGAAAATAATATTATATGGGGTCTAAGAGTATTTTTTAGAGGTATATCTTTCTAAAAGTAATCATTGGAGGGCTTGACGTCTGTCGCTAAAAATAGACCTCCGGGAATTATTTAAAATACATCAGGAATATCAGTTCAAAGCTTTTCTAAGAGATATATTTTCGCTGAGATTTTTGTGAGAGATTCATTCTACATTCTTGATCTAAAGCACTGTTGATTTGGCATTACCAATTTGTGCTTTATTGCGATCCTGTTATTATCTTCGGTATTTTCCAATAAGATCTTTCCAAACTTTTCTTATTTATTTAGAATTCACATAATTATTGATTGCTTGGTTATAAGATTGTTAGAAAATCATTTTTAAACTTAAAAGCCTAAAAATATTTTTAAAATGATTTTTTTGATTATCTGATTACGTGCTCTAAATTGTGCTACGCATTTATTTATTTAATCAGATTTTGTTACCTCACATTGTGTCTATCACATATTAATTTTTGGGATATTAATTGAGTATATTTGTATTGAGGTTGTAGAAGCTCCTTAAGGGAAAAAACTCATATTTTTCATATTTATGAGTTTGAGCAGATTAGACATGATTGGGACGATGTCTAGTCAGGGTAGTTAGGTTTTGATCTTTTCCTATGAAAACAATTAGGGTTTGATCTTTATCCTACAAAAAGGTTAGGTTATTATTTTTGCTTGAAAAGAATTAGGTTTTGATTCTCCCTGCAATTGAATTATTTTTTTTAACTGAATTGTAAAGGTTCATTCGTACATGTGAAAATGATACTTGAGAGAGTGATGAGGTTAATCTTTAACCTACTAAAATGATAGGGTTCACCCTTTGGCCTAGGAAAAAAGGTAAATTTGTAAAGGTTGATTATGTGCCTGTAAAAGAATCATTGTAAGAGTTTGGTTCCTACTGGTAAAGGAATCAAGAGTTTAGTGGTTGCGAATCTCTATGGCGCTCGGGAGACTGGATTAGGTGAGACTAACTTGCTAAACCAGGATATATCTTGGTGTATTGCATTATTTATATTATTTATATTGTGTTTGGGTGCGCACTTAGTATTAAACACTTATCCGCTGCATAATTAAGATAATAATAAATTTAGGGAAAATGATTTTTTGATAATTAAGTATTTATAGAATTATTTGTTTAAATTTTGTAACTATCCAATTTAGCCCCTTGTTGGGTAGTTTTTTGGGCCAACAATTGGTATCATAGTTGGTTTAGCTCGTTTGACCTAAATTCTTAGCTAAGAAAGATCACTTAGCGCACCTTATAAACACTTTAGGTGAGGAACAATCTATGCACTGTGCACCTTTATTTGTAGAAGATAATTATTCATTCTGGAATGACAAAATGATTGCTTTCTTCAAACCACTAATTATGATATGTGGCTGGCTATTGAGGATGGTCCATTCATTCCTAAGGAGAATGGAGTGATTAAGAAAAAGGCATAGATGACTCTCTCAGATGAACAAAAATTATCTATAAATTCTCGATCTATTAACATTTTGTTTTGTTCTTTAGATGCAAATTAATATACCAGGGTTTCAGGCTCTGGATTGATAAAAGAAATGTGGGACATATTGCAAATCACACACGAAATGACAAATCAGGTGAAATAGTCCAAGATCAATGCATTAGTTCGTCAATTCGAACTATTCAGAATGGGTGATGCAAAATCAATTCCGAAAATATACACAAGATTCAATAATATTTGCAATAACCTTGGTAAACTCGGAAAGCCTTATTCTATGGAGGACAAAATATGAAAAATTCTGAGATCGTTGATGAAAGTTTGGGAGACAAAAGTTACTGCATTGAAGAAGTTAAGGATCTCACAATCTACACTATTAATAAGCTCATTGGCAAAGTAATGACCCACGAGACAACTATTCGAGGATATAAGGATGAAACGGGGAATTGCAAAAAGAAGTTATTGGCATTGAAGGTTCAAAAGACCGAGGAAGGAGATGATAGTGATGACATCAGTCTTGAAGGTGAACAATAAAAGGATATGGCGCTTCTCACAAAAAAAATCAGAAAGATAACCCGACGACCATTCTGTGGAAAGAAAAACACTGATATGAATAGTGTTGAGTGCTTCAATTGTCACAAAACTGGTTATTTTCAATCCGAAAGTCCCGAGCCAGAGAAGAAAAAAGAGAAAAAGAAAAAGAAGAATGTGAAAAAGAATAAGAAGAAGTCAACGAAAGCCACCTGGGATGACGTAGAATCGAGTAGCTCGGAAAAGTCGAGCAGTGATGATTCATCTATGCTTGCTTTGATGGCCACTGGAGTTGAGGTAACGAAATATTATATAATTTGCCCTTTAGATTTTGATGATTTATTTAATGTTTATCAAAAATTACGCATGATTATAAAAACTAGTGTTTTCCCTACAAACTACAATTCACATACTTAATAAGCAAGTGATGAAATTCGAATCTAAAAACATTGAATTGAAATCCAATGTTTCGGATTTCCATTCGATTGTTCTCAAATTCACGGGGGGTGAAAATAATTTGAAAATACTTTTGGGGAGTTCAAGAGAGATTTTTGATAAAGCTGGAATTGGTTTTCAGAAAAATCTTAAACAAAAGTGATTTCATAAATTATTTTCTGAAACCAGGAATCTTATTAGATGTTTTAAATGCAACATTCTGGGGGCATACCATTAACAATTTTTTTTCGAAAGTATCTCATATAGAAAAGTTTGGGTTTCTAAAGGAACTAAAATTGTCCCAACTAACAAGATCGGACCCACTTAGATTGGGTACCACCTAGGAACGTTTTGAGGTGCTCCTTGCAGGTCTATCTAATAAGTATCTATGAGTAAGGACAAATTGTTCCTAGGAAGTGGTTATTCTTCTCTCGTGACATAAAGTAAAATTTACGTCTTTGACACCTAAAGATGAAAGCCATGTGATGTCTGGAGACCATTCTATGAGTAAGAAAATCAGTTTAAATAACCTGGTAAGGATTTCTAAGGCTTATGTTGTTTTACATATTCTTTTGTTGTCTTAGAATTATTGCATGATAATCAGATAAGTTTACATATTTATGTGTGATTTTCTTATGTTATGCTATATGAGATCCGCTAAAAGCTATGTTTAAAAATATATGAAACATGTTATATCAATCCATAACTTGTTCATCATCAAATTAAGTTGATTTGTTAATTTGTACGATCTCTAAATATATATAGCATATTAATCTATTGATACCGTTACACATGGATATCCTTATAGGCATTAAGTGTCTAGAATTCATCTAATGTCTCTTATTTTTTAAATGATTATTATTTGAAAAGAGTGCTGAAATTTTATGAGATAAATATACACTTATCTATGCTTAAAGCATGCATTATATTTATGTTGATAGTTTCATAAATTATCATTGATATACGATTCATATCTAAAAGGAATATATTAATTGGTATCATGAAATAAAGCATGTTGACTCAATTAAAATTATATGATTCCATGCTACATTGTTGAAATATTTTGATGATCTCTTAAAATTGTCTCAAGTTTGTTCTCTTAAGCATGAATTAGCTTGTTCACAACTATATAGGGGAATAAGCTTTTATAATTGTAACAATAATATGTTATGCTTAAAATGAAAAAGGGAATATTAAATATTTTGATACTTCCGATTAACTTGTTAATATTTTCACTAAACCTCTAGCAGAAGGTCAATTCATGAAAATTATTTGAGGTTTAAGTGTGGTTAGATATAATGATGTATGCCTCTAGTGATGTTTTTGGTTCTCCGTCCCCACTTTTTGAGATGACAAAGGGAGAGAAGTTGATGTTTAGGAATTTGTTCGTCTAAGCATTGCATTACATTAAAGGGAGACGTTCGTTATCGGGTTTTATGTTGAATATCGTTATTGATTAAATTGGTTAAATTGGGCTTATATGTACATCTTTTGAATTATTTGCTTATACTTCAAATATTATGCTTAAATGAGTTTAAATACCCATTCTCGGATTTATGGGAAGCGTGGTTACATTCTTTATTGAAGAAAATATCAAAGTTAATTGTCATTATCAACAAGGGGGAGATTGTTGAACCCTAAGTTTTGATGGACAATTAAGTATTGATATTTTTTTGTGGAACTAATGTGTTTGTTGAGTATTTCATAAAAGAGTTTCATATAGTTGATTAAGAAGAAGACCTCATGAAGAAAATATAAAGAGTACAAAGAGGGATACAATGAAGAAACGAAAAGTGTTGAAAGTCCTGAAGAAAATTAGGTAAAAACAACTTTCTACTCATATACTCTTAATGCAACTCGAATTAGAATCACACACAACCCTTTAAATGAGTTATTTTTATATGTGTCTTGATATGAAATGATAGAATTAATATCCTAATTAAAGATTTTATATGAGTTCCTTATGTGAAATGAAATTGATAATTGACCTAATTGAAAAACATAGTTTAAAGTAAAAAAAGTTATATTTTTGGGTCAATTCGGTCAACCGAAAAAATCAATTGGTCAACTGAATGAAACAATGAGTTTTGGAACAGAAATGAGGTGTTACTGATCCAATCAGTTAACTGAATTAAAGAGGTCGATCAACCGTTTGAAACAGTGGCTGAATTGGTGAAGGAAATTGATAACTTGAAGCAGTCGGTCGACCGATTAAAAAAAATTGATTAATCGTTTGAGTCAGTGCGTTTTTTAGGCAGAATTGGATCATCCTGTACCAATCAGTCATTGATTGGCCTAATAGTTTAGGCTGTATTTTAGCTCTAAATCAATCAGTCAATCGAATTCTGGGGATTGATCAATCGACGGTGTCGGTTGAGATTTCGAGGAACTTGGTCTCTTGATAAAAACCTATCCGTTTTTTAGGATTCTAAGGGAGAGATTTAGGGGATTTGAACTTACTTGAGATATGGAACATCAATTCTAATATCCCTATTGATTTAGTCCACATAATTTGTGATTCTCTTAATTTAAGTTGATTAATACTTCATATCTTTATGGTTTTAAATTGAGAATTATTTTATGGACTTATTTGAGTGATTTGAAAGATATTTTAATGTGGAATACACCTGAAATGGAATATAATATTATATGGGATTTAAGAGTGTCTTTTAGAGGCATATCTTTTGAAAAGTGTCTATAAAAACAGATCTGTGGGAATCAGTTAAAATACATTAAGAACATCAGTTCAAAGCTTTTCTAAGAGATATATTTTCGCTAATATTTTCGCGAGATATTCATTCTATGTTCTTGATCTAAAGCGCAATTGATTTGGCGTCATCGATTTGTGCTCTATTGCAATTCTGTTACTATCTTCAGTGTTTCCCAGTGAAATTTTTCCAAGCTTTGGTGATTTATTTTGAATTCACATAATTATTGATTGCTTGGTTATAAGATTGTTAGAAAATTGTTTGTTTGTTTGTTTTTTTTTAAAAAAAAAAAAAAAAAAAAAAAAAAAAACTGAAAATCTTTTTAAAACGATTTTATTTGATTATCCTATTACATTCTCTAAATTGTGTTGCCCACTTATTTATTTAATCAGATATTTTTTGTTTCACATTGTATCTATCACATAATAATTTTTAGGACATTAATTAAGTATATCTGTATTGAGGTGGTAAAAGCTCTTTGTGAAAAAAACTCATATTTTTTGTATTTATGAGTTTGAGAGGATTAGATACAACTAGGAAAGTGTCTAGTTAGGGCAGTTAGGTTTCGATTTTTTTCATGTGAAAAAAATTAGGGTTCAATCTTTGTCTTGCAAAAAGGTTAGATTATTCGTTTCCCTTAAAAATAATTAGATTTTGATTCTCCCTACAATTGAATTGTTATTTTTGAGTGAATTATAAAAGTTCATCCTTACTAGTGAGATTTATGGTTCTCCTTCCCCACTTTTTGAGATGATAAAGGGGAAGAATTTATTGATATTTTGCTTAATATCTTAAGGGGGAGACCATAGTTGTGCTTTAAATGAGTTTAATTAATATTTAGGTTTGTTTACCTAAGCATTGCACCTATGCAGGGGGAGTTTATGAATTATTGATTATTGAGATGATTTTGTGCTTTATTGAATATTATATGTAGTTTTAAAATTATTCTTTATAATTGTACTTTATCGAGTTAAAAAAAAAACTGTTCTCGGATTTAGGGAGAGTGTGATTACATATTATTTTGACAAAAACACCAAAGTTAATTGTCATCATAAAAAAATGAGAGATTGTTGATCCTAAGATTTTGATAGAAAATTAAATGTTGATGTTTTTTGTGAAACTAATGAGTTTATTAAGTGTTTCAGTGATAAAGTTTCATTAACGTTTTAATCATGAAGAAATTGTTGTAGAAGATTATGGATACAAGATATTGACAAAAAGAAGAGTATTAAGAGACCGAAGACTTTGAAAAATTTAGGGGAAAATAACTCATGTTAATTTTTACTCTTAATGTATCCTGATTAGGATCACATACGACACAAAAATGATTTTATGATTATGTATGTTTTGTATAGGATCCTAATTAGTTAAACATATTTGCTCCTATGTGAAATTGAAGAAGAAATATTGATTTAAGAAACATTAAAAATTAAAATTGATTTAAAGTGTCAATTAAGTTAACCGAAAAAAAAAATCGGTTAAAATGGCAAAAACGTTGAAGAGTTGAGTTAAAAATTGATTAAGGAAGATGAGTTCCAGCAGGATCGGTCAACCGATGCGAAGGAGCTGGAAAATGGTTCAGTCTCTGAATCGTTCGGTCAACAGTTAGGTCGACCTGTTGTCAAAGGTGAAACTCTCTGAATCATTAGGTAGATAGACCAAAGTAGAGCGGTTGACCTACCATAGCTAGATTTTGGCTTGGGGAACTCTCTGAATCACTTGGTCGACAGACCAAGGAGTATCAGTCGACCGACGGGCTAGAACTTTTTGATTGGGCTTCAACCTGAATCGATTAGTCAACCTATGGTGATTGGACGGTCAACTGATGGACTGTTTCAGGTTTAGAGGATTTCCTGGATCTTTTCCAAAATGTTGTCGTTACTAGCCGTTTTATGGTTAGAACTTGACAGATATCTTAGGGATTTGATGGTATTTAAGATATGTCATTGATATTTTGTTATCCCTATAGATATGGTTCATATAATTTAATTATTTCTCAAATTGGTGCATATAATACTTTCTATTCCATCTAATTATATTTGAAAAAATATTTGAGGGATTGAATTGAATATTTTAAAAGATATAATTGAGTTAATTGAACTAGGATTGAGTTATAATGATATAACGAGTCTATAAGTACAATTAATTATCAAGATATATGGGAACTAGCCATTGGAGGACTTGTTTCAATTTTCTATAAATAGACCTGCATTTTTAAGATTCCAAATGATCCCAATTAATCAAATTTAAAGAGTTATTCAGTTCTTGAGCTCTCTGAGAGTGATTATTCTGAATTCATACTGAGAGAATAGTGAGATTATTCTTAAGAAGTGTTTTTGAGGAAATTTGTTGTGGATTATTGCTACTATCGATTTGGAGTTTCATTGTTATTCATACTTTATTCATTCGGTAAATTCCTAGTGAGATCGTTCTAAGTCTTTACTGTTAATTGTTGTTTAATATTATTATTTACTACTTGGAATATTAATCTTTGCAAAACGTTTTTTTGAACTTTAAATTGATTGAAAAAAATTTGAAACGATTTCTTATGAGAATTTGATTACGTGCTAAATTGTGTGCTATTCGTTTTTATTAAAATCAGATTTTGAAATTATCATTTTATTTCTATCACTAGTATCGAAACATTAATTGAGTTCAAATTAATCTGGGGTAGTAGAAGTTTTAAATGGGAAAAAACTTATCAATTTTGTAATTAGAGAGTTGTGTACGAATCAGATACTATTGGGAGTATCTAATCGGGGGTAGCTAGTTTCAATCTCTTCCGGTAAAGAAATTGAAGTTTGATCTTTGCCTAGAATACAAAAGATTAGGTTACTCTTTTTCGGTGAAAAGAAATAGAAGTAATTCTTCCTGACAAATTATTTTGAGTAAATTTGTAACGATTTAATTCTTACCAGGTAAAAGGATACTTGTAGTGTTTTTGTGAGATTTAATTCTTAGTTTAAGTATAAAAGAATTAAATTAATCTTTAGCATAAGAAAAAGATAAGGTTATTCCTTAACTTGTGAAAAAAATTGTAAATGTCGATTCTGAGCCTGTGAAAAGAATCATTTGTAAAGGTTTGGTACCTACCTGATTAAAGAGATCATAGTGATTAGTGAGTGCGACTCTTCGGAGCTCGGGGGACTGGATTAGCCAATAGTAACTTAGTGAATCAATATAAATTTTGGTGTGTTGTTTTCTTTATATTATTTATATTATATTGTTTGGGTGTGCACCTAGCCTATAACATATCCGTTACTATAAAGATAATAATTAATTTAGAATAAAATTAATTATTTGAATTTTGAAGTGTTATTATTTAGTAATTTTTTATTACTACCTAATTTACTCCCCCTCTTGGATAGCTCACTAGGCCAACACTTTGTTTATACTTGCATGCATTTACTGTCTTTACATTTCTTGTAACGACCCAGTCTCTCAATGCCGCCACCTCCACTAACTGTCATTGACATAGATTTCCAAAAATATAATATATTTTACCAAATCAAAATTTAACGATTATATATATAACCAATTATTTCATAACAAAACTACAAAATTCAAACCCTTCCTGATCAACAATTGTCCTGACAACCCAAAAAAAAAAACACAAAAATTCTCTGACTCTATCTAACGTCAGTAGTAGACCTATCTCTAACTAAAGTACCTGAGACAAAATATTTAATTGATATAATATTTTTATAATATAAAAACAATTTATGAATCAAATATATTTATCAAAATTCATTTTCCAAAACAAAAAATAAACATAGTGATATTTGCCAAAACAGAATATAATCACACTGCACATTATCAAAATTCACAAATATTATCAAGATATAACAACTGAATATAAATCAACCAATCAAATTACTTTTATATAATAAAATACCGGAAACATACTTCCCCACTAACCATATGATCGTTTCACTTTACGATCGGAAGTTATAATGGTACCTTAACCTATACAACTGTGCAATCTAAGGTTCCTATCAGTGTCAGGACTATTCAATATCTCTAATGGTAGAAACCAACACGTGGTATAAACTGTCATATCTTAATAATAATCATCATCACTACCAATAACAACAATATATATCAACTAGCTGTAGGATTTCCCCTACTGTCAGATTACAACACAATGTCCTACATGACATGCCTTCCTGTTAGGACCAACAACATCCCGCAGGACATCACCAGTTTGCTTCCATCAAGCCCGCAAAACGAATACATGAAATTGAACAAATTCTCCCCAACTTGTATCGCCAACCGCTCGATTTTCTTGAACCATCTATCCATTATATCCAAAATATTTTTGTTCGGGAATACAATGATCCAATTCAATAATTGCAAGTCTTGTTCATGCAATTAAGAACAACAATAGACAGTAAGAACAACGCATTCAACTTAACACTCAAGATTCACCAGAAAATGAAGATTAAGATGACTACACCCACTTCATTCTCTATAATCGGTATGGCATACACATTTTAGCTAGATCAACATTTCCACCGAGAAGATGAAGTACATAAATATGGGTTATCACATTTAACAAAAACATAAAACCCTAATATCACGATTTAGGAATCAAAAGATAATGCTTCACATTCTTAACAACACAAATGAATTATGGAAATTAATAATAGCATTCTGTGTTTGAGGAGGAGTTGAGAAAAATTGAATCGTAAGTTGTACCCGGAGCAAAAGAGGAATAAGATCTGAGAAGCGCAATGTTCAACCGGAAGTTTGATGAAGGCTAGAAATCAGAGAACAAATAAATAATATTCCTAACCTTCAATCTTGATCTGGACACTAACCTTCAATCTGGCACAAATATATAATAGACAAAGAACTCAAAGAGAAAACCAGAGCTAAGAATCTGCACAATATTTTGCTGATTGAGTAAAAACACTTCTAATTCTGTTTCAATTTGTAAAGGCCTTTAGTTTTCGTTTAATGTTCATGATCACAGGACAGAGAAAACTTCCTCCAAAATGGAACCCAAAAGAATAAACTGCTTCAACTTAGCCAAACATCTCCGAAGACCTCAGGGCCAGTTCAAGATTCGTCTCTCTCTCTCTCTCTCTTCAACTGTTCGGCATCAGAATTGAGCGCGGGCTCCAACCGCTCGAAATTTAGTTATCTAATAGGTGAATCAATTTATCAAATGCGATTAACAAAAATTAAATCAGAAAAAACTAAATCAAAATGCGAGGTTGAAGAGAGGGATAGAGAGAGCAAGAGACGGAGATAGTAGCAGACCGAGAGTCCAGGATGGCGGCAAGAGGGAAGTGGTGGTCGACAATGGATACATGTAGCCAACGTCTTTTGGTTTTCATCGACGACAGCGGTGAATCGGTGACAGATCAACGATCGTGGGTTGATCAAGACCCTAACCTTTGTTAGCGATTATTTGGCTACACTGCAAATATTTGCAAGAAGGATTGGTTGCAAGAAGGATTGGTTTAAATATCATGATTATCATAACTTAAATTTTATATCGGCAACCAAATCTTAGATTTATAAAAACAAAACTAAAACAATTATAAAATTAAAGAAGAAATACATTTTAAATCTTCTAAATATTAACACATTTTAAATAGTCTATTTCCGTTTAAGTGTTTTATTTTAAACCTTCTAAATATTAACACATTTTTATTCGATCTTTTTGTCAAAAAAATTGTCAAAACTAACCGAATTTTAAGGGCAAACCAAACTTTTTCCATATTTTCAATTTTTAATCATTTTTAATTATTTTTTAATCTTTTTTCATTTTCTTTTATTCTTTTCTCTCTCTTCCTTCTTTCTCTTCCTCCCTCCCTCCCTCTCTCTTTGTATTCTTCCTTCCTTCATCCTTTGTCTCCTTCTTTCTCCTCCTCTCCCCGCCGGGCGGAGCAAGGGCTGGAACCCCTCTCTCTCTCCTCCTAATTCAATGTTTTACCCAACTCACCACCACTCCCTTTTCTTCTTATTCAACATTTTCCCATCTTCCATATCATCATCTCATCCTCCTCTCTCACCCACCCCCCTTGCTTTCCTATTTTCTTCCCAGGTATTAAATTTGGTCACAATCGTCAAATACACACCAACACCGCTGGACGATTAGCAACACACACACACATACGATCGTCAGCCGAACAAAACAGAACACCCACAACGGATGGAACAGAACAGAACACACACGACAAAACACACACATGCACACGGCTACACACACACACTCACCGAACGACGGCGACGAACGGTAACGATCCCACACCACCGAAGCGGATGACTGATAGCACACCCGCCGGTAACCCACAACCGACGATGAACCGAACAACCACACCGTCGATGATGACACACACATATACACACACACACTGGACAAACACACCCACTCAACGAAACACACACACACACACTCACACGCATGCCAAACTGCCAACCGAAACACCCACCGCCGACCGACTTCTCTCTCTCTTTTTCTGTTTTTTTTTTTCCCTTCTTTTTAAGTTGACGTGAGTTGTGTGCATGGATGTATATATATATACATTGATAGTGGGTCATGAGCTTGCCCCCCATTATGCTATATATATATATATATATATGGTTAATTATATTAATTCCCCATTAATTATCCTTAAGTTATAAACCAAAAATCTAAAATTAATATTTTTAAAATTGCTAAAAGACCCCTAAAATTTTTAAATCAAATAAGAAATGGCACAATCTACCCTGTTATTTTCTAAATGTTCTAAAATGTAGCTAAAATTTATGCGTATACAAAAATTAGGGTCTTACAACCCTTTCCCCCTAAAAGAAATTTTGTCCCAAAATTTTAGTTACCTTGTCCGAACAAATGCAGATATTTATTTCTCATCTCGTCTTCTCTCTCCCACGTCACTTCCTCCAATTCGATTGGTTGAGAATCTGAACTGGCTCCTCAACGTATGTCAAATCCTCCTCCAATTCGATTGGTTGAGAAGTCAACACATGCGAAGGATCTGACATATATTTCCTAAGCATCAACACGTGGAAAACGTCGTGCAATCTAGATAATTCTGGCGATAAGGTAAGTCAATAAGCTGTTGTGCCGACCCATTCTAAAATCTCGTATGACTCGATATATCTCAGACTTAACTTTTCTTTCTTCTTGAACATCATTATGCCTTTCCAAGGGGATATACGCAAAACACACGATCACCCACTTCAAATTTCAACTCTCACCCATATTTGTCAGCATAACTCTTTTGCCGACTCTGAGCAATCTTCAATTTTTCCTAATCACATTTACTTTGTCTGCCATCATTTGGGCTGTATCTGACATCAGTAATTTTCGTTCTCCCATTTCAGTCCAATAGATTGGAGTCCTATATCTCCTACCATACAACACTTAATATGAGGCCATCTCGATTGTCGAATGATAACTGTTATTATAGGCGAATTCCATTAACGTTAAATGATCATCCCAGCTACTTGAAAATTCTAGAACACATCCCCTCAACATCCTCCAATGTCTAAATCGCGCACTTTGATTGACCGTCAGTTTGAGGATGAAAAACGGTACTAAATTTCAGTTTGGTACCTAGAGGAGCTTGGAGACTCGGCCAAAACTTCGAAGTAAATCTTGGATTTCTGTCCGACACTATGGAAACCGGTGCACCATGTAACCAAACAATCTCGTCAATATACAATTGGGTATACTTATCAAGAGAATACGTTGTCTTTATGACCAAAAACGTTAGTAGACTTAGTAAGCGTATCAATAATCACCCAGATGGAATTATGTCCCTTTTGGGTACGAGGTAATCCCGAAACGAAATCCATCGTGATATGCTCCCATTTTCACTCTGGAATAGGTAGAGGCTACAATAATCCACCTGGACGTTGGTGCTCGATCTTGACTTGCTGACAAACGAGACACCTGACAACAAATTCAGCAATTTCCCATTTCATTCCATTCCACCAATAGTATTCTCGCAGATCCCGATACATCCTGGTACTGCTTGGGTGCATTGCGTATGCTGAGCTGTACGCTTCCTCCAAGATATCTTTCTTTAGATTGGCATCATCAGGCACACACAGTCTATTTCCAACCACTAAAGCCTCATCATTATCCCTAACACGATAGTCAGCTCTGTGACCATTTTTTACTTCATTTCGGATCTTCTCCAATTGAGCATCCAACTTTTGTGCTTCTATAACACGATCGATCAATGTCAGTCTCAAAGTCAAAGTCGCAAGTAATGTTGCAGTCTGACCAACTGCTAACTGGACTTGCAAAGATCTCAACTCGGTATATAGATTAGTATAAACAACTTGAATGTGTGCAACCGAACCCGCCGATTTTTGACTCAGCGCATCCGCTACAACATTAGCCTTTCCAGTATGGTAATGGATAATACAATCATAGTCCTTGATCAATTCTATCCAACGTCTCTACCTCAGATTTAGTTCCTTCTGAGTAAACAAGTATTTCAAACTCTAGTGGTCGGTGTATGTCTCACAAGTCTCACCATACAGGTAATGCCTCCAAATCTTCAAGGCAAATACAATCGTCGCCAACTCCAAATCATGTGTCAGGTAGTTATGCTCATGATTCTTTAATTGTCGGGAGGTATATACAATTATGTGCCCATGTTACATCAATACACACCCTAGCCCTTGGTGTGACGCATCACTATAGATCACAAAGCCACCATGTTCAGTCGAAAAGAAAAGTATTGGCCCAGATATCAGTTTACTTTTTAGCTCTTGAAAACTATGCTCACATTTGTCAGTCCACTTGAATTTGAATTCCTTGTGGGTCTATCGGTTCAACGGGGTAGCTATAAGAGAAAATTCATGTACAAACCGACGATAATAACCTACCAATCCCAAGAAATTTTGAACTTCGGTCACACTTTTCGGCCTTTCCCATTAAACCACAGCTTCAACTTTCTTTGAATCCACTTGAATACCATCTCCCGAGGTAACATGCCTCAAGAATACAACTCTATCTAACCAAAACTCACATTTGCTGAATTTTGCACACAATTGCTTCTCTCTCAAAGTCTGCAATACAATCTTGAGATGCTCTGCATGCTCTACTTTATTTTGAGAATAGATCAATATGTCATCAATGAACATGATAATAAACTGATCTATATAAGGCTGGAAGATCCGATTCATCAAATCCATAAAGGTAGTAGGGGTATTCGTCAATCTAAACGGCATAACTAAACATTCATAATGCCCATATCTCGTATAAAACGTCGTATTCACCACGTCACTGTCTCTGACTTTTAACTGGTGATACCCTGATCGAAGATCTATTTTGGAAAACACCCTGGCTTTCTGCAATTGGTCGAACAAATCAGCAATTTAGATATTTGTTCTGAATCGTCACCTTATTCAATTGTTTGAAATTGATACACATCCTTAACATACCATCCTTCTTCTTACGAATAACACTGGGGCTCTCCATGGAGAAACACTTAGTCTGATAAGCTCGCGGTCTAACAAATCTTGCAACTGAATCTTTAGTTCCTTTAACTCAGTAGGCGCCATACGATAGGGTGGAATTGATATAGAATAAGTTCTTGGAAGTAACTCGATAGTGAATTCAATTTCCCTATCCATTAGCAATCATGGAAATTTTTTTGGAAACACATGGGGAAAATCCCTAATCACTGAAATATCTGTCGCCTGAACTTCATTCTGACTGGTATCAACCATATACGTGAGATATCCCTGACATCCCTTCTTTAATAATTTCGTGGCCTCTTATAAGTGAAATCAAACTACCAGGGGTAATGATTATGTCCCTTGAAAACACAAACTCCGACTCGCTTGCAACTCGAAAAGTAATTTCATTTTTTTTTTAAAAATAATCCATCGTGACATGATAACCGGATAACAAATCCATACCCAGTATCACATCAAAATCGTGAATATTTAGGGGTAATAGATCCACTGACGATTCTCTATTACCTATACGAAGCAGACCGTCTTTATACACATTATCTATTACCACGGACTCACGGTTCTCGGCTGCTTCCCGCACATCCTTCTCTATTAATTTCGTTATGTTTACTAATTTAGCATAACTTTTAATCTGCTTGCCCGTCAACCTGGAATGTATTTCCAGATTGAGCCCTTTCTGGAATTGTCTAATCTTGTCTTTTCTGTTTTCACCAAATCGGGAGTAAATCGGGACATGGCATCGAATTTAATTTCATACTGCAGAACGATCTTATTTTCCTGTTTCAATAATATGAGCTCCCCCTCCAATAAAATTACAAGGTTTCCTTAGTATTACCTAGAAAGCAGTTTTATGCACACTCTTAGATGTTGTACGCTATGATAGAATCCATGTATATCAAATAGTAGCGCAATGTATTGTGCAGTCCCATAATATAAGTAAGGTGTTGTCCAATAACCCAACTTACGTGTGCTCTGTCACACTATTGGTTTAACAACTAAAACATTAAGTGCTACCCATAGTGAATTCTAATGTCAAGTAATACGAATATGATTACTTATCAGTTATAATTTAACATTTAAAACCACTAACACCCCCACAATCGTAATCCATCCATCACCACTACCAACAACATCACCCAATCCACCCAATAGCAGTATTACTATTCCATCACACCATTAATTGCCAGCTTTATAATTATTCTTGTTAACGGAAAAAGAGACTAGGAAAATAATGTAACAACTTTAACCAATGGTTAGGCTCTCCTATTTATCTGTTACTAATTTACTATATGTTAAGGGAGGGCCAACCAGACAACAACAATGCACGATGCCAATGTACTATCTAATGCAATGCAATACCTATCACTCACGTGTCGAACCCACCTACCGACATCCTATCTCAAGGTCCACTACTGACTAGACCAACGGGCACGTCTACGGAACTTATAACCTAGGCTCTGATACCACAAATGTTACATCCCCACCCTGGGCCCCCACTGGCCGAGGTCGGGAGTGATGTCGACTCGACACTTTCTGACCAACCAACCAAATACATACATATATATATATATACACACACACACACACACATTTTCAGACGCACGCGTACTGCTATCAATATTTTTTTTCCAAAAATAATATCTATTTACTAATTTCCACAAATATGGAAACACACCCGTCCCAAATATATACAAAAAAAAATCACAGAATACTGAACCTTTCACGGTTCACCTCCGACTGGCCCACTCCCAAAATGACACTACCTCCGGACTCTACCTAGTGCCAGTAGTGGACCCACTCCTAGCTACGACACCTGAAATCAAATATTTTTATCAGTGTACTGTCTTCATAATATAAAAACATTTTGTATGGATCAAGCACAAGTGTCAAATACCACGTTAAAAAAAAAAACATATAACCGCATACCTCGTTAGAAATCAATTTCCACTGTCAGCAATGCCATAAAATAATATATTTACACCAACCCATTTAAAATAATATTTATAAGTCAATCAATCCAAGCAGTTAATTGTATAATAAAATACGCACACATCCTCTCCTACTAGCCATAGGATCGTTTTTACCTCACGATCGGGAGTTACGACAGTACCGTAACCTGTACAACTGTGTCATCTAACGTGACTATCAGTGCCAGGGCTATTTATTATCCCCAATGGTAGGGGTATCACTCGCAGGATTTACACTCCTAACGGTCAATCAACCACCTACAGGACTAATCCTCCTAACAGGTCATAATATCAACAACCACCGGCAGGACTAATCCTCCTAACAGGTCATAATATAATCAACCACCTGCAGGTCTAATCCTCCTGATATGTCATAATATCAACAACCACCTATAGGATTAATCCTCCTAACAGGTCAAAATATAATCAACCACCTGTAGGACTAATCATCCTGACAGGTCATAATATACTCAACCACTTACAGGACCGGCACTCTTGACAGGTCATGACATTTAAGTTAAAAACGTAGGTATACTTATAAGGATTTAAAACAAACCCCCCACGGATAGTTTCAACTTGTCATGACATTTAATTGCTCATATAGACCCTTTATATCGATATGACTCAATCTTGGTTCAATTCACTCAATTATAACTTTTAAAATATCCAATTTAATCCCTCAAATATTTCAACAATCTCAATAAAATAAGATAGAAAGAATTAAACGTAACAATTTGAGAAATAATCAAGTTATATGAACCATATATCAAAATATCAGTCATATAATTTAAATAACATTAAATCCTTAAGATATCTCTCAGATCTTAACCATGAAACTACTAGTAATGACTATTTTTTTGAAAAACTCCACAAAATCCTCCAAACCTGAAATAATAATTTCGGTTAATAGACCAAAGTCCATAGGTCAACTGATCGATTCAGGTTGTAGCCCAAGGCAAAACTTCTTGCCTGTCAGTAGACTGAAACTCTATAGTCTGTCGACTGATCGATTTAGGATACTCCCAATGCCAATTTTTAGCTATGTTCGGTCGACCAATTGTCTTAGGTCTGTAGACCGATTGATTCAGAGAGTTCAAGTATTGGCCTTAGGTCAACCGATCCCTCATGATCTGTCGACCGATTGATTTAGAGAATTTAGATTTTGGCCTAGGTCGACTGATCTCTCTTCGATCGATTGACCAATCGATCTAGAGACTGTACTATTCCCAACCACTTTTTCATTGGTTGATCGATCCTCATTGGTCAGTTGACTGATTCTATTGGAACACTTCTTCCTCAATTTATTTTAACTCCAATCTTCAACGTTTTGCCTCTTTATTAGATTTCTTTTCTCGGTTAACTTAATTGACACTTTAAATCAATTTTAATTACTAATCTTTCTTAAATTAATATTTCTTCTTCAATTTCTCATAGGAGCAAATATGTTTAACTAATTAAGATCCTAATAAAAACATACATAAACATAAATTCATTTTTCGTGTCGTGTGTGATCCTAATCGAGGTACATTAAGAGTTAAAATTAACCTGAGTTATTTTCTCCTAAATTCTTCAAAGTCTTCAGTCTCTTAATGATTGTCTCCTTGTCAATCTTTTGCATCCTTAACTATCTTCAATCATTTCTTCTTGATAAAATCATCAATGGAACTTTTACACTGAAACACTCAATAAACTCGTTAGTTCCACAAAAAACATCAACATTCAATTGTCCATCAAAATCTTTGGATCAACAATCTCCCTATTTTTTTATGATGACAATTACCTTTGATGTTTTCGTCAAAATAAAATGTAACCACACTCCCCCTAAATCCAAGGACGAGTTTTTTTTTTTTTAACTAGATAAAGCACAATCATAAAGAATAATTAAAAAAAAAACATATGATATTCAACAAAGCACAAACTCCCCCTACATTAGTGCAATGCTTAGGTGAACAAACCTAAATATTAACCAATCTCATTTTAAGCACAACTGTGGTTTCCCCATTTATAGATATTCAACAAAACATAAACTAATTCTCCTCCTTTGTCATCTCAAAAAGTGGGGAAGGGGAACCACATATCACCACTACTCTAGGCAAACATCATTATGCCTAGACTATACAAAAAATATTATTCTAATTATCCAATCTTCCCCTATATAATTGTAAATGAACAAATTCATGTATAGGAGAATAATCTTGAGGCAATCATAACATTTCAACAATGTAGCATGATATCAATTAATATCTTTCTTATAGATAGAATCTAGAAACATGTAATCATTAATGCACTAAGACAGGAAACATATTTCACTAATAATTCATAAAATTATCAATCATAAATCTAGTGCATGCATTTATCACGGTTATGATCAATACTTAGAATTCAACATATATAATTTATTTATCATTTAAATAATCACAATATCAGAAAATCATGCAATAATTCTAAAACTTAAGAATTTGTAAAACAGCACAGGTCTTAGAAATTTTTACCAGCTCATTTAAATTTAATTTCTTACTCAGGGCCTAGTCTCCAGAAATCACATGAGTTTCGTCTTTAGGTGTCAAAGACGTAAATGTTTCTTTATTCCCTGTCATGTGTTGAGAACAACCACTTCCTAGGTCCAATTTGTCCTTGCAAATAGATGTTTATTTGATAACCTGCAAAAAGCACCTCAAAGATTTCCTAGGTGGTACCCAATCAAAGTGGGTTCGATCTTATTAGTTGGGATAATTTTAGTTCCTTTAGGAACCCAAACTTGTCTGTAGTTAGATACTTTAGAAAAACATTTATGAATAGTATGCCCCACAACATTACATTTAAAATATCTAAAAGATCCTTGGTTTCATAAAAGAATTTATGAAAATATTTTTGCTTTAGATTTTTCTAAAATACAATACCTGTTTTATCAAAGATACCACGTGAACTTCCCAAAAGAATTTTCAAATTATTCTCACCGCCGGTGAATTTGAGAACTATTGAATGTAAATCTGACGTCTTGGATTTCAATTTAATGTTTTCAGATTCATAATCCGTCACTTTCTTGTTTAATGTGTTAATTGTATTTTGAAGGACATTAATTTTTTAACACTGAATTTGATAGTCATGAGTAAGTTCTTGATAAATAACAAATAATTCATCAAAATCTAAGGACAATAACTTGAACATTTAGGTATCTCAACTCCAGTGACCATCAAAGCAAGCATAGACGAGTCATTATTGCTCGATTTTTCTGGGTTACTCGACTTTGAGTTATCCCATGTGACTTTTGTTGACTTCTTCGTACTCTTATTCACTTTTTTCTTATCTTATCTTTTCTTCTCTTTTTCTTTTTTTTTCTTCGGCTCAGGGCATTCAGTTTGGACATGGTCAGTCTTATGACAGTTGTAATATTCCACATTATTCATGTTGAAATTTCTTCTTCCACGAAATGTACGTCGATTCATTCTTCTAAAATTCTTCGTGAGAAGCATCACATCTTTTTCTTTCCCACTGACAAGACTCACATCGTCACTATTATCATCTTCTTCAGTTTTCTGAGCTTTTAGTGCCAAAGATTTCTTTTTGCTATTCCAAGTGTCATCCTCATATCATTGAATTGTCGTTTCATGCGTCATTAGGTTGCCGATGAGGTTATCAATTTCTTATTTTGCAAGATCCTTAGCTTCCTCAATCGTGGTCACCTTCGGCTCCCATACTTTAGTTACAAATCTCACGATATTTCAAACTTTGTCCTCTGTGGAGTACGGCTTTCCGAGTTGGCTCAAATGGTTGCAGATGTTGTTGAATCGAGTGTACATCTCTTCAATCGATTATGTTTCTCCCATTATGAACAATTCAAATTGGCAGATTAGGGTATTGATTTTCGACTGTTTCACTTCACTTGTTCCTTCGTGGGTAACCTGTAACTTGTTCCACATTTCCTTCGTCGATCCACAATCTGAAACTCTAGAGTATTCATTAGCATTTAAAGAACAAAATAAAATATTAATAGCCTGAGAATTTATAGAAAGCTTCTGCTTATTAGAAGTGGTCAGCTGCTCTTTCTTTTTGAGAACTTCATTTTCCTTTGGAACAAACGGACCATCTTCAATTATTTGTGGTCTGAAGCAAAGTAATTATTCTGTCCCTTCAAAATGCATAAGTTTCACCTTTAAACAAAGCTGGTCGGTGCATAGACTACCTCTCAGCTAGTGTGCCTATTGTGTGCGCCATGTAATATTTGTTAGCTTAGTGTATCGAACTAAACCAGCTTTGATACCAATTATTGGCCTAGTGAGCTACCCAAGAGGGGATGAATTGGGTAGTAATAAAAATTATCAAATAAATAACACTTAAAAAATCAAATAATTAATTTTATCCTAAATTAATTATTATCTTAATAGCAGTGGATATGTGTTAGCAAACTAGGAGCACACCCAAACAACTGAAAATAAATAATGTAAAAATTGCAGCACACCAAAATTTATACTGGTTCACCAAGATACTCTTGACTAATCTCGTCCTCTGAGCCCCACGGAGAGTTATACGCACTAATCACTATGATCCCTTTAATCAAATAGGAACCAAACTCTTATAAAGTGATTCTTTTCAGACTCAGAATCAACCTTTACAATTTTCTTTTCACAGGTTAAGGAAGAACCTCTATTTTTTTTCTTAGATACAAGATTAACCTAATTCTTTTACAGGAAGAACCACAACTTAATTCTTTTTATACCTTAGGCTAAAGAATTAAACCTCACCAAATCACTCCGAATATCTTTTTACCCGGTAAGGATTGAACCGTTATAAATTCACTCAAAATTAATTCTAGTCAGGAAGAATTACGCATATCTCTTTTCACGGGAAAAGAGTAACCTAATCTTTTTATACACTAGGTAAAGATCGAACATCAATCTCTTTACTGGAAGAGATTGAAACCTGAAGCTACCCCTGATTAGATATTCTCGATAATATCTAATCCGCACACAACTCACCAATCACAAAATTGATAAGTTTTTTCCCATTCGGAGTTTCTACCACCCCAGATTAATTTGAACTCAACTAATGTCCCGATACTAGTGATAGAAAGTGATAATTTCAAAATCTGATTTTAATGAAAACGGGTAGCACACAATTTAGCATGTAATAAGATTTTTACAATAAATCATTTCAAAATATTTTTCAAGCAATTTAAAGTTCAGAAAAACGATTTCAAAGATCAAAATTCCAAGTAACAAATAATAATATCAAATATCAATTAATAGAAAATACTTAGAATGGTCTCACCAGGATAACACCGAAAAGAATGTAAATGAATTGCAGTAAAACTCTAGATCGGTGACAGCAACAACAAATTTCCCAAGAACAATTCTCAAGAAAAATCACACAATACTCACAATATGAATTCAGAATAATCACTATGAGAAAGCTTAGAAACTAAATAACTCTTGAAAATTGATTGATTGGGATCACTTATAAGTGAAAAAAGCAGGTCTACTTATAAGAATTTAAAATAAACCCTCCAACGGCTAGTTTCCACTTGTCATGACACTTAATTGCTCTTATAGACCCTTTATATGGATATGACTCAATCCTAGTTCAATTCACTCAATTATAACTTTTAAAATATTCAATTTAATTCCTTAAATATTTCTCAATCTGAATAAGATAAGATAGAAAGAATTAAACGTACCAATTTGAGAAATAATCAAATTATATGAACCCTATCTATAGGGATATCAAAATATCAATCACATATTTCAAATAACAACAAATCCCTAAGATATCTCTCAGATCTTAACCATAAAATGGCTAGTATCGGCTACTTTTTAAAAAAATCTATGAAATCCTCTAAATCTAAAACTGTCTCATCGGTTGACCGACTAAAGTCCATAGGTCGACTGATCGATTCAGGATGTAGGCCAAGCCAAAACTTCTCGCTAGTTAATCAACTAAAACTCTATAATTTATTGACCGATCAATTCAAGATGCTCTTCAGGCCAATTTTCAACTATGGTAAGTCGACCGATTATCTTAGGTCTGTCGACTGATCGATTCAGAGAGTTCAAGTATTAGCCTTAGGTCGATCGATCCTTCATGATATGTCAATCGATCGATTTAGAGAGTTCAGATTTCAGCCTAGGTTGACCAATCTCTCTTCCGTCGGTTGACCGATCGATCTAGAGACTACATCATTCCCAGCCACTTCTTCATTGGTTGACTGATCCACACTGGTCGATTGACCGATTCTGTTGGAACACTTCTTCCTCAATTAATTTTAACTCTGATCTTCAATGTTTTTACCCCTTTAATCGATTTATTTTCTTAGTTAACTTAATTGACACTTTAAATCAATTTTAATTATTAATCTTTCTTAAATAAATATTTTTCTTTAATTTCACATATGAGCAAATATGTTTAACTAATTAAGATCCTAATAAAAAAAAACACATAAACATAAATTCATTTTCGTGTCGTGTGTGATCCTAATCGGGATACATTACGAGTTGAAATTAACCGGAGTTGTTTTCCTAAATTCTTCAAAATCTTCAGTCTCTTAATGTTTGTCTCTTTGTCAATCTCTTGTATCCTTAACCATCTTCAATCATTTCTTCATGATAAAATCATCAATGGAACTTTTACACAGAAACACTCAATAAACTCGTTAGTTTCACAAAAAATATCAACATTTAATTGTCCATCAAAATCTTAGGATCAACAATAAACATTAAGTATAGAGAGCACAAAATGGAATTAAAAATAATAATTATCAAAATATTCAAAACATGGTTCAAACAAGATTACATCAAGCCCTAGATTAAATGACTAACTCGATATAGCTAAATCCACAACTAATACTTTTAAGAAATCCATAAATGTGAAATAACAAATATAAATTCAAGAAAGATTACGGTGAAAGAAAGGAAGAGAAAACTTTTTTTGTGGAGATGAGCTTCAAATCTTTAATATATTTCAACTCCAAGCTCTCTCTCTAGCAATTATTTTGCCTCCAATGGTGTTTTTCTTTCCAATTTTGTCTCCAGTCGCCATACTCTTGGGTATTTTCTCTTCCAAAATCACCACCTCTAGGGTTTGAGACATAAGATAGTATGAAAAAGGCTTAAAATAGGTCTTTCCCATATTTTGGGGCTGCAGCGGGACTTTTTTCCCACTGCAGCACGAAGTTTTTGACTTGTTGGGACAGAACTTTGGCGCTGCAGCATGCAGTTTCTGAAATTTGACTACAACATTCCCATACAAACTCCGATTGAGGTGATTCAAGATGCTATGAAAATCTAAGAAAGAGATATACAACTTTTATGTTTTAAGTTTTTTCATAATCAAATTGCATCATGATCAAAATTGAGCTTGAAGGTTTTGCATTTGCATTCATTTTGCACCTTTTCTCCTATTTACTTATATTCCTACAAAACAACACAAAAACACATTAAACTAACAACAATACTTGAAAACTCACAAATATTTAAACTTAAAAGTACTTAATTTGTTGGTAAATAATATTTTTATCAACGTTCAATCAAGAAATAGAAGCTGAAAACTAAAACAAACTAGGAGCATAAGGAGAAACACTAAACAAATGCCAAGAAATAGGTTACCTGTTGAGAGCGACGAAAATCTCCAGCGTGAGAGGAGAGGGTTAGATTTGACCAATTCAGCCAGATCTAGTCACGAAAATTACTTACGCGACAGTGGGAGAGAGATGTGGAGGATTGCGACGGTGGTTGGTTGTAGTAATAGATCGAAAAAGGCAAAAATGGGACCTTATGCTGCAAGCGAGAGAGATTCGTGAGCATTAGGGTGAAGATGAAAGGGATTAAAAATGGGTAAAGGTTGAGAGATGAATGTGGAGAAGGAAAACAAACCTCGGAAGAGATGGTACGGTGATGGTGGTAGGATCATGGGACTGGGAGAATAGATTGTGGGAGGGTGCAGGTGGAAAGACTGTTCATTTGGCTTGGCAGTGGGTAGGGATGATAACATTTGGGAGCCAAAAAAGACAAAAAAAAAAAGTGGCAAAAAGAGAAGAAAGTGGCAAGAATCGATCCCTATACCGCTGGCCCATTAAGCGCCGAACAAACCAGCTCAGCCACAGCCAATACAACGTTAATCTTAGCCCTCCATTATATAAAAAACAATTTGAACCCTCAAAATGTCCTAGTCAGCAAAAAGTATTCCTAATTTATTATATAGATTATACTCGCATAAATACACCCATATATATATATATATATATGCAAATGAGAGGAAGTGAGAGACTTAGAGAGAATAATACCTAAGAGAGATGAAAGAACCATGGAAAAAAAGAAATAATGATTTACTTTCTTCTTCTTTTTTTCACATTTTTTCCCTCTTTGACATGGCTTCACCGCCTTAAAAAATATTTTTTAACCTCCACGTGGTTAAGATCCATCAATATTATTTGGAAGCCTTATCCATAGTTTTATTAACTAGTGAAAAAATTACATTTAACCTCCCCCTTAAACCTTTAAAATATAATTTAAGCCCAAGAGTTAAAATTTATATTTTAAAATAATAATTGGCCTCCAAACTTTATAAAATCAAATCAAAATTAACATATTAAACCCCAAAATTCTTACAAATAAATTTTTAAAAGCCATAATGACCCCTAAAAGGTTTTAAAGTGAAATTTTAATAGAACGTACTAAACCCCATTACTTTTTGATTGTTATAAAATGCAATTGCAAATATGCATAACCAAAAATTGGGTTTTACATTTATGCATTTTCTTTAATGTCTTTAAATATCTGCATTTACTTTCTGTAAACTCTCTCCTACGCATGAGCACCAATTTGCATTGCATATCATGAAAAAAAAAAAAAAACCAAAGCTGCAAACCTCTTAGGGATAGAGAGTACGGTAGTAGGGGTTGAAGTCATCAGATTTTATCATACCGACCTGAGCTCTGAATCCCTATAGGACTAGAAAGATGATTCAGTAGAAGCAAGGCTAGGCAGTTTATCCTCTAGCATCCAACTTCAAAACTCGTCTTGCTCGGATCACCAACCAATTATGGATATTCCCTCAGGGAGGACGCTGGAGGTTTGAATATCTGAGAACTGAACTTTTCTAGGATGCGTTAGTAGAAAATCCATGAACCAGATGTAGTGAGTCTAGGATAGAATGATACCCAAAATATTGTTCTACTAAGAACACTATCTTGGATAAAAAATTTATTTTTATATTGTGTTCAATTATTTATGTAATTGTTATGCTAGATTGGCAAAATAAAGTTTCTAAGACAAATGGGGGCATAATAAAAGATATATGAATTTTTGTTCTATCCCACGCATTGCAAGTTTGGTCAACGATAAAAACATTTTCAAAAAATTAGAATAGGGAGCAAGCTGTAGGAAAAAGAAAGAGAATCCTTATTTTACTTGATACGGGAAGGTCTTAATATAAACATCAAATCATTAATGCCCCTTTCATCCGTGATAATGCACATAAAAATAAAACAAATAGCCTTTGCTAAACAAGGTCGTCTAAAAGTTCATTCTCTAAGACAACATGAAGAAATCTACTTCGGTCGTGCAAAACCAGGGCAAGCTGACCAAGATGTGACAAAGTATCGTCACCCAGTCAAATCAAGACTATGCGATCCATTAATAAACATACCCGAGTCACATTTTCCTGGGATTTACATATCACGTCCTGAGCGTAGTTTCCTTTCTTAAAGACTATACATTAGGAATTATGAACCATAGGGGAGACATTTTGTTTAGGTTCAAAATACCTTAAGCAAGTTAAAATACATTCAGCCTTAGAGGGATATCATGAATTTAAAGGAATTTTAAACTCTTCATCGAATCCTAGGAACAATAATCCATATTTTGTGGAATAAAATGACAATTTTACCATTAAGTCCGAGGAACCATGATCCCTTGTTCCAAAAAAAAAAAAAATCATGTCAGTAATTCCTAGGAGTGATCTATGTTTTAAGGAGAAAATAGGACAATCCTGTCATTAAGTTATAAGAGAAATGATCCATGTTTTGAGAAGAAAATAGGACAATCATATCATTATGTCATAAGAAAAATGATCCATGTTCTAAGGAAGAAAATGACAAGTCTGTCATTTAGTCCTAAGAGCAACGATCCATTTTTAAGGATTAAAATTCCGTTATTAAGTCCTAAGAGCAAAAGATCAATATTTTGAGGATAAAAGGTCAATTATTCTATAAACCAATATGATTGTAGCTATTAAGTTTAGGTTAATCCAAAAAATTTGAGTTACCCTTAGTCCTACGAAACCCACTCCAAGTTGAGCTTTTCTAGAACATGCCTCCAAGTTTCCTACAAGAGCTACCTCTCCCTAGGATTGCATACATATAGCACGAACATAATTACTCATTCATATAAACATATTCATACATAGTCAACAATATAACTATTGGTGTCCAAAATAGGCAAATACCTCGACTATGGTCCAATCAGGAACATGTAGGTACTCTTGCTGAAGTGGAGTTGCTAAGTTGGAGCTGGAGCTGGAAATTCTTCGAGACTACTGTAGCTAATGACCTAGGGGATTGACTAGCTAGAGTCTAGAGTCCTATCCTTTAGGGAGCTATACCTGCACAAGGCCAATTCGGGATTTATCCCGGTAAAGTCCCTCCGGCTTGAGAGTAAGAGCTCAGAGATAAAAGGTTATAGAAACGCATCAAGTATGTAAATAAGCATTGAGCGTTACAACGGGTTTGCATAGCCCCTGGTATTCATAGGCATTAGAGATTATTAGTTTTACCCAATCGGGCATAAACACGATTAATTAGGTAAAACCATATGTTTAGCCAATAATTCGGGCGTTTAGGAGATAATCATAGGGCTCAGGATTTTGGGCCCGTTTGGAAAAGCATGCAGGCCACTGTAAAGCTTGTGGATGTGAGCTGGTGAACGAGTTCGAAGATATGTGGAGCTCTAGATGATAAACGAACTGAAATGGTGTGTCAGTTGAGACAAATGGCTAATTTACTGAAGTTGGCCATCTAGAGGCACGACATAGAGTTATAGGTAACAGCATCCCTGTGAGGCACACTGCTCCTTCCTGGGTACAAAGGAGGTTCCAGGGAAGGAGCCTTCATCGGCGTATACTCCTGCGTAGCACTTTGGATTCCTAAATGTGGTCACGTTATGGTGATGGTGGACATGTGGTTGAGACCCTGTTGTTAACTTGGTGATGCCCAAAAATACCCTCATCAGTTTTCCTTAGCCCTGGACGGTAAGGGAAGCAAGACAGGTAGGAATACTAACTTCTAGATGGAATTGGCATCCTAGAGGCTATAAAACACAAAAAATAACATCCGAGGCTACCTCTCCTGAGCTTTCTGTCAACCAAAGCCCAGTCCTCCTGGCCGATAAACTTTGATTCCTACATTGCCAGCCCCCAAGTTAGTGACGCTTCTAGGAGACGGGCATGTCTTCTGGGTGAGCACGATATAATTGTGGTTCTCAGGTTATCATGTCTTCTGGGCGACTTTATTTGAAGAAGACTACCATGTGCCCCCCTTCTGGGTAGAGATAGCACATCAGCTTAGCAGAAAAAAATTTCAATTTTGTGGAGCTCAGGTCGTCATATCTTCTAAGAAAAGAAATTCATGGGCAACACCCCTAACGAGTAGAACTCTGAACTATACTTTCTGAAATGTTAACGATATTCTAGGGAACCAATTTGAGGAGGGATCCCATGTACGTGTCTGCTAGGCAGAGATAGCACGTTAATCCATCAAGGATTTTTTTTTTTTAATTTTGTGGAGCTCAAGCCGTTATGTCTTCTGGGTAAAGAGATTCAGGTTAAACCCCTGATGGGCAAAATTCTAAACGACACTTTTTGAACCATTAACAAATCCTGAGCATGAAATAACATTTACCATAGAGAGTGAGACGAAAATAAATTCCAGAAGGGTACAGATGACAAACGGGTAGGGGAGTCAAGCAGGCACAACCCCCGAAGGTGCCGAGCGCACAGGGGGCTGGTTAGCTAGCCAGAAGTGTGATGGCCAGCGCGTACTGGCACACATGCACATGACCAGTGCACAACGCGTTGGTATACATGGCGGTGTGTGGTCAGCTAGTGCGTCTTCTAGTGCCCTTCCTTGAGCTACAAGCCCTCCCGCGTGTATCGAGATATTGTCTCATCTTTCGTGCCCTATTCTTCTTATAAATAGAGAGTTGAGGAGCCTCATTCAAACATATTCAAGTTTTCTGGGTGTTCTCTCTGAAAGATTTCTCTGCACGGTACTTTATCTTTACTTAAAAATATTTTCCCTCATTTCCACTTTTGAATCTTCTTCTTCTTTTGGGAGCATCTCAAGATTCAGCGTGTTGGAATGAGCTTCCCCTACGCCAGAGAATCCTGGACGGCATACTAGTACCCAGAGACCATCTTATCTTTCTTCGGCGGTTCGACCACTATTACTTGGGGAAGTCTACTCCCTAGCTGAGTTGGTGTCTGTAGTCGTCCACCTTAGAGGACAAGAAAGATAAGGCCCTTCGTGGGAGCCTATTTTTATAGTCATTCTGGAGAAGAAGGAATAGGTGACACAGACTCAGTTTCTCAAGGCGATTACCCTGGTACCGTGGCCCATCAGTGGTCTGGGGTCTGAGATTCTATATTCTACTATTTTGGTTTGGACTCCTCTCTAGGACCTCCATCCAACGTGACCAAGAAGGATTTGATGAAGGCTCAAAGTATATTTACCTTCCTGGGTTTCGTCATGACGAAGGTCCCTACAGCCGACCAGAGAGCATATCATCCACTCTCGGGTTTTATTACGGTGTTTCTCCATCAGTTAGATACCATTCACCCCTGGGTTCGAGATGTCTATAAGGAGTTCGGTCTGTGTCTATCATATCTGGCTTCAAGCAGCATAAAGATAGTGATAGCATCTTACATTATCTTCAAGGCGGAGGGGATTGATCCGAGCCTGGAGATTTTTTACGCTTTCTTCTTTAACAAGTTTGTGTCATTGAGCATCGGATGGTACTATGTGTCCTCTAGGTCATCATTTCGGACTGACACGGATCTCAAGGTGCACAAGTAGAGGCCAAAGTACTTTTACCTTGGCGGTGATGGCTGGGAGTTCAGCCCTGACGAGGAGGATCACTCGATTACTATCCAGCGATTATGGGGAAAAATTAGTAAGAAGATCTTGGGGGTGGTTGAGAACGGTACTTCAGTAATTTACACTTACTAGGTTCTTGTTTCGTTTTTGCAGAGAGTGAGAAGCTGATAAAGAAAACAAAAAAGCTCTATCCAAAAATTGATGTGCCGAAGGAAAGGGTCTTGAGGACACCTTTTCACCAGGTAAACAAGCTTATGAGTTCTACTCTGTATGACATTCACTTCAACCGAGCTCCATCTCTGCCCCCTGTAGAGCTTTCGTCAAGACCAATAAACAGTAAGTAAGTTTTTCCTGATCGTCAATTTTTCATAACATGGCTCGATATTCCTAATTGTGACACCCTTTTACCAGGTAAACAAGCTTCTGAGTTCTATTTTGTACGACATTCACTTCTATCGAGCTCCATCTCTACCCCCTATAGAGCTTTCGTCAAAACCAATGAACAATAAGTTTTTTCTGATCTTCAATTTTTCATAACATGGCTTGATATTCTGAATTGTCACCTCCTAGCACAAATGGACAATACTACTTTGGTGAGAAAAGTTATTTCCAAGAGAAAGGCTGGGGCCACAGATAGCACGACTTTCAAATAAGGTCAAACCTCTAAGGGTAATGCTCTACCTCCCCGGTCTTTGACCTACACAGGGGTGACAATCGGAGAATCCAGTCCCGACGTACAGGATCCAGACCCTATGTTGGTAGTTTTGCAAGAGAGAGAAAAGCGACCCACTGGGGAGGCAGCCCAGGAAGACAAAAAAAAAAAAAAACAAATAGACGTCTCTCCAAGCTAACGAACATTGCCCCTATTCTTTTGGATCCTAGTCCTGATTTATTTGGCATAAAAAATACTGGTGTAGAGGTCGGTACCCATCTACTAGATAACCCAACGCTGATGTCGAAATTCCTGAACCGAGTGACGCTACTGGCCAACAGGAAGAAGATTGGCAACACTGCCCCTGAGTGGCTCGTCCAGGACATTTTCAGAGACATGACGAGAGTGGGTGCCTTGTCCTTTCTTGGTACTTAGATTCTTTAAAGGAATCTTTTAACTTTTTAAATCCCCACCTTCTTTCCCACCAACTTATTTTCACTGACAGTTCGTTCTCCAGTTCAACAGGTTGGCAAACTAGTTTTTCTTAGAGAGTGGACTTTTCAACGAGCTAGATTCTCACCGAACCACCATTCCTAAAAATAATAAGCTTGAGGCTAGTCTTTATGTTGACCTGTTTGCTGTTCGGACCAAGAACCTCAAACTCCTCGCTGACTGCCAAAATCTCAAGTCTTGTATTGACACCATTCGAACCAAATTTGCCAACTATAAGTGGTATGTGAAGGATCAAGAGTAGAAATGGCAGGATGTCGTTGACCAGGTCAGGGATAATACCAAATTGGGAGAAGTAGAGCAGTAGAAGAAGGGACCCAAATATTTAGAGCTCCAGGAAAAGATGGCTACTGTCTTTATGGAGGTAGGGAATTGAGCCACCATGAAGGCCATTCACCGCATGCACCCTGACCTCCCTAACGGTCATGTAGAGATGGAGTTCTTGAACTAGGAGGATGACATCAAGCATGGAAGCACCTGGTAGGAAGATGCTAAAGAGGATAGTGAGGATGAGAAGGCCTGAGGAAGGAGAGATTGGTACTCCATCCCCTCGCACGGACACCCCCTAAGACAAGGGCGGGGAGGAATGAACCCCGGGCCATCACTTTTTCAGCACTTAGGATTTTGTAGTCTTTTTTCATTATTCTTTTTGTCAACTTGTAATGGGCAGAACCTCTTTTCTTTTTTCTTTTTTCTTTTTTTTTTTTGTCAACTTGTAATAGGTTGATGACCTCCTCTTGTACATATCCTTCTGAACATATCAATAAAAGCCATTTTTTGTGTATTCCTGCTTTCCTGCATCTAAGCATGTGAGCTTCTGAGTAACACAACCATGGTTTTCTAGAGTTTATCCCCCTTTTTTTTTTGAAATTTTTGCTAAGTTGCTTTTTGCTTGGTAATGTCTTCAGAGTGGTAAAATTCTGATGTTTTTAAAAAAACTTCTCGTCTCTGCTCAGGACCATGGACTACTAGCCCTCAAGTTCTGAACATGAGTTGACAGTAAATAAATCGTGTCGTGAACTTAGGAGAAGGGTTTCCCAAGGTTCTTGGTCCTCTCAATCCCTAGGGGCGCAACACGACGATTGGTCCCCCGAGGCCGGTCATCGGTAGGTTCTTCGTAGTCAGGTTTATTCTTGAACCTTTTCAAGTTATCCCAATTTAGTCCATAAAGGAGTATTTCCCCCATCAGAACATCGTACTTAGCTGCAGGCCCTCGGACTATATCGATGCCCCGCTTTTGGTAGATGACCTTGGTTTTTTCCCAGCTACAGACTATTGACCTATAGTAAAGGTTTGATTGTCACCCTCGATGCTAAATGCCAGGATGTCACTTCTTATGGAGAATCACTTGCGACACTGAGCATTGGGATGCCATTTTTGGAGATTCATCTTCAGCTCTGTGGGTTAGGATTCAATTTTGGAGAATCATCCGTGACTCTGAGGGTCGAGATGTCATTTATTGGAGCATTACACAAAGCAAATTGCACAGAACACTTTTTTCATTTGATAAGAAATATTATTACACTTTGTGCAAATTGGAAGTTGTTTACAAAAGTGGATATTCTTTACAAAAGTAGCACTTCAGATGGTGCCTAAGTAGTACACCTTCTTCCGTTTTAAGATCGTAGGTGCCTGGATACGTGATCCTGATAAATCTGTATGGCCTTTCCTAAGTGGGGGCCATCTTTCCATCACCTTGTTTTTTGGTGGCCAGAGTGACCTTTCCAAGAACAAGGTTGTCAATGTTAATGGAGCGGGGGCAAACTCGATGGTTGTTCTACCTAGTCATCCTTTACTGGAAGGTAGCTTGCTGGATATGGGCTAGTTCCATTCATTCTTGAAAAAATCTAGGTTTAGTGACAGTGCTGCATAAATTTTGGCTTGATCAAAGACCACGTTAGTTCTAAGCGTCTGCATGCTAATTTTGCGGGGACGACGGCCTCGGAACTGAAGGCCATCGTAAAATCCATCTCCTTAGTAGGGATTCTTAGGATACGCCCAGATGACAAGTACACATCTTCTACGCACCTACCCTTTGATTTATCAGGTCTTATATTTAATCTGTGCAGGATCATTTTGTTCATGACCTCCACTGGACATTTGACTGAGGATGTCTAGGAGAGGCGATGTTCGTTCTTATCTAAAAGCTCTAAGCAGAAGGTGATGAATAGGGAGTTGTTAAACTAAGTGGCAATGTCGGGCATAATCGCTTTCGGAACTCCAAAACGGCAAATTGTGCTCTTCCACATAAAATCATAGATTTTTTCCTTGGTGATTCGAGCTAGAGGCTCAACCTCAACACACTTCGTGAAATAGTCAATGGCGACGATCAGGAACTTTCTCTGTTAGGTTCAGAGATGGAAAGGTCCGAGCAGGTCAACACCCCACTGGGTAAAGGATCGCAGGCAGGTCATCTGAACCAGTTGGAGGAGTGTGAGGGTGCAGTGCAAATCTCTAACACTTGTCAATTTCCTAACAAATTCCACGGCTTCTTCCAACATTCTGGGCCAGAAGTAACCCAGGCGTAGTAACATGTGGGTGAGGGACCTACTCCCTAAGTAGTTACCATAAAGCCCTTCGTGAGCCTTACTCAAGACATACTCGGCCTCCTCTAAATGGAGACATTTGGAATAGGGGCCTAAGAAAGATCTCTGGTATAGAATTCATCAATGAGGGTATACCTCGTCAACCGGTAGTGTATCCTCCTGGCCTCCACACGGTCCTTTAGCAGGGTGTTGTGCTCAAGGTACTACTTGATTGGGTCCATCTAAGTCGCTTGATTAGTGAGTTCGCAGATAGTGGCCACCAGTTCAGTGGTTGCAATGCTTAGGAAGTCAAGGTACTCCAAAGGTATGCTCATTTTTAGGGTCCACTCCACCGCCAAGGCGAGGTTTACCAATACGTCAACGTGCCTATTTTCATCCTTGGGATTTAGGTAACTTGGATTTTTTTGAAATTTTCCATACGTTCCCTCACCTTCTCCAAGTATGCACACATGCTCAGTTCTTTGGCCATGTAATCGCTATTCACCTGGTTGACCATGAGTTGTAAGTTACAGAAGACCAGGAGAGCTTGTATGTTAAATTCCCTCACCAGGTGTAGACACCGCATTTTGTCCGGCCAAATTAGTGTCTGATCAACAATAAGTTCAGATAAACTTTAAACTCAGGTTTAAAGGAAATTAATTTCTACTTAACATCACACTATTCAATACACAAAAACAACCAAAAACATGACAAAAACGCGAAAATGTTGAATTTGACAAAATACAGTTAGATAAAAGTTTTAGGTTAAAATTGAAATTTTTGTGATTCAAGGAGGTCTAAAATGACTTTACTAAGGTTTTATTTTCATCAAATAATATTTAGTGTAGGTAAATCTTAGTGACTAACCTTAAATTATAAGAAATTCTAAACAATTAACTCAGTTACCCCACCCCGACTTTGAAATATTTACTTTTTACTGAAACTTGTCAAATTTAACACCAAAATTATTTATTTCTCTCACGTATACCACATCATGCATCACCAATAAATAATCCAAGACACCTTAATGAAGGCTTGGAAAGATCATGACAAAACCCAAAATCACAAGGTGATTTAAGGTGTCGGCTTGACTTGAATTTTCACCAAATCCAAGTGGTCTTGACAAATTGCCCTAGGCCCAAGCAATCAAGGGGTATAGCCATCATTTAAGGGCCAAAAACCAAGCCTTATAATGACCAAGGAGCCTTCCTAGTAGTGGCCTACCCAAATCGCAAAGGAAGATGACAAGACACATAGGGCAACCGACCGTTATCGAAATTAAACCGATTTTATTCGCCACCTAAGCGAAGCATTCAATGAGTATCCTCCAATAAAGGCATTGAATGCCCATACCATAAAGAATTAAATGCTTGGGATGACATGTTAAGACCACATTCAAGGTATCTAGATATTTTAAGCAAAATATCTTAGAAACGAACAGAAAGTCTTAAATCGTGACAACCCGTTATCGAAACCAAACAAGATGAATAGCCTCCAAGAAAAGGATTTAATACACATAACATCAATCATTAAATTCTTGGGACGACATGGCATGGCTAAGTTCAAAAGATCTAGATATTTTTACAACAATATCTAAGCGTAACAAGGCAACTTGGAAACCAACCACCAGTTACAAGTAAAGTTCACCCGATTCTGTTCAAAATGAACCGAATGTGTGGCCTCCAAGTCATTACTCATCACTTTTCATTAAATGCAAAGTGACACCTAAAGACTAGGTTCATTGCTTTTTGGGAGCATTTGTGATAACCAAACTGAAATAGTGGATTTAACCGACGTTTAGCCCCTAAACCGAATTGAATCTATCCCATGAAGTCATAAATGCACCCATGTGCAAGGAATACTATTGGTGTAGAGGTAATAATTGGTAATCATTGGTAATGATTTCCAATAACTACCAAATCTTTGAGAATCTAGACTTATCTCGAAAATTCGTTCCAAGCCAAATTAGACCAAGACAAGATGGCAAGACCCCTAGGACAAACACCCCCCAAGGAAGAGGCTGGTGTTGCCTGCACATTTCCAAATGCGTAGGCCCCCATCTTATAAATAGGGGTGCCCTCTTCAGATTTTTTTGAAGACTTGAAGGCCTAGTTTCTCTATCTAAACTCGAGCACATCTCTCGAGTCCTAGGCCTCTCAAACAGATTTCTCAAAAAACATGACGCTATTCTGTCAAAATCTAGCCATGGAAAGAATTCTTGAAGTTCTTAGAACAAGAACTTCAAGGATTGACGACCACTGATTAACACTGAGCTATGGAGGAAATGAGAAAGGCTACTTAGGGATGACTACATCCCCTAAGTAGGTTGTTGTTCTTGGCTTCTTGTCTAGGAACTCGAAGAATCGTGACCATCGATCAACTACCATCCAAGCACCGATCAAGGAGAAAAAGGTAAACACTTAGGGAAGACCACATCCCCTAAGTAGGTATGTTTCTACCAAACTCCCTATAATTCTTGGTTGATTTTGTGCATATTGTTTTGTATATAGTAGGATCTTATAAATAATATACTTAATTTCATGTTCTTAACACATAAAACCCATAAACAAATAAACAAACCCTAAGAACAACCTAACAAGCACTTGATTTTGTCAAGAACATCAAGTGAATACCTAGCCTCAACCTTAACAAGCCAAATATGGGTTAAACATTTAAGGTTCTTGACAAAATCAAGGGTTTGTTTCAAGGTTGTGATTGAGGTTTGTTTGACCAGAACTAACACATAATCAATCGAACTAAACTAAATTAATGCAGATTTAACCAAAACCAACCCAGCTTTTCAAACATAACATGACTGAACTACGTCTAACCTGATAGTTGGTAACTACCCAAAGTACTAGTAGTAGCTATAGTATTTATCTACTTTCTATTAAATCATGTCAAAAATACATAAAAAGAATAAAAACTTTAAAAAAGGGAATTATTTTGTTAAGTAAATCAAAGAAAACTACTTGGATAGTATTTAACAGTGAATATCTATTTAGATTGAGGTACTATCTTTGGACGAGTGTCTTGGGGTGTCTAACACCTTTTTCGAGCATAACCAACTCCATAACTTAAGAATATCTCTGATACATAGACCTATGGAAGTCAAAACACAGGCCATTTCAAAAGGAAAAAAGAATTTCCAAAATCCCGGTGACTTAGCATACCATTTAACCCCATGCTAGGTGGAGACTCCATTTTTAACAAAACATGTCGGCCCTATAAGTTTTTTAAAGCCAATTCCTTGAATATCCCTTGAAAACCCATTTTAAAAAATTAACGGATTTGGACGACTTAGAGAGAAAGAGATAAAACTTGTTTTCATCCTCTTCCCGATTCTCTACTTTTTTCGCTAATAGAAATCTAGGGTGCGTCACCAGGCAGAAACTAGCAAGCAAGGATTCATACTTAACCTTGGTTTTTGTAGCCTTGAATTTGAGCCTTAGAGCGTACTCAACAACTTCGTTGTCTGGGGCCACCAGAATCATCCTTGCCCCGCAGCCGCTCACATTTGACGATCCATCTGAGTAGAGTTGCGACACTGTCAGGCCAAAACTATAAGGGCTAAAGGATGTCCCTGGGTCTTTCGAGGATGATACTCCCAGAAATTTACTTATGGATCCTAATCATTTGGGAAGGTAAATTCTGCGATGAAATCGGCGAGGGCTTAGCCTTTGATGGTTGTTCTCGAGTGGTAGTCTATATAGAACTATCCCAACTCAAAGATGTATTTTATCGGCATTCCTGAAATGTTAGGAGAGTTCAGGATATGCCTTAGGGGTTGATCAGTTAACACCATAATTGTGTGCGCCTGAAATACTATCGGAGTTTCCTAGAAGTAATCTGCAGGGCATAAGCCAACTTTTTAAACCTTGAGTATCTTGTCTCAGTGTCCAGGAGGACTTTGTTGGAGTAGTACACCAGACTCTGAACATTGTTATCTTCCCGTACCAGGGCTGCACTCACCGTAGTTGTGGAAGCAAAAATGTATAAGCACAACTCCTCCCTTCCTTCGAGGTGCTGAGTAGGAGAGCTGAGGAGAGGTAGTGCTTTAGATTACAGAATGTGGCTTTACATTCACTTGTCCAGGTGAAGCCTTTGTTTCAATGGAGCACCTTGAAAAAGGGGCTGACACCACTTTGAATATTTAGAGATGAACTAGTTCACGGCTACAAGCTTGCTGGTCAGCATTTGAACTTCCTTCTTCGAGTAGGGTAGGGAAATTCCAAGTATAGCGGTGATCTAGTCAGGGTTAGAGTTGATTTCGTAGTGAGAGACCATATATCCAAGGAACTTCCCGATGAAGACGCTGAATGTGCACTTGGTGGGGTTGAGCTTCATATAGTGAGCTCTCAATCTGTCAAAAAATTTCTGGATATATGCTAGGTGATCAAGAGATCATGTGCTCTTCACCATTATATCGTCGATGTGGACAAGTTTTTTTTTATCTCTTATTTAAACATTTTATTGACCAACCTCTGGTAGGCTGCTCCGATGTTGCACAGTCCAAAAGGCAGCACCTTGTGGCAGTATATTTCTATGTTCGTAATGAAGGACGTTTTGCTCTTATCAGGTGAAAATAGGGGAATCTGGTTGTAGTTAGCGTAAGCGTCTAGGAAACTGAGGAGCTCATGACTTACCATGACATCGATGATTAGATCAATCCTCGGCAAAAGAAATAAGTCTTTAGGGTAGGCCTTGTTTAGGTCCTTAAAATTTATACAAAGTCTCTACTTTCCCCTGATCTTAGGAGCGAGCATAACATTAGACAACTAGACTGGGAACACCACCTTCTCCATAATGGCAAACTTAATCATTTTTTGCATTTCCCCCTTGATAATTTTCTAGCGCTCAGGATGGAACTTCCTTTTCTTCTACTTGACTGGAGGATGGTGTGGGTCTGTATAGAGCCTGTGTATGGATACTCTAGGATTGATTATTGGGTGATCATCAAAAGACTAGGAAAATACATCAACATTTTCTTGTAGCAACTTTGTGAGCTCAGCCCATTGTTCTGGGGTGAGTTTGGCTCCTACTTTGACCGTCCTTTCTTTAAGAATTGGGTGAATTGACACATAAACCAAATTTTCATGTGGACGGGGGCCCAACTTATTATTCCTGGGGTTTTCAATCGGCACCAAGACTTCTTCGGCTTCCAGGGTTATGAGCTCAGGAGTTACTAGCTCGGACCCTTGGAGTCTAGGCCCTGCTTTTAATTACTATTTATTTTTCTCCGGTGCCCTCCGAGCATAGGCTCTTGATTCCTCTTAGTCACCTCTGACTTCTCCTAGCCCTTGATTGGTGGGGAATTTCATAAATTGGTGGTACGGATAGCAAAAAGCCTAAAAGGTTGAAATTTTCAGTTACCCCATAATAGCATTGTAGGGCGATAGCCTGTCCATTATCAAGAACTTGCTCTACACCGTCGACGACCTTGGATTTGTTCCAACCATGATGGGCAGAGATACCTATCCGATGGAGTTGACTACTTATCTCCCAAAACTGACTAGGAGAGTCTTAGCAGGCTACAAGATGCCAGCCTCGATCTTCAGCTTGTTAAAGGCCCATTGAAGATGATGTCAACTGAACTTTCTCTGTTGACCAGGACACGCCATATCTTATAATGATTGACCAGGTCCATGATTCCTATGTATTATCGTGGGACATATGTAATCCTTGGAGGTCAGGTTTACTGAAAAATATAACATTGTGTGAGACAGCATCAACTGCGCTCACCATATAGATGTCCTCTTCAGCTTTCTTCATAGCTTTCTGCTCGTGCCTCTTCTTGGAGGATGGCGTTCCCCCCTCCCCGGACCTGAATCCACTATGGACGACGTTGATCATTCCATCCATGTGCTAGTGATCATCCCCGGCCTTAGCTCTCGAGACTACAGACGGTTGCAGTTCTCCCGTCTTCTCTTGGCCCGAGGCTTTTTTTGCGATCCATCCTCATCTGGATGCTCCTGATTTTCTCTTAGGATATAGTTCCCGAGATAACCTCTTCGGATGAGAGCTTCAATCTCCTAGTGGAGCTGGAAGCTGTTTTTTGTGGAGTGGCCCCAGTCTCGGTGGAACTCATAGTTCTTGGTCATTGACCTCCGGCTAGCTTGCCTTTCAGGGGCGACGGAGGAATGAAGAAATCACGCCCTGAGTTTTCTGCTAAGATAGCGGCTACCGAGGCTATGAGATGAAAGAACCCTTACTGGCGATGCCCTGAGGGAGAAAATAGTCTCCTGTCCCTAGGCAGGGGTATCAATCTCCCTTCAGCTTGTGATCATCTCGAACCTTGGGCTTGATTTGGAACATTATTCTTTGGTTTCTTTTGCTTGTTCAGTTTTTCCCTATCTCTCTCCTAGTTGCAGTGTGGAGGTCAACATTATGAAACCTAGTCCTGCGATCCAGAGCTTGATCAAGTGTAGGGGCAAGATTTAAACAAAGGTCATTAGATAACTGATAGGTTGAAAATACTTATCTATTTTCAAGCCGAATTTCGTAGTTTTTGAGTGTTTTTATAATATTTTAAATCTTTTATATTCTTTTTTATGTAAATCAGGTGTAGGGATGTAAACGGTTGATAATTAAGCAAACTGGTAGAAAATCAGTGGAAAAATGTTGAAGAAGATCAAAGATCAAGAAATCCAGCTGCACCACTACAGTGATAAGCCCCATCGCTGCAGTGCCAGCATCAAGGGCTATTGTCCCTTGACCACTGCAGTGATGGTGGTAGCGCGTGAAATACACCGCTACTTACACTCGCAAGTATACGAGGTCAAAGTTTTAATATAGTAGATCGGTTAAGATCGAGTATCGTGTCCACAGGGAAAGTGTGAATAATTGAGTACCGCAATTTATGTAGTCTCATATTATCCTGACGATTCAATTTAATATTTAAATTAAACTAATTAAAACTACTCCTAAGGATTAATTCTAATTACACTAATTAACTAGGGATCGATTTCATTCACTTAGTATCTTTTTGGATTAGTTTAGTTATCAATAACAGTTATTATCACATCCAACAATCTCGACATCTATAACTCACTCACTCTCTCTTCTGAGTGAAAAACGAGCGAATGCATGACTTCGCGTTAACACTGAAGTCCCCCTCAAACACCTTTCCGATCACATAGTCACGTGAGTCTTGACCCAACCTCATGGATTGCATATAATCCAACTCTCTCCTGGGTTATTGGATCGTCGCGTTGTGTTTATCCCAAGTCCGAATCCGGGGTTACTTCTCCTGAGTGTCAAACCCCCTATTCTTGGTTTATCGTAATAAGCATAATAAACGTGAAATAACAGTAAACACAATTAGAATTGGATAACAAACCATCAAAATAACTTATATTCAACCAAAGAGATATTTACATGAATTATATCTAACCCTAACTAATATTTAACGAAACTAACATGATCTTAGCCATTAAAATATTAAATCAAGAGGAGATCATCATTATCAATAATAAACATTAAGTACAAAGATGGAAACAAGGAAGACAAATCAAATCTCAAAGTGGAGTAGTCCACTTTCGCCAAAGAACGATCCTCCCGAGCTTCCTCTTCTCCATTGATGATCTTCCTCTTTTAGCTCTTCAAGATTTGGCCAGGAACACTTCCAAAAACTAATCTAATCTACTCCTAAATTATTTAATCCTATCTATGGTGAAAAGGGTTCTCAAAACATCCAAGCATCCTAAGAGAAGTGGGAGAAATGATATAAATAGGCATAAGGGTTCAAAATATCTCAGAAAATATCTCTGTGTTGCCAAATTTTCACCTAAGCGAAGAAATTTCCACCTAGGCGAAGTTAAGTCAGTTAACTTTCTGCCGCTACTTCGCCTAGGCGAAGTTATTTCCACCTAGGCCGTGACACACTTTCTTGTTTTGACTGTAACTTCTTCGTCCGAGCTCTGATTGAGGTGATTCAAAAACCTATGGAAATATAAGAGAGAGATATAAAACTTACATGTTTTGAGTTTCTCTAAAATATGATTTAATAGTAGTCAAGAATAGGATTGAAGTTATAGTACCTGCACCGGCTTTGCACATTTTCACCCTTTTTTCCACCGTTTTCGCTCGTTTGTCTCTTATTTGCATCCCTATACCTGAATTATATAAAAACAAACTAAAAATAAATTAAATATAAATAAAACACTTGAAAACTACCAAATCCGATTTAGAAGTAGATAAGTATTTTACACCTATCAAATACCCCTAAACTTGGAATTTTGCTAGTCCTTGAGCAAAACACTAACACTAAACTAAACTAACTAATGAAATAACTAACTAAAAATGAAAAAATTAAACACAAAAGAAGTAAATGTATGTAAATATAAAGTTCAATTGAAAGGACCAATTTGTTCCTCTCTCAATATCCCTAAATCTTATCAAGTTCGGGAAATAACCCACACCAAGTGGTGTTCTAGAATTTCAACGATCAATATCAATAAAAAACATTCTAGATCCATTTGAAGTATGTGTGTGAGAGAACTCAAACGTATAACTATGCAGATACTGGATTGGATTATTTAATTGTTAAGTTCATAATGTATACCGTTTAATGATTCAGGAAAATCATACGCTTGATTGGGCTCGACTATCCACTAATATAGGTTCGGATATTCACAGAGATCAATAGGGCTTGGTTTGGCTTTGGAGAACGACCAAGGGTATCATAGGAAAAGAAAATAGCAAATCGGTTTAATTGATCGATATCCGAGGTAAAATCGCTTGTCACTGTCATCTCTCATAACCCCACACATTTAAAGTACAACTCTGAATGAGAATTAAAGATCCTTGTATTCACTTGTCGAAAGAAAAGAAAATGAAAACTATATTCACTTAGTTTTTTTTTTTTTTTTTTAACAACTCATTCCTAAATTAATTCGAATTATTACAGTTTTAGGAGCATGCAAAAAGAAGTTTAGAGAAACATGCCCCCAAACTTATTTGAATTTATAAAATTTTAGGAATATGCAAAAACAAATGGTAGAAACATACCCACAAACTTATTTTAGGAGCGTGTGAAAAGAAATGCTAAAGTGACAAGTGAATATACTAATACTGAGTTAATAAATATTCATCCAAAACCTGACCGCTCACATGATTTAACTCAATTTGAAAATTAGGCTTAGCAACATTGGGTTAGAAAAAATTTAAATGAAAAGAGTATTTGAACGTTTTCAGAATTGATTACATTATCGGCTTCGACAGGGGAAATAAAGGATGAAATTTTTCAGGTTAGCTACAACGGTTCAAGCGAAAAAATGACAGCCTAAATCACGTCACTGGAATTACCTTACCTAGGATTTCGTCTCAAGTTTCCCCCAAATCAAGTTCTAGATTCCTCATTTTTGTCATGAACTTCATATTGAATAATCAGCGTCTAATTGCTCAGATTATTATACATTGAGTCCCAATGTCATGCAATTTTAGGATCGAGATAATTTTTACCCAATCGACATGTTAAGCACACAAAACACGCATGGAAGGCATTACCCCCGACCTCAATATGCAATTAGGGAATAATTCTCATTACCGGGACTTAGCCCAAATGAACTCAACAACTAAACATGCAAATACAACTTCATACATACACTATTCTAAACTAAATCTTGTACTAACATACATACTAATCTAAAAACTACACATGCAAAAACAAAAATTAAACTAAGCTAAACTAGAAATTAAAAGCTAAACATACATTAAAACATAAAATTAACATACATAAATATCCTTCTATATATCAAAAAATTTTGCATTTTGATCAAAAAATAATTGTTTATCCTTTTCTACAAAAAAAAATATATAAATCAAAATGGATGAACATCCACTATACTAACATCCATTCCATCCCATCCAGGCGTGAACATGGCAATGTTTAACTATAAATCAGTGAACCCAATAACATATAGCATTTTTATTTTATTTTTTTGAAAAAATTGGGTATAAACACATACCTAGGGAATAAGACGTAGAAGTCTCACCCCCTACCGTTCACTGGGAGGAAATTCATCTCAACCACTATCACGTCGGGATGGAAATTGTGACGGTTGCAAAAAGTGCGGCGGCAATGCCGAAGTAGTTGCACATGAACCTATGGATTTCATCTGGCGCATACACTAATCACAACGTTTCAACAAAATATGAACAATGTAGCATGCAATTTTGTTTCACACAATTTAACAATCCATAGAAACTAAGTTATCACCAAAAATCAAACCAAAATCCCAAAGTTATAAAGAAAATCGCGAAAATGGGGTTGAAAATTGATTTGTGGTAGATGATTTGTGGTGGAAATCACAAATTTTGTAATATGGAAGGATTATTAAAATCTATTGGAATGGTTTGGTTGAGAGGTTTTTGAAATTTGGAGGTTTGAAAGGCCGTTTTGCGAAGGGGAAGGGTTATCTTTTTAAAAACTGTTTGATGCTAATTTGCCTGGGCGGTGGTTTTTTCGCCTAGGTGATATAGCGCCTTTTTGTTTAAAGACCTTTCTGATATTTGTTCGTCGAGGCAGTGGTTTCTATGCCTAGGCAAAGTTACGCCAGTGTGAAAAACATTGGGTTCTAACATTAATCCATCGAGGCGAATTTACGCCAATGTAAAAACTCAGCCAACTGCACTATTTCTGCCTAGGCGGTGGTTTCTTCACCTAGGCGAAGTTATGCCAATGGGAATTTTGGCTGAATTTCTTCATGTTTTCACAACTTTTCTCTACGCCACTTACTTCCACTTCATTCCTTAAACGGTTTTTAGCACAAAACACAACCCTAAATATCCAAACTCCTAAATTCACTTCCGAACACGTTCCGAAGCCATGCCGGCTTCCAAAAAGAATAAATAATAAAAATAAATAGTATCAAAAATTGGGTAACTTGAAACCCAGAGTTTCATTTCAAAAAAAAAAAAATTGCGCTTGAGTTACCGTCCCCAGCTGGACTTTCGAGTGGCTAAGCATTTTTCACCAAAAATTCCCATAGACAAGGTATTGGGGCTCAAATGCTCAGTTGGATCAAGATCATGGCTTGAAGTCTGCTTCTCCTCTATGTCCTTATCATTTTCAATATAAGCTCGATCTCAGGATTGAGAATTAACAATTCCAATCTTCTTCATCGTTTCTCACACGGCTTAATCACACTAACACAATGAAACAAAAATAAAAATAAAAAATAAAACAAAATAAATGTCAGGATTAACATTCGACCACCTAGTCGCAATATCAACTTAAAATTCACACAATCCCTGACAATGGCGCCAAAAACTTGGTAGCGCGTGAAATACACCACTACTTACACTCACAAGTATACGAGGTCAAAGTTTTAATACAGTGGATTGGTTAAGATCGGGTATCGTGTCCACAGGGAAAGTATGAATAATTGAGTACCGCAATTTACGTAGTCTCATATTATCCTGACGATTCAATTTAATATTTAAATTAAACTATTTAAAACTACTCCTAAGGATTAATTCTAATTAACTAGGGATCGATTTCATTCACTTAGTATCTTTTTGGATTAGTTTAGTTATCAATAACGGTTATTATCACATCCAACAATCTCGGTATCTATAACTCACTCACTCCCTATTCCGAGTGAAAAGCGAGCGAATACATGACTTCGCGTTAACGCCGAAGTTCCCCTCGAACGCCTTTATGAACATATAGTCACGTGAGTCTTGACCCAACCTCATGGATTGCATACAATCCAACTCCCTCCCGGGTTATTAGATTGTCGCGTTGTCTTTATCCCTAGTCTGAATCCGGGGTTACCTCTCCCGAGTGTCAAACCTCGTATTCTCGGTTTATCATAATAAGTATAATAAACATGAAATAACGGTAAACACAATTGGAATTAGATAACAAACCATCAAAATAACTTATATTAAACCAAAGAGATATTTACATGAATTATATCTAACCCTAACTAATATCTAACTAAACTAACATGATCTTAGCCATTACAATATTAAATCAAGAGGAGATCATCATCATCAATAATAAACATTAAATACAAAGACGGAAACAAGGAAGAAAAATCAAATCTCAAAGTGTAGTTGTCCACTTTCGCCAAAGAACGATCCTCCCGAGCTTCCTCTTTTCCATTGATGATCTTCCTCTTTTAACTCTTCAAGATTTGGCCAAGAACACTTCCTAAAACTAATCTAATCTACTCCTAAATTATCTAATCCTATCTATGGTGAAAAAGGCTCTCAAAACATCCAAGCATCCCAAGGGAAATGGGATAAATGATATAAATAGGCACAAGGGTTCAAAATATCTTAAAAAATATCTCTGTACTATCGGATTTTTGCCTAGGTAAAGGAATTTCCGCCTAGGTGAAGTTAATTTGGTTAACTTTCTGCCACTACTTCGCCTAGGCGAAATTATTTCTACCTAGGCCATGACACACTTTCTTGTTTTGGCTGTAACTTCTTCGACAAAACTCCGATTGAGGTGATTCAAAAACCTATGGAAATATAAGATAGAGATATAAAACTTCTATGTTTTGATTTTTTCCAAAATTGGATTGAATCATAGTCAAGAATAGGCTTGAAGTTACAGCACCTGCACCGGCTTTGCATATTTTCACCATTTTTCTACCGTTTTCGCTCGTTTGCCTCTTGTTTGCGTCCCTACACCAGAATTATATAAAAACAAACTAAAAATCAATTAAATATAAATAAAACACTCAAAAACTACTAAATCCAATTTAGAAGTAGATAGGTATTTTACACCTATCAGATGGCCTTCATAGCTACAGTGGTAAAAGGGTTAGTAGTATTCTGCCCAACCACCATTGTAGTAATGGTCCTCATCATTGCAGTAATGTAAGGGCAGAATGCCCACTGATGAACCATCGCTGCAGCGATCAATCAGCCAGTTGGATTAGATCTTTTGTGATATTTTTAGGATATTTTTTTGCCTTGTCTTGTATGAACCCTTTCTACCTTTGATTATAATATTTTTTAAACTTGTTGAAGAGCCAATATTCGGACATAGATGATGAGAGCTCATTTGGAAGAAGAGGAAACGATTTCGGAACGGTTTTGGTGAAAGTCGAACATTCCACTCTCTAGATTTGCTATTCTATCTTTGTTTCCTTATTTGTATTTAAACTTTGTATCTTGAATAATAAATTTATTCTCTTGTTTTAATGTTTATTTGGTTGTGATCATGGTTAGCTAAGTAAATATTATCTAGGGATTGATTAGTTCATGTGTATGCATGTTTGATTGAATATATGTTTCGTTAACAGTTGTTTATCTTTATCCGATTGTGTTTACCATTTTATTACATCCATGGTATGTTTGTTATGGTATTATGGTTGGTTTTAGAATACGGGATTTGACACTCGGGAGAGATAACCCCATATTCGGACTAGGGTTAAACATAACGCGACGGTCTAATGTTTTGAGAGATTATTAGAACGTGTGCAATCCGTGAGGTTGGGTCGAGACTCATGTACTCGTTTAGACACTAGATAGGGATATTGGCGTCGATACAAGTCATATATTCACTCACTTACACTCGGGAGAGGTAGTGAGCGAGTTTACGATACCTAGATTGTCGGATAGGTTAAACACCGTTATTATAAACTAAATGAAATCAAGCATGTATTAGTGAACAAAATTAATCCCTAGGTAATCCATTTTAATAGAATTAATCCAAAGTAGTTAGGTTTAATTAGTTTTTCAATTAAGCAATCACAAAACAATTCTTGAAACGTCTAGATAATATTAAGTTACGTCAATTATAGTACTTAACCAATCCTAAAACAAATCCAGTGGACAACACTCAATCTTAGGATCCACTATATTAAAATTTTACCTCGTGCACTTGCAAGTAAAATCAAGCATGAAAATATCGCAAACAATAACCTCTAGCATCGGAGCCTATCAATAAAGGTATTCAGTCGTATGCCTTTAGGGAGCTCGTTGTACCCAGATTCTTAGTTGAAGTGCTCAACGTAATCTCCTAATGATTCATCTGGATCTTGCTGGAGAGTATAGACATGGACCATAGTCTTCAGCCTCCACCGGGAGCGACTGAAACAAGCCAGAAATAATTGCTCGAGCTCCAAAAAGGTAGAGATGGATGCTGGACTCAAGCCTTGAAACCAGGACCTTGTTGTCTCTATAAGGGTGATGGGAAAGACTTTGCACCGTAGGTCTACAGAGGCCACTGCATGTCCATATTAGACTTAAACATGGATAGGAGATCGATTAGATCTGATGTCCTCTCATATGGACTTATTTATGGGTGAGCAATGTGTCTCGGCACTTCTTCTTCCAGAACTTCTTCCACAAATGGATATCTCACCTCCTTAATAATACCTTGTCTTGCCCGACCTCCATTCACTTTCTGGAGGCAGGCTTCCATGTCAGTGAGGCGGTGCTCCATGGCTTTCCTTGCTCAGGACTTTTCTATGTATATAATTACTCGCATCTTGAGCCACAATGTAACGGAAGAGATTCGAGTATAAGCTAATTTCATGTTTACGCCATCCCCTAGGGTTAGACTTGGCTGGCCGATGAGGAGCTCGACCGTTGGGGAAGGCTGACAAATCCCTTGTGGCATATCCGCGCAGTGAAAGATGTGGGGATCTTGGCACTATTGGGGGGGCCTCTCTAGTACTACAAACTCATGGTGGCGAGATGAAGGGCAGTCCCTGGGCACACGCTTATTCAAAGATTCTATGTAAAGGTTGCAGTCTTGGGGTTTCTTCTTAGGCTCTACCGTCTAGAGAGCTAGTCCCATCTAGATGGGAGACAGTGACAGGTACGCGAGGAGGATCTGCACACACAAGTTGAACTCATCCATCTAGCGCTTAAGGCTATTAATACGAGATACTTCCACAGCTCTCAAGGTCTGTCTCGTAGCCTGAGGTGGCATTATCCTAATTGGTGGGAGTTGGGGGTGTGGTCTTTGAGTTTTTGACATATCTTTTGATTTTTCTACTTTGTGTCTATCTGTCTGACCAGACCTTGTGATCATCTAGGCTCAGCTTAACAAGGAGCAATGATTAGGTAAATACTTTTTGTATGGTTCCCACAAACAACGCCAAACTGTTGGTGTCCCAAAGTGGCAAACACCTCGAGTATAGTCCAGTCAGAATCAGGTGGGTCCTCCTGCTGAGGTAGAGTTGATGAGTTGGAGTTGGAGTTGAAAATTCTTCAAGTCAACGAAAACTAACGACCAGGGGGGACTAACTAGATGAAGTCCAAAGTCCTGCCCTTCAGGGAGTTGTACCTACACAAGGCCGAGTCAGGATTTATCCTAGCAAAGCCTATTCGGCGTGAGAGTAAAATCTCAGAGAAAATAAGTTATAAAAATGCGTCAAGGATGTAAATAAGCATTGAGCGTTACCTCAGACTTGCATAGCCCCTGGTATTTATAGGTATTGGAGATGATTAGTTTTACCTAATCAGGCCTAAACATGGTTAATTAGGCAAAATCAAGTGTTTAGCTGATAATCCGGGGCATTTAGGAGATAATCATTAGGCTTGTGCTTTCAGGTCTGTTTGGAAAAGCCCGGGGCCTCTGTTAGGCTTGTGAATATGAGCTGGTGGAGGAGCTCGAAGATCCGTGGAGTTCTGGAGGAGAAATGGACTGAAATAGTGTGCTACTAGTTGAGATAAATAGCCAAGTCTCCGAAATTGGCCATCCAAAGGCATGGCACAGAGTTCTAGACGGTAGTGTCCTTGTGAGGTATACTGCTCCTTCCTAGGTGTAAAGACGATTCTAGAGAAGGAGCCTTAGTTGGCGTATGCTCCTGCGCGGCACTCTGGATTCTTAAATGTGGCCACGTCACGGTGATAGTGGACATGTTTGGGGCCCTGGTGTTGCTAACTCGGTGATGCTAAAAATCACCCTCATCAATAACCATACATAAAGATAGAATAATTTGCATAATTAAAAGTTCATTAGTCAAGGTATAGGTTTTTAATCACTTAATAAATCTTGAAAATCTGCTTTAGATGATTTTTGCTAAAAGCCATCCGAGATCCGCTCGCAAGATCGTAAAATGGACCTGATCCCTCCCTTCGTTGGAAGTATTCAGAATGACTCCAATATTTTGGCAATGCAAGAAAACATTACCACCCTAAAACAAATGATAATCCAGATGAACCCAGCCTTTCTATTCCAATAAGAGAGAAAAGATGACCAATTACCTAGAGATGCCCTTAGCATGATAAAGCATTGGGAAGAAATAAGAATGAAGAAACTCCCTCACAAAAAATTGATTGCCACAGAAAATTACTTCAGCCTTGATAGACATAAAGATTACATTCTTGCCACCATCACAAGCCAAGAGTTTCCTAGTTGGGAGAAAAACCTTGAACTTAATAGAAACTCAATCCAAGGAGAAATTTCCAAAATATAGAAGAAGATGGATTACATAGACCAATCTATTAAAGAGATCAAACAGGTTATCAGGACCTTGGTAGTGAATTATTTGTCACTACAATATCACAAATGTACGGGTCAAGTTTTAACAGTATATGAGGTTGTCGTATCCACAGGGATTCGTTTAAATTATTGTTAAGTACCGCGATTATCGTAGCTTAACTTTATTTAGGCAATCAAATTTTGGGTTTTTATAAAATAAACTAAAACAAATATAAATACAAAAATAAAATAAAATATGGATTATTTGTGCACAAATGTTCTAGGGGCTTGATTTCGTCTCGTTATTCCCATGTTTTCCTATTAAGCAATTATTGGTTAATTCCGCTTATTCAATAATCAGGGTCATCGTGCTATTGCTCTCTTACTACCTCTCCCGAGTGTCAAGTGAGAGAATATGTAAACACTTCAATACTAATATCTCTATCTAGTATGTATGTGAAAACATTCGTTAAACCCGACCTTATAGATTACGCAAGCTATAAATATCTCTCAATCTATTAAAGCTTACGTTATGTTTAACCTAAGTCTAAACCCGAGATTATCTTTCCCGAGTGTCAAATCCCAAATTCTCAAATCAACCAAAATATCATATGGAAGCATTATAAAAGCAAACACAATTAAATGGAAAACTTAGTAGGTGAATCTAAAACTTGATCACCTCCCAATTTCACAAAATCCTAAATTCCCAACTAGAGTACTTAGGTGTTGATTTCCTCCTGGATTCACAACAACCTAAATTATGGACTCCCAATTCCAGTTACAAATTCCACCTCTCCTGAGTATAAAATTCGTAACCTAAACTTGTCTAACTCATTGGCCACATGAATTAAACACATTAAGCCTAAAAGATGCATAAAATGGAATTAAATTTAACAATTAACAAAATAATCTAACACGGTTCAAACGGGACTACATCAAGCCCTAGATCTAGATTAAAAATACAACATAGATAGATCCATAACTAATCTTTTCAATAAATTCATAAATGTAAACATGTTAACACAATTTTACAAATACAAACTTAAAACAAAATAATAGGGAGAGAGAATGGAAGATAAAATCTTATTGTGGGATGTGGGCTTCAAATATTCAACTTCAAGTGCCACCAATAGTGTTTTTCTCCTCAAATCTCACATCAAATCGTCATCATTGGGTTTTTTCTCACCCAAAATTGCCTCTTGTTTCTCCCAAAATCGCCTCCTCTTTGTTCATCCTCGTCCCCCCCTATTTTGAGGCAAAATGGTGTATTTAAAGGGGTCAAAAATTAGGGTTTTCGGGTAAAAAACAATACATCTAGATGGGAGTGCACTGCAGCGTGCGTTGTTGTAAACTGCAACGCACATTTTTGAGAGCTGCAATGCGCTATGGTCAGTAGCAAATTGCCAAAAATGAGTTGCAGCACGATTTTGGTAGATCTGATACCTGTTCGTATTTTGACTGTAACTTTCTTGTCCAAATTCCAATAGAGATAATTCAAAATGTTATAGAAATATGAGACATAGATATACAACTTCCATGTTTTGAGTTTTTCTAAAATCAAATTGAATCATGGTCAAAATTAACCTTGACGTTACAACACCTGCACGCATTTTGCACCGTTTCTCCTATTTATTTGTAATCCTACAAAACACAACAACAATACATTAAACTAACAAAAATGATTGAAAATACACAAATATTTGAACCTAAAAGTACTTGATTTGTTGTTAAATAAAGCACTCATCAGACCTCTATCCACCTAGAACACCAACATTTCATCTCTTTTCCATATCCAAGTAGCTCTTTTCAAACCTGCAATCAATTACAAACTCCAATTCAATTACCTCATTAAATCTTCAAGCCTATCCAAGCACCTAAACAGAAAAGGTGGTTCACCCCACTCCATGTTCCACTATCTCAAATGTACCGCGACTGCTTCAAAAATAAATTGTTAGCACCTATTCCACCTAACTATGGAAACCCTCAAAATCCAAAGTTTAACCCTCGTACTTTCTATCAATACCAGTCTGGAGGAAATGGTCATCACACTAACCAGTACCACGACCTCCAAAACCGTATCGAAGATCTCATCCAGCTAGGGATTATAAATATCTCGAGAGGAAATTTGACCATCAAATGGTAAGGGGAATAACATTGATATCTTCTTAACTTCTTAAGTCCCTTGTAAAGAATTAGGTATTATCTTGTATGCCTATGCACTAGATCTATATATCACTAAATGCATGTTTATTTTACTTAAGGTTGACTCAGGTCTTTATACTCCAACTTTCATATAATTTATTTGTCGCACCGCGAACAATCGAAGTTATGACAATATAATTTGAATACTAAATTAGACCATCATCTAAAGAAAAATGTTAAAAGAAAAATATTTTTTCAACCAGACAATTGTGAGATATTGACAATAAAATCTGAGAAATATAGTAGGAAAACTTAAGAGCCATGTTATGGAATCGTTACATATGTTCCAACCCAGGAATGTCTAAGGAACCATGAAAGAATACAAAAGACCTCCTTAATCAGAATGAAAGAACGAAATATCAGGAAGCTTCATGATGAGAAGGATGATAGAAAGTCTTAGAACTTGAACCGCCAAAGAAAAGTTCTTGAAAATGTTGGGAAAATGAACAAAGGAAGATGGACTAATATAGACTAGGATTTTAACCAGAAATAACAGATCTAGACTACTTAAAATAAAAAATTTGGATGAACCTTGTACGATTGAAGACGATCAAGATTGGAAGAAGACAATGAGACTTTACTAAAATAGTAGCTGATAATGGGAAAGTAGCCGGGATAGGGGCGAAATCAACGATGACCTCGAGACTGACTCAAACTACTCTAATTCTCAAAAATGTAAAATCATCAAAGTAAGTGTTAAGAGAAATGAAAACAATAAAATAAAGATTGATCTCAAAAAGTTTTTAAACACTGAGTGGTCACACGAAAGTAATCAGGTAAATCATGCTCTATATACAATCCAAGTATTAAGTTGTAGGGGTGTCTAAACACCTAATGACTTGGACTAATTGGACCAGGATCACTATCCAAAGTTCTCTACATGGATTATATAGGAAGTATGAGTCTTTACTTGCTAGAGTGAAGAAATTAAAATAATAATAATAATAATAATAATAAAAAAAAAAAAAAAAAAAAGAAACATAAGAAAAGAAAAATAACTCTCTCAACACTACCAGGATAAAACATGTGTTAGTCGTCATTGACTAACACTTGTTTTTTCATCACTTCTTTCTCCCTTCTTTAAGTCATCTCGGGAAGGCCCATTCCATTTGACTTTATTTCGAGACATAGGAAGTGAATCAGAGTCGTTGAAAAAACCTCGGGTAATATACAAAGCCTAAGTAATATCAATAACAATCTCAAAAAAGATCAATTATCAGAACTTGATGTAATTGAACTAGACAACCTCTTTAAACTAATAACTATGGATATTTGGTCTAAATTACAATTGAAATAATATCTATCATAATCTAGATTAATCCAATGTACAAAATCACGTCAATCACTGAGATGATAGAATGTTTGTATATTATTACCTGAGTATACTCTAGTTAAAATAATCAAGCATAAAAGTGAAAAGAGAAATAGACATGGCATGTATAGGTATAATGCCTCAAATATTATAAATAAACTTGGGAAAATAGAGGAAAAGAAAAGAAGAATCCTTGCTCAGTAAGCCATTCACTTGAAACCCTATCCCAAAACTCATCCAAAAGTCATTCAAAGTCTGAGCCAAATCTATAGTGATCTCTATTTCGAGCCAAATATTCTCATTCTAGGATATCCCGAGCTCAACCAATCAAAATAAAATAACCTTCCATCATTCTTATCCAAATTGTAATCGAAACCCATAAAATGTTCGAAGAGAAATCTCGATCAGAATTTTAGTTGCAACGCAAGTAGGAGCAAAGGAGCCAAAAGCCTCTCAGAAGCATCGATCAACTTTTTGTATTAGAGACAATATGGAAGCGCTTAGGGGAGAAGGCTAATAGAAAAAGGTACCTGGTGCAAACATTCAGGAAATATTCTAGGAAAAAACTGGCATCTCTAGATAAACGATGCATTCCCTAGGAAAACATTATGGAAAAAATATTTGGGCATCATAAAAATCATACAATACATAAGTCAGTATCGAAATACTACTCAAAATACTATGCATCACGTTTCACTTAGGTATACATAACTTCCATACACATGAGCAAAAAAAAATAGTCATCATACTTCGATAAAAACTTGTGGCATCCTGTATATCATTTTGTATCAATAGGCCATCATCTACCTAACATTTGCACCCATACACCTTATTTGGAAAGCCCTAGTAGGTTAACATACAATCTTCAAATATTTAATCTGGTCAAGCTACCACTCCAGCCACCATATCATTATCCATGGCTTCAACTAAATCAAGAGTTAGACAAGAAGTTAACCTTACATAAGGTGTGTCTTGATAATAGACCTTACCCGTTCCTATAAAGTGTTGGGGTATAATAGAATGTCCTTAGAAAATTGACCTTGACATGATCTAACAAGATCTTCCCAGAATTTAGTAAGTCCTCATCATCATTCAAGTGCTCTAAGCATCAAGCCTCCAGAAGTAAAACTTAAAACAATGTCATTTAAAGATTTCAGAAGACTAATAATTAGGATATATCGATCTTACCATTAGGCTAGAACAGATTGTTTCCAATAAACATAGCTATCTACACCTACAACAGGTATGATTCTTAAAATCATCTTATTGTTCAGAACTATGTTACGACTTGATCCTTGGTATCTCGCCAAGGTACCTAGGAAATCCAAGCGGGTCTGGTCAAATCAGAGAGATGTTGATTTTATGCCAATCTCTTAGCCCTGAATCAAAGCGCGTCTCCAGATAAGTCCTTTGACTTTCTTGGAGAGAACCATTTTCGCTCTTCTTGTTAACTAAACAACAAGGGATGCTTGTTACCAAAACTATGCTTGACTTGATCGTAGCTTGCCAAGGTACGTAGAAAACTTATGAAGGTTCGGTCATCCAACTGTAGAAACCCCCTTTATGCATTGGGGTATGTTCTCACAGTTTTTTTTTCTTGTACATGGATTTGAATTGATAAAATCCATTGTACGCGCTTAACCAAGCGGCGAGGGACTCAATTCACATTTTCACTCCCTATTAAATTATGCGAAGGGTAAAAAATTAAAAAAAAAATTGAAATGAGGAAAAGAACAAAAAAGGATACATCTAACTTCAATTGCTTTATCGTAACCTAAGGAATTTCTTAGGTTCATCTAAAGACAACCATTTCAAAATTGGTTTGTGAAATCTGAATTTTAACCGGTAAATCAGAATGTTTTTGGTGGAGAAAGAAGGTTAAAAAATTGCTAGAAATCTAGCAAACTACGACTTCTGATTGTCAACATGCTACTTTTCTTTCATGACTAACATCTCAAGGTAGACAGTTGAAAGGACAAAAGGCATAAGAAAAGCAGAGAGGCAAGAGAAATACCACCCTACTTTAAGTGGATGGTGATTCTACCATACAATCCTACCTAAAGAGGTCAGAGATTTTACCCTACCATCCTACCTTAAGTGGTCGGAGATTCTACCATACCATCATACCTTCATGGGATCATGATTTGGATAAACAATAATCGATTTTGAAACAAGTTTGGTACACCTACGGTCATCACCAAACCAACAATACACAAAATATCAAAACCCCATGATACCACCATTAAACCAACAACACATAAAATTACAAAAAAAAACTAATTAAATATCCTACAACCAGACTTCAATGAAAAGTCGTATACTTGAAAACCATTGTGCACCATAGAAGACATGGATTTCAATACAAACCGAGACAAGTTTAGTATACCCCAGAGTTACCTCCAATATGGAGCTATTGACAAACGGAGAAGACCTTCGATAAACGAAGATTTGCCAACTTCCAAGGAGAGGAGCCCGCATACATCATTCAAGTGACAAGGCCAAAGAGCGAAAACGGGGGTTTTCTTTTCTTTTAACAGTAATTTGGCTCTCAAAATGTAGGAAACAGACATAGGATGTTTAAATACTAACATTCAAAGCACAAAATACTTGAAGAAATGACCAAATGGAAAAGAAGATGGTTCACCATCCCAATTCCAACAATTGATCTACAAGCCTCAACATTATAGGTAAAATCATTCTATCAATTTTATCTAAGACTTAATGAAAGATTGAATAGCCCAGGTGTTACACCAACAGACGAAACCTAGGAATCGACTTCCCACTTCCGGAATCCTTTTCCTTTAACATCAAATAAACATGTTGGCAAGCGTGTTCAGGGATTCACAATAAAAATTCCGAATTCATTTTCATTACCTTCGACAAATAGTGAGACAAACCAACTTAGCTTCTTATCCAATGGCTAATCAGTCTTATCTTCAACTCGCAAGCTGGGGCATATTTTACACTGATAATGATCATAATCACACGATAAGAAGTGTCAGATTAGATTCCTCAATAAAACTTATCCAATCATTGCCCCAATCAGCAACTGGGGCACATTTCACCTTATTCGGGATTTCCCCATGAAAACAACGTTCATTTCCGTCTTGCGACATAAAAATGAAATACCCATATAATAAAAATCAATCATCAATGTGACGAACTACATGTCGATCTGATTCCCAGTGAAAATAAGAATATGTAGGCAACCTTTATATGTTCAATTCTCAACTTTAAAAAGAGGAATTGAAAAAAGTTCAGAACTAAGATTTAACTTGATCTATGGTAGATTATCAAGGTACGTAGGAAACCCTCGTAGGTTCAGTCGATAATCTGAAAAATCAACACCGCGAGGGCCGAACTACATTTCGACCTGATTCCTGACCTAGGAAATTAGGGTATTGAGATAACCTAGGTGGGTTTTGGTCATCTGACGATCATTATCTGAAACAATGACTTGACATGATTTCTAAATCAAAAGACAAAAACCAACCCAACAAGGTTTCCGATCTCAATCGAACATTAAAAATCACATGCTTAGTTGAAGATACATGGGCAACCTATGTGGGCTCTATCATATTCTCCTGAATGCCCAAGATATATTCCTACACCCCAGCTAGAGCTGGGGCACATTATATCGGTTCTCCATTGAGATTCTGTGATAAGATTCATCCTAGCTAGAGTTGGGGTATATTATACTAGATTTCTCCGTCGAGATTTCTTGATAAGATTCACCCCATCTACGACTAGGAAAAAAACCAAAACTTAAGAATTGAAATACATAATCCTTGAAAAAGAAATAAGCATCATCGAGCCCTAGTCTACGACTGAGACACATTTTATTCGAGGTAAATTTCTCACGAGAAGTTTTCTAGTTCTCGTCGGCACTCCTAGGTAGGACATGGCCATGAAACTCCACTAAGTGTCGAGTTTCCTTGAGGGATTTCTCAACCCAGAATCCTCTCAGTCATTTTCAATCATGCATTGATATGACGACCCATGAATCAGTTTCTCTAACCAAAAACCTTTTCCGCCAAATACTTATTTACTTTAAGTGTCCAAACTACATTTGACCTGATTCTTAGCTAGAATAAGATATGTAGGCGCCCTGTTGGGGTTCGGTCAAGCCATCCCAATTAAATAAGTAAATAAATAAATGTTTAATTTACTACTTCAATGTTGACCTCAGTCTCAAACTGACAAGACATCCTGTAATTGGTTTCTCTAACCTATAACTTTTCCATCCAATCCTGATTTATTTTACCTATTAGAACTACATTTGACAGTCTCAAAAAGCATCCCACCCTCCAACTCTATCAAGTGTCAATAATAGACTCGTCTCTTACTAGCTTAACTGAGATAAAATATTTTATTGGTGTACAAGTTTCATAATATAAAAATAATTCTTGGATCATATACATTTATCAGAAACCACTTTAAAAAATAAAGTATTTAGCCGCACACTGAGTAATATGAAAATCCTATAGATATCATCATAATAGAACAACTGATTTTAAATGAACTGATTAATTTACTTTTTTATAAATAAAAGGAGCGCTTTCCAAGCAATCCCCCAAAAAATATCAAAACTACCAATTAAACCCGTAACGTTTTCTATGAATCAAACAGTCTTATGGATTTTTCATAACTAAAATGCCCCTATTTAATACGTTACTTCATAAAATCATGTAATTAACTCCCCCTAATATGGAACTAAATTAGTTAATATGCTATCATAAAAGGTGGAATAAAAATGTTTATTTTAATCTTAATCTGAACATGAAACAACAAATTTTTTACACATAAATTATATGGGAATAATTCTCTTTAAAATAATTCTTTTCACAGGCTTAAGAATAACCTTATCTCACTCTAATTCGATTACAGGAAGAATAAAAACCTAATCTTTTAAAAGGCTAAAGATTAACCTAATCTTTTTCACAAGCTAAAGATCAAACCCTAATTCATTTCTTAGGCTAAATATTAAACCCTAACTACCCAAATTAGACACCACTCCAAATATGTCTAATCTACTTACACTTGCAAATACAAAAAATTCACAAGTTTCTTCCTACATGAGCTTTTACTACCTCAATATAATTATGCTCAATTAATTTCCCGAAATACTATCTGATAGAATTTATGTGAGGTACAAATATGATTTAATCAATTTAATGCACACATAGTAAATAATCAGATTTCATAAATAAAAACCGTTTTAAAATATTTTCATAATATTAGATTTGAAAACGATTTTTCTCAAAACACCTAATCCATGTAATTAAAGAAATAATCTAAGAAAATAAATTAATTAACTTAGAAAAATCTCACTGGAATTTCTCGAAAATGATTACGATAACTCAGTGACGAACACAAACCGGTGACCAAAACTTTTTAGCGCTTGGATCAAGATACATATATATATGTGTGTGTGTGTGTGTGTGTGTGTGTGTGTGTAAGTAAAACATTCAGATCCCTTAAAAACTCTTTGAAAATCGTTAAAAACAAGAAGATTTGGCTAAAAAACCGAAACAGTCAAACTTTGACTGTCTTACCTGTTGGTTAACCAACCCCGTAGCCAGTTGACCTACCTTTTAAAGGTTAAAATTTTGACCGTTGCTTTGCCTACGGTCGTTTGACCAACCGTCCAGTCGGTTGATCGATCTGTCCAGAATATTTTCTTATTTTTCTTTCGTTTTAGCTACTGGAATCGTTAGTCCACTGACCCTAACCATCGGTTGACCAAATTTGCCAGTAGGGTAATCCATTTTACTTCCTTAAGTTATTGTTTTCGTTAGTCAACCGACCCATTTTGTCGATTAACCGAATTGACCCGAAAACACATCATTTTAGGTGTTAAAACCATTTTTCAATTAAACTCTTTACTAAAAATATTTTATGATTTAACACTTTATAAAAATAATTTTAGGACCTTAAACTTATCACTTCTTACTATAACGCATGTAAGATTATCCATTTTTAAGTGTTGTGTGTAATCCTAATTTGCGTTGTATTAAGAGCATAGAGATAATGAGTTGTTTTCACTTAATTGTTTTCAACGTCTTCAATGATCTGAAAATCTTCATTGTGTTAATCTTGTACTTGTCTTGAATTTAATTGATTCTTCAATAATCACCTCATGAATTCTTCAATGATTATTTTTTTCGACCCATTCTTTTTCTCATTTCAACTTATGAAACTTTTAATCCGAAACCAATCAATAAAACATTAGTTCTATAAAATATCAATGTTTAATTGTCCATCAAAATATTAGGTTTAACAATCTTCCCCTTTTTTTATGATGACAACTCACTTTGATGTTTTCTCAATACTAATATAACCACGCTCCCTCTAAATCTGACGACAGGTTTTTTCAACTCGTTTAAGTATCGTTAATGAGAAACATAAATATTTCAAAAAGATTTTTAATATACCATAACACATTGTTTCTTTAAAAACAAAAATTATGCCTATATATGATTGCAATGCTTAAGAGAATATATATATATATATATATATTCTAAAACATCATATAACTTCTCCCCATTTGTCATCTCAAAAAGTGGGGGCAAATGATCAAAACATTATTCCAAGCATACATCGTTATGTCTAGCCATGTCTAATTCTTAAATAATTTTCATAAATTAATCTTCAGCTAAAGTTTTAATAAATATGTCAGGAAATTGATCGGAAGTATCAACATATTCAATCTTAACATTTTTTTTCTGAATGTGATCACGAATAAAATGATGACGTATCTCGCTGTGCTTAGTTCGTGAATGCTGTATTGGATTCTTACTTAAGCATGTAACACTTTTTATTATCGTGCAAACTCTAAAATCATGTAATTATTGTTTAACATATAGAATTTGTGCACAATAATTACTAGCTATATTTTGCCTTAGTCATAGATATGACAATATAATTCTATTTCTTGCTAGACTAAAAAACTAAGGCATGTCCTAAGAAATGACATAAACTGCTTGTGCTTTTACGCTCAATTTTTGCATTCAACAAAATCAGCGTTGAGGCAACTGATCAATGTAAAATCACTTCCCCTAGGATACCCTAATCTTAGATCATTGGTTCCCTTTAAATATTGAAAGATTTGCTTGACAGTAGTCATACACTAAACATAATATCAGGTCTACTAACAGTAAAATACAACAAGCTAACAATAATATTTTGATACATTTTTTAATTGACCTTTTTGCCCATATTATCTTTTTATTTTTTTAGTTGTTATCATGGAAGTTTTGTATTCTTTAGTACCATCAAAATCATACATTTTCATTAATTTTTTAATGTACTCATTTTGATTAATAAAAATTTATTCTTTAATTTGTTTAATTTGTAGTCTGTGTAAGAAAAAATGTTAATTCTGTCGTCATATTTACAAACTCTCGACAAAAAACCCATTAACATGAGCACACCACAATATAATAGGGTGTCCGTGGTAGTTTCAAAACGTGGGGTTGTACACGGCTTTCTAGGGAATGTAAAGGGTGTCACTGTCGTTACATTTACATTTTTTTTTTTCTCCCAGAGTTGGCGCCATTCCCTTTTCCGTCCTCCAACAGCCTACACATGTCGCTGCTACTTCGGGTTTCCATTTTTTACGGGCTTTTTGAAGGTTCTACGTCTCTCTCTCCCGCTATGCTCGGTTATCAAGGGTCTTGGTCGCAGAATCGACGCCAGAGGTCTCTTCGTCTTCTTCCATTCGGTTCGAAAGGTAACACATTCTCTCTGTGGCCTCGATCCATAGTTTCTTTTTGGATTTTTTTTTTTTTTTTTGGATTTCATAGTTTTTTTTTTTTTTTTTTGTGCTATGAATTAAATCTCCGATTTTTGACATTTATCTATGCTGATTGATATCGATACCATGCTCCCACGTACAAAATTACAAAACTTCTCACAAGTTTGGAGTCCAATTTCAACATTATCGTTTCGGTGGTTGCATTATTTTAGTGGTGTTGTTCTGCCGAGTTGGCTCCATTGTGGAACTTGGTATTTCCCTGGTTTACATTTCTTTTTCTCTTTCTCTATATGCAAAGTGTGTTTGACAAAATGTCATTTTGGATTTTGCTCCCATGGAAAGAGAAGATGTTTATCAATCGGGAGCGACTTGAGAAAAGAAGGGTATCGGTGACCAACAGGGGATGATTGCTTGTATGAGTCTGATGTTCTGCATTGCTAGGATGTACTCACCATTTTGTAATCTTTTCTTTAACAAACAATTTTCTCGTTTTCTTGCTCTGCAATTTGTTTTTTCAAAGAAAATACACGCACTTCCTTACCAAACAATAATAGAAGGGGGAGGAGGGACTAGGCCAATACCCTTTACAATCTAAACCAACCAAGTTGAATAATATTATAAAAAACTAACTTTTTAAGAGAACAGGGAAGATCAACTACTCCCATATTGGCCCAGAAATCTGTCTTTTTGCCTTCTCTTAAAACATCGGATACATTGCAATTGAATTGAGAAAGGGTATCCAGACCGCGCTCTCTATTTGTACAATGGGTTCCATGATGGATGGAACTTCCTTTAAATCTTATGCAACAAAGCTTGGTGGTTGAGTATAGTGATGAATAAGAATTGAGAAGAATAGCAACTCAGATTTGGTAGTGGAGTAAAGTGATCATGAAAATTAAGAAGAGGATCATAACGAGCTTTATTTTTAATAATTTGCCAGGTTGAAGCTATATGAGAAAAGACTTCTAGGTGAATGAAGATTCTAAACAAGAACATCATTTTTGAGAAGTGAGCAATGGAACATGCATGGATGAGAGGTGATGCAACTAGGAAAGTCAAAAGTTCGAAGAATTGAGATAATAAAATCCGAGTCCAATCTGTTGAAAGCCTTCATCATGTCTTAACTTGAACAAAGTATTATCCCATGAACTTCCTTAGATATATTTTGAATACCATCTTGTGCAAGAGAGACATCCATGAATGAGCTTGCCCTTCACAAAAGCATGCTGTTGAGGGGAAATGAGCTTAGGGAGAAGACAATTGACCTTGAAAGAAAAAGGTTTGTCAATGATATTGTTTAGACGAAAATACATAAGCTGATGGGTCAAAACTAAGAAAAAGTGGTGGGGCGGTCAATCATTTGAATCACAGTTGTGGAAGCAGTACTCTAGGAATGCTAGGACCCCTTTACATAAGGAAAGCTATAGTGTGGATAGTATTATAATGATTTATGTCCTAGTTGGATTAGAAGAAAGTACTAAAAGAAACTATCTGGACCAGGACCACTAGAATGAGAGAGGTTGAAAACAACATTCCATATATTGTCCACTCGAATCAAGGATGATATTGTCTGAGTCATTGAGAAGATGTGGATGCTGCACATAAGATTATCACTTCAATGGGGCTGATTCTGATAGAAATTCTGAAATTGAGACATTGGAATATCCCCCGTAGCATTCTTCAATAAGATTCAATAACATTAAGTCGGCATGGTCTCTTAGGGGCCTGAGCGTGAGGTGAAAACCAATGCCTTCTATGTCAATTACACAAAAGATCATCTATGATCAATTCAGCTTATTACATACTGTACTAACGAGAATTATTTGGAAAGAGAAATTTAAATTTTCTATTGTATTGAATTTACAAGAAGAAAACATACTTTTTTAAAAAAAATCAAATTTTGCACAATAGTTTTTAAGGAATATTAGCTAGGCATACATTGCGTAAGCCTTGGTCTTTGACGCAAAGCACACAACGTGCACATGCTAGTGAAAGGGCATGGCCTTACACTAGTTTAGTAGACAACATGTCACAAGTGTGACTTGTTAAGCCTCAGCTTAGGGGTGCCTTTAATAACACTGCCCCCTAATAAATCTGGGTGATTAGGCTTCTTTTGGCCTTAATCTATTTCTTAGCAATGTCATGGAAGATTATGAAATTTTTGTCCTCCCTTTGCAAACCATTTCAATTTTTTTGGTTGATTCCAGTAATTGACCTCTTGCTCCTTTCTAGAAGTAACTTGAGTTCTTTCACTTTGTAGATATTCAAATTTATACACAAACCATCCTTCTCCCAAGGCCTATTCAACTACCGAAATCATATCCCTAAGAGCATACATGCAAAATGTTACCAAATTCAAGCTAATCCACACTTTAATAGCTTGCTTGAGATTCTTGAGCTCTTAGCCACCCATTTGTCGAGGATTACAACAAATATAAAGGTTCCAATGAGTGTGTAGGAAAGAACAAAAGTTTTGATGAAAGGTCCGTACACTAAGAAATTGGAAGGAGGAAATTGGAGGAATCATGCCTAGTGCAGGTGGTTAAAAGTGGAGCATGATATGATATCTCTTAGAAGAGTGTGAACCATCCACATTTGGAAAAGCTTAATTGAAAGACGAGTGTCAAGTTTTGACAAAGCACAAGCAAGGTTGGTGATTACCAAACAAAGTAATATGGCTGCGTGAGGAGATAAAGTCATTAAAATCAGTTACGGAAGCCATACGAAGAGTGCAACTGCTCAATCCTTTGGAACAATCTCTAACCACATTAAAATCCCCAATAGAAGCATATGATGAATTGGATGGGAAGAAGAAAAAACTCAAAGATGCCAAAGCCCTAACAGGCACTCAGTCACAAGTTGCACAGAAGAATGAGACATAGAGATGGGGATAGCAGGAGAGAAGATGGAGACTATAATGGCTTTGCTACGTTTGCGTAAGGCTTGGACTTGGACTTGGAGGGAGGAAGCCCATAGGAGCCAATATTTCCTTTTAGCTCGAAGGATAACATATTGGTTTTGAAACTCATAAAAAGGGGTTTATGCTCTTTGCTAATTGTGAGAGTTGAAACGGTTGTTTCGAGAGTTTGAGTTCTCCGCCCTTTAATATTCAAGCAAAGGAACTTGAACATTAAAATAGGAAGTGATGGATTTGCTTTGGGTTCTAATTATTGAGAAGCTCAACATCAGGTTGTGGCTGCCCCACTCCACTAGGTTTTAAAGCATTAGGGCTAAGATTTCCAGTTTTGGATAAGGCTGTCACAAGTTTTGATGTTTCCATGGTATAACTCTTACATAAGAGTGATGATCACTTGAGTTGTGTACTTTAGTTACGAATGAGTTGTAGCTGCATGATATTTTCGCAAGAAAAGGGGAGTACATTTAGTAGGGTGTTCTAATTAATTATTTTGGTAGGGGTATATATTCTAATGTTTTTACATTTTTGCAAAAAGGACTGTCTATATAGAATCAACCTTACTCTCTACCACGTCTTGTAATCAAAAGGAGCAAACGGATTGAATGGTTGGAGTAGCAAGGACACATTGAGTAACCTGGCAGTCCACATAGGAGAAGGATGAGATTTTCGAGGAGAACATCAACAAAGGGTATATGGGATGATTTTGGAAGAATTGGGATCGATCGTGGATGGCCTACTGTGAAAGAAGTTGGAACTGGATGAACGATGTTCGAAGGGTGGTTAGGAGTAACATTTGAGGCTATCAAGGGGTCTGGAGGCTTCAGAGTAAGAGTAGGATGGACTGGATGGCTAACTAAAGATAGCGATGGCTGTCGGAGCAACTATGACAATTGACAAGCAAGAGTGGTCGTTGAACTTGTCATCCAGGGTAGGAGAAAACTTTGGTGTATCTTCGTCACATCATAAGTTGATCCTATCCTTCGTTTAACTTTGCACTCGTTGTCATGTTTCATTTGTTAATATTCTTGTTCACACATAAGATATATTTCTTCGCTAAGCAAGCAAGCGATTTCGGAAGTTGCAGGATGCATCACAAGTATTGAAAAAGTTGAAGGAAACAGAAAAGGCAAGGGAGAATCCATCTCCCGCAAAAAATCGAGTGGAACAATCCTTGAGGCAAAGCAACCGTAAGTCCAAAAAATAAAATAAAATAAATAACACATTGGGGGGGGGGGGGGGGGCGCTCTATAAAAGGAATAGACAAAAATTTCCTTCAAAATACGACGATTCATTTTCCTTCAGATGCACCACAAGATGGCCAAAGGAATTATGCTCCAAAACACCCCAGTCTACTGTCAAGTCAAACACCTCTCCAGCAAGATAAGAGGCCCTCGCAAGAATGCGACATACACCATTAGATACCCAGCAAAGAGAAAAACAAGGCCAATAATCCCTTGCCACTGGGCAAAACATCAAGAGGTGAGCAATAGATTCTTCCTCTGCTTGGCACATCTTGCATTTGATTAAAAGCATAAACCCTGCATTGCAAGCGATTGTCCAAGTAAGGAACACAACCCTCAGGGGAGCTTTAGATCTCCAAATGTCTTTTCAAGGGAGCACATTGGGCCTTAAACCTTTAAGGGTATTGTGGAGGATTTGGCCGAAATTATACCTTTCTTATCTCCCGCTCAAATTAGACGAACTTCTCCCCTATTCCTAAAACAAACTTTTTGAAGGGCTATCCAATATCTCAACCATCTCTACAATCTCTTCATCCATCAGATCATGAATGAAAATAGGGGCATTAACAACTAAGTTACCCTTTTAATATTTTTCTTTAAGCCAATATAAACCTGGGTTATTCTCATAGTTGAAGAAATCATGTCCCAGTTTTTTTTTTCTTCTTTTGAATGATTCTGATATTGATGTTGTGGACTTTGAATACTTGAAATCACACATGCACACTTGCATTCAATCCATAGTGTTCTTGCCTGGTGTATGACCAGAGCTAGAGGCCAAACAAGGTCACTTGTGGATATTTACTTTGACGATATGGATGGAGGAATCCAAAGACACCACTGCAAAAATTGAATCCACTAGATTTCTGGTGATTGGAAAGTCGTGTTAGGATTGGTCCACGTTGATGTAAGGTACTCTTAGGCATGCTAGGAACCATGGTTTTTCCTTTGCTGATGTTATGAAGGCATTCTATGTAAAAAGTATCTAGTGACTTTGTTGTGTGATTTGTAAATTTTTAGGTGGTGGTTTTTTTGCTGCAAATTTAATTTGGTGATTAATTTTATAAATTTGGTAATTAAAATTAAAAGTTAGATAAATTGCCTATTCATCTCCTAGATAAATTGCCTATACTATCTCCCCTCTATGCTAATTTCATTCCACCATAGTAATTAAAAATATTACGTTTTTATAATTTGGCATGATTTCAAATTTTGCAGAGGGGGTTAATGTCACGGTGTTATAACCATTAATGCTTCTTCTGTCATCCTCAACGTAAAAATCTGAATTATTATATCACATATGAAATATGATGATGCTGAAGATGATTGTGGCCTCCATTTTAACATTTATCAACAATCACAAAATAAAGGATATCAAAAGGGGGCTCTGCACACTACATTTTTGGATTGTTTTGGCCTCCTCCACCATCACCTTGGTCTACTCCAAAACGGATGGTCCTGATGGTACATACACTCTCACTTTTCGTGGATATATGTGTGTGTTTGTTTGTATGTAATATACTTGTATATTGTCCGTTCTTATTTTTTTATTTATGTAACAATCACTTATCTGCTTCTGGCATATATGCTTTGTTTTTTGACTCCAATGAAGTAATAATTGTACTTGAGTGGATGAGTGTGTGTGTGTATTTAGTTTATGCATAGAGACATGAGATATTTCTTTCTGGTTTTAAGCTGACTCTTGTATTTTCGCAACAAAACTACTTGGTGCTAAAAGTGAATATTTGGGCGAAATAAATTTATTGTTGTAGGTCATGAACTAAGAATGTTATAAAAAAACTGTGTACTAAAGAAAACAGACTTCACCTAGTGCGAATTGGTTGATGACAAAACAAGCACTATACATGCAAGAAATTTCTCCCCTAAAGCTCTATAATCTTCAGCTAATGGGATTGCAACACCTGCAAGATTCAATTCTGAATCTTGAAGGAACACAATAGGCAGCACATGTATGCAGTAGATAGTTCCCCTAGTTGAATTGATTCCTTGACTAAGATAGTGACAAAAAACGAACGTATAATCCAGAGGATATTGTTCAGAATCTATACGTTTAGGGTAAATTAGAGATTGTGACCATTCAAGGAGATAATTAATGTGTATAAGTGGACGCACATGGGTATTTATTTAGTGCCCAAAATCCTTTGTAAGATTCATAATTTCTTTTAAGAAATTAAAGAACATTATCATTGCAACAATCAAAGAATGGGGGTGGGGGTGGGGGTGGGGGTGGGAGGAGAAGCTAGACCTTAAGCCCTGTACAAATCTAAAGCTACCAATTGAAATAACATCGTCAAATAATAATTTCTTAAGAGAAGAATGGATATCAGTATAAAATTAAATTTGTCTTGGATTAGTGACTACTGGCATATTTGCCAATGATTTGCTGGTCTATTTCCTTCTCTATAAAAACATGAGAAACCTTGAAGTAAGGTAATATAACCTATCCCCAATGTATCTCCATTTATACCACAACGTGCATGGAGTAGCAAAATTTCTTTGAAGCATATGCACTAAAAACCTGGGAATCAAGCTTAATGAGAATCTAGAGAGCTGACAAACGCTTCTAATGAATTATATCCAAATCCATTCAATAAAGCAAAACATTTTGTTTCCATATTCGAGCCAACTCCTTAATGAATATCTGCTGCAAAGGGGGGGGGGGGGGGGGGGATTTTGATACTTGTACCTTTATGGGCTCCATTGTGCTTACTCGGACGAAAAAGCAACCATTTATCAATTTTGGAGGTTTGGACTTAAAGTAATAAGGAATGAACGCAAGAGTTGAACAAGAGGTCGAGCCTCTTGGGAATAGAATTTACACTAGGAAGACAGAAATACAGAGATGAAGCATTGATATACCTACAAACGATAAAATGTGTAAAATCTTAGAAATATGTGAAAAGGGAAACTAAAGGACCACAAAAGTGCTCCTAAGCTATGTCATTACACTCCATACCAATATCAATTCAAACAAAGACTAACAAGTGTGTCAGTTAATCAATTCAACTCTAAATATAGTTTGGTTAAAGTAGTAATATCTTACTATTAGGTAGTTATTTATAGTGTCACCATATTTTATTTATTTTTTAACTTTTATATTATTATTAGAATTTATTAATTATTAAAATAAATATTGCTACTGAAAAATCAAATAATTCACATACACATTGTATGTGCCACGAAAAAAAAATAAAAAAAAATACCTGGATCGCGGTCACTTAGATTTATAGTACTAGTTTGGGTTACACTCACTTTACTTGGATTGTGCTAAGAGTGGGTAGACTTAGACGATTCTTTTTCTCACTTCCATTTGATTCGATTGACACTTACAAAAAAGGCTAGCCTAGTGCATGAAGGGTTACACTCACTTTGCTTGGGTCACGCTAGCAAAAAAGGGCAGCCCAGTTATTTATAGTGTCACCATATTTTATTTATTTTTAACTTTTATATTTTTATTAGAATTTATTAATTATTAAAATAAATATTGCTACTGAAAAATCAAATAATTCACTTACACATTGTATGTGCCACGAAAATAAAAAATAAAAAAAAAACCTGGATCACGGTTCACTTAGATTTATAGTACTAGTTTGGGTTACACTCACTTTACTTGGATTGTGCTAAGAGTGGGTAGACTTAGACGATTCTTTTTCTCACTTCGTTTTGGTTTGATTGACACTTAAAAAAAAAGACAGCCCAATGCACGAAGGCTCCCTTATATACAGAGAGATTGTTTCCAAATTTTGAACCTTGGACCTCCTGGTCACAATGGAGCAACCTTACCATTGTACCCATGGCTCACTCATTGACACTTATATAGATGAAATATAGGTAAAAAGTACCAAATAGTTCCGTGAATTCCCATAAAGCAACATAATTATACCAAATTTTCACATGCAAGGGTCACAAGAGTCCTTCACTTTGTTTTGTCCTTTTCTTTTCACTTCACCAAATTTAGCAATTTAGTTTGTTGGAGAACCACAATACTAATACAGAAGCAGTTCGGGTTCCATGTGGGGCTACCAGGAACTGGGTAGCTTTGGCAACACGCATTGGCATTTTCTTTTTTTTTTTCTAGAAATCGGTGCAAGCAATTTTTTTTTCCAAGGAACCAGTCCTTAAATTTCAAAGATTGAGCTTTCCATGCGTCAAGCTACTTGAGGGTGTAAAAAGCATGTGCCTAATAGGGCTTGTGCCTTCCTCATGATTCTTTAGGCGTTTTGGACCGCTTTGCGTTGAGTTAAGCCTTGGGGCAAGTCTGGACTTTGGCTTTTAAACTGTTACCAAGTATTTCTAGTCTACAACGTTGTGCTGTTTGGGCTAACGGCCTGTTTGATAACACAATTCAACATTTAGAATTGAATACATCAAGTACTTATTTAATTAAATGCATTCGATAAAAAAAATAACACAATCACATTTAATATTAAATATCACTTAAAAGTGAGATGCACATGATTTATCACTTACAATTATAAAATTTTCATTTTTATATCTATAATTAAACTATAACTAATGAGGGAAAATTTAACTAAACCTGAAAGGGCGCCACGTGTCACAAACACGTGACTGGCATGGGAGACTTCAAATTGGCTAGCTTGATCAGGCCCCTTGCTCGTACTCAGCTAGGGTGATGCCACCTCGGCGAGAGCGCCACGTCGCTCCTACTCAAAATCAGTCCGAGTAGCCTCTGCCTGGTAAGGAAAGTGCCAATATCCTCTATAGGTAACAGCTCCACGATCTACACTCGTAATGACAACCATCTCTTTGGTAATAGGGCCGAGATCAACTCGATCACCTTAATGGTGCATCGAGAATCAAGGATGACTTGCCAAACAAGTCTCCTCCCACCTATAAATATCATAACAAAGAGTTCATCAAGGATGTACATCTTTTCCTAACTACCACACCGCTAAAGTCCTGCTCAAAACTCTTGATTGATTCTCACACTAGAAGTGCAATGCCAGCAAGCTCACTCGCAGTGCATTGTTTTGCAGGAACCTTAGGCGAGGGAGAGTGAGCAAAACTAAAGGACATCTCGTCCATCCAGATCTCAGAAGTGACTTGTCCGGTAATACGTTTACAGGCATGATCAGATTGGCGCCGTCTGTGGGAACAACATACAGTTGTTCTCATAATCTCCGCTAAAAAAATGGTCATTTTGAGGTTTGGAATCATGACAAACGAAGATGAAAGTGAGAGGCAACCACTTTGCATGATTGCCCGCGAAGCTGGTCCATCAGAAGAATTGCCTTTACTCCTGATGGAAATATTGAGAGAGGTCCGAGATCTCTACTAAAATGTTTGGTACTTTACTGGGCAGGTTGATCTGAGCCAACTATGTCTGCTGTTGCCCGTCCCACTTGGATTTGTGCCACCTGTCAGCGAGGCCCAACTTATCACAGACGAGGGACGAAGGACCCAACGTGAGCATCATAAAAAAAATTAATCCTGCCAGACGCAGCATAACCTCCGGCAAGAGCTGGAAAGGATCTGTACGGAGTGGGACAAGCTGTGCCGGCAGAGCCGAAACAAGTGATGGGCCACTAAAGCCCCAAGGTCTGAAAAGGCCCCATCATGCACTCCTTGCTGGGGCCGAGGATATCTACAAAGAAAATGAGAGATGGAACGCATGAAGCTCCCCACGAAAGAATGAGGCGCGTCATACCCGCGCCACGAGCAAAACTCACGGCACGTCTCGACAGACTCCGCCGAGCTTAGTGGAAGCCTTTTCGATGTCCCGATTGAAGCCTCGGTGGTGCGACTCAAATCGACAGGCCGACAAAGACTTGCACGAGCAGGTCAGGTCCATTAACGAGAAGCTGGGGCTGATTGGGAAGAAAGAGCCTAACATCTACGAGATAGTGAAACAAAATGCTTCTTTTTTCACTACACGCTTGCTGCGGGAGACTCCAACCTGACGGAGTACCTTGGCACCTACCACGCGCATATGCATGGAGCGTCATACTCGACGAAATGCCAGGCCTTCCCGATCACATTTACTTGTGCGTCGCGTAAATGGTACAAGGCCTTGAACCCAGGTAGTTTTGACTTCTTTAAATCTTTTATCTTTATTTTTGCAAACAGATTTGTGAGCAGCAAGCGGCAGGCCAAAAACCTGTTGCATCTTATGTTAGTGAGGTAAAGGAAGGACGAAAGATCGAAAGGTTCCGTCGCGAGTCCGATCAACTTGAGGAGCCTAACGACAAGGTGGCAGTAACTGCCCTAATGGTTGTGGTACGGACAGGTCCTTTCCTGCATGACATGGCCTGTACCCCTCCAAAGGCCTTGGCCGCGACCTTCGCCCTCTCCATGACACTGTTTACAATGTAGCATTGCGCCTATGTTGCATCGTTTTGCCTCGGTACCGCACCGAGGTCTTCCTCACTGCCCAACACCCGCTAGTGTTGTGCCACAACGCCTTAGCCAACCGACAGGCACCATATTGGTGCCTTTTTGCCAACGACACCATCCGTGCCGCGTGCACCATGTCAGGTAGCAAATCGCACCAAGTCGATGTTGTTTGGTCCTCCAACATTGTTAGGGTTTAACAAACCACCCCCACCAAAAGAATTTGACGTCCTCGTCGGATCGATCCCAGCATGATACACTGGTTTTGGCATGCACCGATGCCACCCGTTCTGCCACAGTCTTCTCACTCTGTCAGCAGTCGTTTCAATTTGTTGCAATTCTTTGCAACATGTTTGTTAATTTTGTCCGCCACAGTCTCCTCAATCTGCCCGTGGACTCCCACCGGTCCATTGTAACTCGTTACAACATGTTTGTCAATTGCGTCTATTACAGTCTACTCAATCTGCCCACAGACTTGCACCGTTCCGTTGCAACTCCCTGCAACGTATTTGCCACAGAACACCATCCGTGACCGGACTGACCATCAGCCCTGTTGCTACCGCAGCAACCTCGGTTGGAAACCCGCTAATAACTAGCCTCCTCTGGTTAGTTTTCAACACGGGACATAGGACTGTTTCCGGTATCCTACGTCCCAAATCAGGTTCATTACATACCCGTTTTCAGACCGCGCTCGGTCTGCTCTTTATTGTCCAACAACAACAGTATACCGACGGGCACTGTCTCCCGTCCAGAGCCTTCATCGTCTGATACCTCCCGAACCAGCGTCATCAGTCTTTCTTTCTTTGGACAGTCTCTCACCCAGTGTGGACCGTCGCAGATAAAACAATCTCGGCTCTTACCCGCAGCCGACGTCGATTGTGATTTTGAACAGGGACCCTTGAAAACGCTGGCCTCCGCGCCTTTGTTTTTCCAATCATTTGTGCTCTCGTTTATTTTCTTCTTGCCTTTCTTACCTGACTTCTGGTCAGCTCCGCTATCGTCTTGTGTTAGGTTGTAGTCAGTAAGGCTGTCTGCAGCCGCCACGGCAGTCTGCAGGTCCTGCACTCCTTGCCGTCTCAGTTCCGCTTGCGCCCACGGTTGCAAGCCGGAAGTAAAATTGAAGAGCTTGTCCTCTTCCGACATATTTTTCACATCCAACAGCAAGGATGTGAACTCATTCACGTACTCATGCACTGATTCCGTGTGTTTGAGTTGCCGTAATTGGTCTCGAGCCACCCAACTCGAGTTTGTTGGTAGGAATTGCTCCCTGAGTTCCTTCTTCAAATTAGCCCACGTTGCTACCGCCGGACATGTGCTGTCTGACACAAACGTTCGCCACCACAGCTTCGCGTCGCCCACCTTGTACATTGTCGACATAGATACTTGATCACTGTCATGAACATGAGCAATCTGAAAATATTGCTCCATGTCCCAAAGGAAGTTCTCTAACTCCTTGGCACTCTGAGTGCTTGAAAATGCTGTTGGCTCTGGCACCTTTATCCGTGCTGGTCCGTCCCTTGACGTGCGCTGTCCAGCAACGGCTTTTTTCAAAACGACAACTTCATCCTCCACGCTCTTGAGGTTGCTTTTCAGAACGTCGGCCAGCGCAGTCAAGTCCTTTGTTGTGGACATGATTCTGGCCGTCGTATCGGTACAGAATTCCTCAAAGGAAATTCGCAAGGTCGCAACGTCGACCCTCAGTTCAGCATTCTGCGCGGACAGGTTCACGTCACCGCCCGTTGGTGGCGCACCGACATAGTCCTCCAACGCTTCTAGTCGACTGCCCACACTCGATGTAGGAGCCATCCTGCTCTGATACCCACTGTCACAAGGTTGAAATTTTTACCGCAAAAATCGCAATCGTGTGATGGCCTAGTTGCACCGACAACTAGCAGCCCTGGTAAATGTACTGTCACGCAACGGAAATACACTGATAGTCTGTAAACACACACGTTTCTGCAACGTAATACAACGGGAATACACCGAAACAGTACTGGAAATGCACCCACGCAATTGAACACAAACGTTTACGGGAAATACCGAACCTTGTATTAATTAACTTGGATTACAGGGAACTAATTACAACACTTGGTCTGAATTTCTGCAGGTATACATTCACTCCCTAAAAAACAGATCAAAATGTTGCAATTTATAGGAGAAGACAACAGTTGATAGCCTCAACTGCATAGGCAGACTACCTACACTTGTCTCGACACTTGTCAGCACCACTGGAGTTGGTTTTTCTGTCTGAAAACCAACCAAAACCGCTAGAAATTGACCCGAACTGCCTCCCACATGTCTTGCACATGTCTGGTAACCAACAGTCCACCAGCTCAGCATTCTTCCAACGTTTTTGCACCGTCCCAACGTCTTGCCCGTTGCCGTCTCGTCCCATATTCAACCGAAGTTCCCCAACGTCTTGCCACGCTGCTGTATTGCCGGAATGTGTCGTTGCGCCCAACGACTGTTAACCTCCTGTATGCTATTTCAGCACCAGAATGCACCGCCCCCTAACGATGCGCCATGACCCTCGCATGACTCTGCCAACAACGTAGCATTGTGCCTGTGTTGCACCATTTTACCTCGGTACTGCACCGAGGTCTTCCTTTGGTCCAGTGACTCCCCACGAAAACCCCAATTCTGGCATCCTCTGCCAACGCCATCAACGTGCGTCCACGTTGCTCAATAGCGCACCATTTTGGCAACGTCTGCCCAACAGCTTGGTCCAACGCCTTTCCACTCCTCCAACGCATGTTGCCGCGTCCATGACACTGTTTACAACGTAGCATTGCGCCTACGTTACACCGTTTTGTCTCGGTACCGCACTGAGGTCACTGCCCAACACCCGCCGGTGTTGTGCCACAATGCCTCAGCCAACCGACAGACACCAAGTTGTTGCTTTCTTTGCCAACGACTCCATCCGTTCCGCGTGCACCATGTCCGGTAGCAAATCGCACCAAGTCGGTGCTATTTGGTCTTCCAGTATTGTTAGGGTTTAACACTAGGGCTAATGGGCCTTCCCAAAAGGTTGAGGATAAAATTAAGGCCCTAGATTGTGTTAGTGACGGGAGGCAGAAGACATTTGGGCCTACACTGCTCTGGGCCGAGTGGTAATTTTTCCGAACTACTAGTTGGAGCTTTTCTTCCAACAAATGCGGCGACGTTGCACAATGTGAATGGACCGAGGATTAGCCGGTTAGAAACTGAGCGAGAGAATCATACCCAAGGTTTTAAATCGCAATATCGGGTTACATAACGGTAACGGTCGCGGTGTAACGGTATCGGGATTATCGGCCTGTTCGTAACGGGAATCGGCCGTAACGGTCGTGAATTTTTTAAAATCACAAGAACATCCTCAAAATCTCAATAATAATAATTGTTTTACTCATTTAACTCTTAATAAATATATTCTAATAAATATTATGACAATTAAGGTTATATACAACACAATAAAGATATGAAAAAAAAAAGAAAATTCGTCGTACTGAACAATCTTAAAAGAATAAGATGATGCATACAATATTTAATAAAAATATATTATGCATAGAGGAGGATATTACGCATAGAGGCAAGACAGGTTGGTTAAAGTGGAGAAGTGCAGTTGGAGTGATTTGTGATTGTAGGATTCCGTTGAAATTTAAAGGAAAATTCTATAAAAATACTATACGACCAGCGCTTGTGTATGGTTCAGAATGTTGGGCAACAAAAACGACACATGTCTAGAAAATTAGGGTGATAGAAATAAGGATGCTGCGGTGGATGAGTAAGAAGACGAGAATGGATAACATTAAGAATGAAACTATTAGAGAGAATTTAGGAATAGCACCCATCGAAGAGAAGATTAGAGAAATCGTTTACGATAGTTTGGACATGTGCATAGAAGACCTATAGAAGCACCAATGAGAAAATGTGATTTAGTTCAAGTGCAGGGACCTGCCGGTTTTACTTATGTTGATTGGTTGTGAGTCTGTGGTGGAGGAGGTCCTACCAACAAATTATGGATCGCAATGCGATTTTGATGGAGTTGAGGACTAATTTGGAGAGGGCTTAGGCTCGGATGATGCATTAGGCTGTTAAGCATCGCCGCGAGCTCAGTTTCGAGTTGGGCGATCTTGTTATCTTATGCATTCATCCTTATAGGTTGAAACCTTTGGCTGTCCACGCAAATAAGAAGCTCTGTCCTCGATACGATGGGCCCTATGAGGTGTTGGATACAGGTTGGCCCTTCCCTCTGACGTCCCAGCGATCAAACTCTTTGATGCCCGGATCAGTTTAACTAGACAAAGATGGATCACAGAATCACAGAAACATATGCCCTTGGCTGGTACTTCTTCTCTGAACCTATGGCCTCACCTATTTGTTTGACTGCTGATCTTGAGATGAAGGTTTCCCCTGCTGCTCAATTGGAGGCTTTGATTCAATGGCACGGTCTTCCAGAAAGTGACAACACTTGGGAGTCTTATGAGGTGATCGATTCTTTGTGGCCTTCCACCTTGCGAACAATGTGTCTCAATTGGGCTCCGCGGGGGGGGGGGGGGGGGGGGAGTATTGATACACGGGCATTTTGTGGAAGTTTATAGGAGGAAACAAAGGGGCACACATGGCAGCGCTTGAGTGGTAAGTTTGTTGGCAGAATCTGTAGGCAGAATAAAGAGGCACACCTGGCAGTTAAGTTGTTGGGCAAAATCTGTTAGGCAGAATCTGTTGGGCAGAATTTCTATAAGGTTGGAGGGCAGTGTATTGAAGAGGGCGAGAATTGATATAGATTTTGGGAGTTGCCTAGCTGCTCAAACTGCTGGGGCCATTTTACAGTTTTTTCCTAGTTCATGTTCATCAATAATTATAGTTATTTGTTGTCTTCATTATTATCAATACAAAATTATCACAATTCCCTTGCAATCTCTGCGTATATCATCACTGTTAGAACCCTACCACATAATAATACAATAAAAATAATTCTCTTCCCCTTATATATCCTTTTTCACCAATAACCTCTTTTTGCATTGCGTTCACAATTTTTTTTGCATGTCGTCAATATCCTTTCTTGGCTTTTGTCTCATATATGCATGTGTTGTTGTTCAATCTCCTACTCCACGCTAATGCAACAAAATTGCTCATAATCTGGTCTTCATGAAGCACCAAGCATATCGTGATTGATTACTATTTTGGTTGTAACATCTTCGACTGGACACTGCTGATCTTCATCTTGTGACTTTTTCACCTTATCTTGAAAGCTTATTCATAAAGACATTCACTTCATAAATACTATTTCTGGGCTTTCATCATGAGTTTGAGGGGTATAAGCGAGCAGCAGCCCAGTGCAGCTCATTATGCCTTTTGCTGGGCAAACTATGGGGGCATATTTTTATTATTGGTAGCCTTTCTTTTTCTTGGGACTTCATTTGCTCTTTTTTTTTTTTTTTTTTCCTTTTTTATGTTTCTTGGGTCTTGCTTCTTTTTATATATAGGGTTATGTTTGCATAGGTTATGTTTGCATATATTCTATTTCTATTGTAAACAACTTAATATAGATGAAACAAACCCATTTTTTTTGTGAAAATTTGCATATTCAAATTGGGGAAACAAAAGTATGTAAAGATATATATGCACCCTTGAGGAAGAGTGATTTAATTCATGTGGGAAGTTTGTTGATAGTAACAAGTAAACCTAAAGAATATTGGAAACATGAAGGAAAATTATAGTCATTTTGGTAGATGGGATGCACTAGATCACTTGTTGGCATAAAGTGGTTCATGTAGGACCTCACTTAATTAGGACAAAGGCTTTGCTGTTATTATTATTTTTATTTCTTTTTGTACCTAGACTCTAGATGGACACCAGATTCTCTCTCTCTTTCTCTCTCTCTCTCTCTCTCTACAATGGCAACTTTGTTTTCTTTTTCTTCTCTTTTCTATCGTTTACTACTTGTGATTCTTCTGGCTGTGAAAGGAAGTCAGTCCATGTGATGTCTAACTTCACATTGTATTTTCAAGATTGTGATGTTTGATTGTCGTCCATGCAGTTTCTGCTCTCAATGTCATGTATAGTAGCTTGAGTTCACCTTTGCGGCTGAATGGCTGGAAATCAAGTGGAGGTGACCCTTGTGGTCAATCTTGGAAAGGAATCAAATGCTCAGGCTCAGCTGTAACTGAAATGTAATGCTCTTTCTCTCTGCTTTGTCAGAACTTTATCCCCAGGTGCATGCTTGGGTTATATGTATTAAAGTTGCACTGATGGCTTCCAGCTCATGACTAATTCAAATGTATGATTGTCTCTCAATTCTGAATTATATAATCTGCAGATATTTGTCTGGATTGGGACTCACTGGATCAATGGGTTATCAACTTTCGAGCTTGACATCCGTCACCAAATTGTGAGTCTCAGCTAGGAAACTAGGAAAAACATTAAAAAAATTGTGTAGGGTATTGTGACATTTTATTTTCTGATGAAAGAATCTCATCTTAAGATGATAAATTTGTTTGTCATAGTGCAGTGATTTGAGCAAAAACAACCTCAAGGGTGAGATACCGTATCAACTTCCTCCAAATGCACGCTACATGTAAGTTCACCAAAAATAGAAAGAAAAATACTAAAACATTCTTTTGCTTTGATATGAAGCAAGTAACACAGCATTCTTTGTCTTCAAAGGATAAAATAGAGGCTAGTTTATACGTAATATAGCAAGAGCTTCCTTTGCAGAGATCTTTCCGGAAATGGTTTCACTGGTGGTGTGCCCTATTCAATTTCTCAGATGACCAATCTTAAACACCTGTAAGCAATGCAGGTTTTTTTTTCCCTGTTTGCTTGTTCTGTTTTGTTTTATTGTTGATGTTGTTATGTTTTTGTGTGGCTGTTATACTATTTTTCTCTTCCTATTTGTGGTGCTGCAGAGATCTTAATCATAATCAGCTCAATGGTCAGTTGAATGATATGTTTGGAAAGCTGTCTAAACTCTCTGAACTGTAAGTGCTATCATTTAGGTTGTTTGTGGAATAATTGTAAAAGTTCATGACCCGTCATAAAAGTTATGAGTTTTTTTTTTTTTGGTGTCACTGAAAAGACTTGCTGAGTTAAAATAACAATATTTTGGAGCAGAAAGGTCGAAAGCCACTTGTGCGTCCTCTAATTTCTCCAACCTCTATCTTTTTCCGCTTTTCTTATTCTATCAACTTCCCCTAGTTCATTCTCACTAATGCATCAAACGTGTTTGTTGGATATGAATACTGCTATAATGCATAAGAAACTTTCACATCTCTTTCTGTCTGCTGAATTCTATCAAACTTCTCTTACCAATTGATCTTTGGTGTTTGAAATATGTTACTGCTCCAGTGGGAAGGAAAATAAAAATGTTACTTTTGTATATCGAGTCATTTTTTTTCTGTATACGGTAGTAGTTTAAATAATAGAATTAAAAAAATAAGTGCTTATATTTTATTACATTGAAACATAATTTTATTTAAGAAAAATAACTGAATTGTTTGTGCCTTAATTTACTTTTTGTTAAATCCACTTGTCATTATGAACACTTATAGATATATATATTTATACCACATGCATTTATTTACTAAACGGAAATCGTTTCAACTGACTCCTTTGTGACATGGTATATTTGAATAGTAGCATAATCTTAATTCCTGTCATCTTATTATTTTTATTCTCTCGCCGCTTTTTTTTCTTTTTTAGTGAAATCTTGATTGAGCGAGGAGAGCTTTTTATTGATTACCAAAATAAAAGCTATCAGGGGAGTAGGTCTTAGAATAGAAAGAATCAAAGAATACAATATCTAGAGGGGAGCATAAAACGAAACATCTAGGAAGGAAAATTTGAAAGAATTATCAATACAAAAAATACGTAAAACTAGCTACCAATTATATTAGAACATAACCAGTATTGTTCCGGTCCAAGTTATTCCTGAAGCTTGTGAGGAAGAGCAGACCAAGGATCAAATGTTTGAAAACCTTTCACACGCACCCAGTTAGCACAGTAGTCAGCTGCGGCATTGGCTTCACGATAAGTATATTGAAAAGAACGATTCGGTTGTGGGTTTGAGATGAGTAATTTTTAGAAGAATGACTTCTACTCTCTATGGATGCTTAGCAGTTCCATTGATCATCATCACTACAACTTGGGAGTCAAGCTCAACGATGACATGATGGCAGCCATGAATAGTGCGCAAGTGGAGACCTGTCTCACTTGCCTTAAGGTATCTCCCCCGTTGGTAACCATTTCCATCCTAGAAATTCCCTTCCCATTCCCAGATTTTTGGGATTTCTGTCTGGGAATAGCGTTTGGTAATTTTTATTTCCGTTCCTATTCCATCCCATTTGAGAATTGTGCGCACTTTTTTCTTGAAAAATGAGAAACAAAAAAAAATTGTTTCTCATTATTTCCATTCCATTTCCATCCCATTTTCTTCTCACTTCATCCCAACCTCACTTCATCGATCAAGAACCAAGAAAATCGTCTCCTCTTAGTTCGTCGATTTCGCCGTCGATCGTGCTTCCTCTTGCCGTCATTTGTGCTTCTCTGCTCTTCGTCTCCTCCTCCCATGTTCGTCGCGAGCTTTCGTCGTCATCGTCTTCATCGTCTTTGCCTTCGCCATCACCTTCGTGGCCATCGTCTTCGCCTTTGTCGTCAGCGTCGAACCCTATTTCGTCGCCGTCACCATTGTCTTTGCCTTCGTCGAAATCAGTAGGGTTTCAATTGATTTTTTGAAATCGAAATCGATTTCGAGTTTCGAGTTTGAGATCGAAACCCTATGTCGAATTTGTTTGAATTTGGTCGGGTTTCTTCGAAATCGTTGTTTGCTTCGTGTTCGTCATCCTCCACTTCGTCCTGGTTCATCGTCATCTGCTTCGAAATCGATTTCGATTTCGAGTTTGAAATGGAAACCATATGTCGAATTTGTTCGAAATTTGGCCGGGTTTCTTAGATTTTCGAAACCCTATTTCGAATTTCTTCGAAAATTCTTCGAATTTGTTCGGAATCGATTTCGAGTTTGTTCGAATTTGTTTGGGTTTCTTGGATTTCTTCGAATTTGTTCTTGGATTGTTCTTGCATTTGTTCTTGAATTTGTAGTTTAGGGTTCGTTCTTGATTTCTTGGATAAAATCGTTACCAAATGCGATTCTGTTCCCAGATAAAAAAAAAAAATTGTCGTTACCAAACGTGATTCTGTTCCCAAGAAAGAAACAAAATTCTCATCTCATCCCATTCCATCCCATTCCCATCCCACTGCATGGGATGGACACGAAACGGTTACCAAATGGGAAATTACAAGCCCCCTCGATTTTGAGTTCTTTCACCTGCAAATCCGTCAAATTTTCAGGCACGGCTTGAAGTTAACCAAATGGATCTTCTGTGACCCAAGGCTGCCATCAGAAGGAAATGGCAACTTTGCCCATAAAATGTTGTCTTCAACCACCCCTTGAACATCCATCATTTCTTTCCAGGTACTGGATTCTAAGTGCATGAACATTGGAGCTCTTTTGTGCTTTGCTTCCATGAATTCAGCCACAAAGACTGAACCTCACACTTCCACCAAAGCATGCAATGCATAGTTTAACAGCATCAATGACACTTCTCAAGCCCAAACCTCCCCCTGCCTCAGGATACGGAGCTCTCCCCACCTTTTCCAGTGCAACTTCTTCTTGAATTCTCCCTCTCCCCAAATGATGTCAGCTAAGATTCTGTCAATTTCTCTAAAAACAGATTGGGAAGGATAAAGAAAAGATATGGTATACATGGGGATACTCTGAAACCACTTATTAGAACGACCATATTATATCCAGAAGACAACTACTTCGATTCCACCCACTGATTCTATGTCTAATTTGGCCACTGATTGGAGTGGAATAGGCGATTTTCCTTCTACCAACAAACAGACCCAAGATAAGTCATGGACCAAGCACCACAGTTAAAACTTGTATTTGCTGCAATGATTTTTCTCTTGGTCTGAGAAATCTTTTTGGAAACTAAAAAAATAACTTTTGGCCTTGTTAATCCGCTGCCCAGACAAAGCCTCATATTTGCTAAGGAATTGACAAACGAATTGAGGAGAATCCTTCCAACCACTGGTGAATATGACAATGTTATTTGCAAAATCTAGGTGAGATATGATAGGACAATTATTTGGATGAGAATAAATATGACTTTTGTGAAGGAGACACAAATCTTTCAGACCCCTAGAGAGAACCTCAGCAGCAATAAGGAACAATGCATGAGAGGGGATCACATTGTCTTATACCTCTACTGCTTTTAAAGAATCCCTTGGGCTGACCATTAACCAATACTGAAAATTTAGGAGATGAAATGCACATACATATCATGTCAACGAAATGTTCTGAGAACCCTATTTTTCTAAAAAAACTTAATTAAGAAGACTTGGTGAAGTCTGTCATAACTCATAAGCCTTAGACATATCTAGTTTCAAAATCACATTGCCTCCTCTACACACTTGGTTTATTTTGTGAACCATCTCTTGAACAAATGACAGTGTCATGAATGAGCCTCACTTGAACATAGGCACTTTCACACTTTGTCCTGTTGAAAGTATGTTCGATTGCACCCCACCCAGTCTAGTTGCAATGAGTTTAGAGGCAATTTTATATACCAACTTACATAAACAAATAGGTATTAAATCAGTGCAAGTCTCAGAAAGAATGAGTATTTTATTCTATTGAATATGAGGCCTTTTTGTGCCTATATATACAAGATAATCCTAGCTAATTACAAGGAGATAATTGAGAGATTAAGTAAATAAGGAAACTAACTCATAGGAAATGGAAAACAAAATTATCGAGTGGAATTCTAATTCCCACCATTTAAGCATTCCTATTATAAAATATTACGTGTATTAATTTATTTTCCAACACTCCCCCTCAAGCTGATGAATATACATCCTTCATTCCCAGCTTGCATATAAGTCGTTGGAATGCTTCACTGTTTAGTCGTTTTGTAAGCACATCAGCAAGTTGATGGTTTGTTGGGATGTAAGGTGTGTAGATTAATCCATTGTCCAGCTTCTCTTTTATGAAATGTCTATCTACCTCAATATGCTTTGTTCGGTCGTGCTGAACCGGATTATGAGCAATGTTGATGGCCGACTTGTTGTCACAGAATAGCCTCATAGTTCCATCCCACTTAATCTTTAAGTCTTCCAAAATTATTTTGAGCCACAGTAATTCACAAACCCCTTGTGCCATTGCCCTAAACTCTGCTTCAGCACGTGATCTAGCCACTACATTCTACTTCTTACTCCTCCATGTTACAAGGTTGCCTCCTAAGAAAGTGCAATAGCTTGTCGTGGACCTCCTATCAACCGGTGAACCTACATAGTCAGCATCTGTATACGCCTCAGGGACTAATCCCGTGTTTCTTCTAAATAGAATCCCTTGTCCAGGATTAGCCTTTGGGTAATGTAGTATGCGGTGGACAGCTTGTAGATGGATTTCTTTTGGGCTGTGCATAAATTGACTGACAACACTTATGGCATACACAATGTTTGGCCACGTGTGGGCAAGGTATAAGAGCTTCCCAACCAATCTCTGGTACCTCTCCTTGTCCACGGCTGGATCATCTTTTGCTTCTCAAAGTCTATGATTTTGTTCAATCGGTGTGGAAATTGGTTTACATGCTGACTTTCCTGTTTCCTTAAGAAGATCAGTCACATATTTCTGTTGCGAGATAAAGATTCCCTCTCTAGAATGAGCTACTTCGATTCCTAGAAAGTATTTCAACCTCCCAAATTCTTTTATCTCAAATTCATGGACAAGACATCTTCATAGTGCTTCCTTCTCCTTCTCCTTCTCATCGTTTCCTGTGACTATAATATCATTAACGTACACTAAGAGGGCCGTTACTCCCCTGCATCCAAGTGTTTTATGAAGAGTGTATGATCTCCTTGACTTTGCTTGTAACCCGTGGCTAGCATTACTTTGGTGAATCTTCCGAACCAAGCTCGTGGAGATTGTTTTAGGCCGTAGAGCGCCTTTCTTAGCTTGCAAACTTTGTTGCCTCTCAGTTGTTGCTGATATCCTGGAGGAATGTCCATGTATATCTCCTCATCTAATTCACCGTGAAGAAAGACATTTTTTACATCAAATTGTTCCAAATACCAGTTGAAATTAGCAACCAGTGACAACAAAACTCTTACCGTGTTCATCTTAGCTACTGGGGCAAATGTCTCTTGATAGTCTACACCATAGGTCTGCGTGTATCCTTTCGCCACGAGTTTGGCTTTGTATCTTTCGAGAGAGCCATCTGACTTGTATTTTACGGTAAACATCCACTTGCAGCCCACAACCTTCTTTCTAGGAGGTAAGTCAGCTATTTCCCACGTCCGGTTCTTCTCTAGTGCCTGCATTTCTTCACACATGGCATTTCTCCAATTCTCATTAGATAATGCCTCAGATAAAGTATCAGGAATATGAATAGAGTTTAGATTAACCAAAAAAGTCCTATATGAGGGTGAGAATTTCTCAAAAGAGATGAATTTTGCCAAAGGGTACAATGGGTGTTTTGTGCATTCTCTTGTGCCTTTCCTGATAGCAATTGGGAGATCATGATCTAGTGTTAATTGAGATTGGTCAGGAATTGTATTTACCTCATTCACAGGATTAGGAGTTGAAGCTTGGACTTGCATGGGATTAGGATCTGAGTCTCTTCTTCTCGAATAAACCTGCAAAAATCGCATAGAGTCATGACGTTCATTATGCTCTGTCATGGGTCTAGTATCGATGGGTGTGGGTGTTGATACCGCCTAGAATAGTTTGGCCGGAACATGTTTAGCTGGGATTAGATCAGATGAGGCTGATCCAGTGGAAACAACTGACTCACAAGTAGGTAAATCGAGTAGAAACAAATCTCTATCCTTATCTTCACTAAATGAAGTCTCCCCCGGAAGATAAGGCTGGTTAAAGTATGGTTTTGTTTCCTCAAAAGTGACATCTATGGAGACAAAAAATTTATGTGTGGGTGGATGGTAGCATTTGTATCCTTTCTAGGTGGACGAATAACCAACAAACACACACTTAAGAGCCCATTGATCTAATTTTTCCCTGTGTCGACTATGAACATGGACAAAGGCAATGCAACCGAAGATTCTTGGAGTGAGGTTATTTGTGGTACGAAGGTCAGGATAGAATTGGGACATTATTTCCATTGGTGATTTAAACCCCAGAACCCGAGAAGGTAGACGGTTAATCATATAAGCAACTGTGAGTAAGGCTTCCCCCCAATAGTGTTTTGGAACATGATGGTGAAAGAGAAAGGCTCGGGTTGTGGCTAGCAAGTGACCATTTTTTCTTTCTGCCACTTCGTTTTGTTGTGGAGTATCAACGCAAGAGGATTCATGGATGATTCATTCCTTTTGAAAATATGGGGATAAAATTTGATTAAAGTAATCCCTTGCATTGTCTGATCGGAATCTTTTGATTTTTACCCTAAATTGGTTTTGAATCATGTTATGAAAGTTTGGGAGTACACTGCTTACATCTGATTTATGTTTAAGGAGAAAGATTCAAGAAACTCTAGTACAATCGTCAATGAAAGAGACAAACCAACAAGAATGAGACACATTTTGAACCGTAGAAGGTTCCCATATATTACTGTGAATCAAATAAAACGGAACTGGGCTTTTATTATTGCTGATTGCAAAATGGACACGTTTGTGCTTCGCAAACTCACATACATCACAATGAAATCTTTCAGCACCTAGACCCCTAAACAAATTAGGGAACATTGTTTTCAAGATTCCAAAGGATGGATGCCCTAGTCTAAAATGGTGGAGCCAAATGGTGTCTTTATTGGATGATGATAGGAACGACAGAGATAAATTATTTTTGACCATATGTGACCTGCTTGGTTCGTCAAGATAGTAGAGCCCGTTTCTCTCCTTAGCAAGTCCAATCTTCTTCCCTGAAACCTGGTCCTGAAAAACACATTGAGAAGGATTAAACAGTACATTACAATTCATATCATGTGTGAGTTTTTGAATAGATATTAAGTTGGTGGACAACTTTGGGACATGAAGAACATTTTTCAAAGTAAGAAAAGAACTGATGTGAATATCTCCTATACTAGCTACGGTAGTTAAAGAACCATCAGCAACTGATATTTTTCGATTGCTAGGACACGGAGAGTAGGTGCTAAAGTTTAGTGAAGAATGAGTCATATGGTCTGTGGCTCCTGAGTCAATTATCCATAAATTCCTGATAGTTTCATCTAAGACATTTAGTCCTTGAGAAAATGAAGACTTACCTGAGAATGCAAGAGAGCATGAACCACTAGGTTTTTCCAGTGATCCCAAAAGTCCCCTTAGCTTCTCTACTTCCTCTATATTAAGCATTCCCTTGTCTGAACCTAGTTGATTAATGGTGAAGAAGGATTGGTTCCGCTGTTGTCCCAAATTTCGCTGTCCTCCTTGGTTTCCCCACTCCTTGCTTGGTGGTTTTCCATTCAGTTTCTAGCACCTCTCTCTAGTATGTCTTGGTTTCTTGCAATAAGTGCACCAAAGAGTATCGCGGCTGTCTGGGTTCGAGGATCAAGACAGATCTACCTTTCCATCTGTTTTTGTTGCCATAGCAGAACCTTTAGGAGCTTGGGGTTTGAGCATCACTTGTCACACCCTTCCCCGGACACCCTTCATGTGGGGCCGGCGTGACGACGGTGTGACATCACCTATCCGGCTAAGCAACCACAATACGACAATATATAAATTTACATCTATACCACATATACACAATTCCATCTGATAGGGATACACGGTCCCAATTATAAAAACAACCAAACTAATCCCATGAATCTCACTTAGATTCATCTCTGACACCTCGTTTCAAAATTCCTCCCAATTTACTCTATATCGAGATCCGCATAACTCTATCTAGCGCTAGTAGGGGACCGACCGACTCCTAACCATTTCACCTGCGAGTGTATTGCCTTCTTAGTAAAAACATTTTTATAATAATAATAATCTATTTTGCAACGTCTAAATGGATCAAGTTCAAGTATGTAAACATCACATAGCTCGTAAAAGTTTTCGTAATATCAGCAGTGAGAATAAAACACTATATATATAAGTTCCATTCAAAATCATTTAGTATAAGAATCAGGCCAATCACCATGATAAATAATAAATCACCCATTATAAGCAAAATACCACACCTCAAAACATCATCTCAAACACACACACACGCTGGCCAGTCCTAGTGATCGTTTTAACCTCACGATCGGGAGTTTGCAACGGTACCGTACCATCCGTAGGATATGCTTTCCTACGAACACCCATTACTCCGCCGAAGCGGATAATCACTGCGCAGTATAAACGTCTAACATCACTCTGCCGAAGCAGATAAACATCACTCCGCTGAAGCGGATAACATCACTCCGCCGAAACGGATAAATATTATTGCATCATCAAATTAAATACAGCATTATCGAATCACAACACAATAAATATCGTCTATTCACCACGTTTATCTCTTTTCCTCAAAACCAACGTTTAAATCCAGAAACCATATTTCACACTTTATTTTAAAGAAAACGTCTGATTTTATCAACACCACTTTTCCACCCTTTATTTTTAGAAAACCAGGCATTTTTAGAAAAACAGATGTTTCTTATTCTCTTTTAAAAATATCGTCTGATTTCACCCAATCCAACAAAAATTTATTTTCAACTTCTTTTCGAAAACCATCGAAATCTACCGAAAATCCAGTTTATTAAGTCACCCAAATCTTACTTGATCCATATCATTTATAAATTTGTGTCGTTTAGGTAACACATATTTCATCATATATATACATAGAAAAATAGTTTGGTAAGAAGACAGTACACTCACTTGATTACCCATTTTTGAAGACTTTAACCGCTTATTCTCTACCGGTACTCCAATGCCTGCGAACCTAATAGTGATAGGGTTTGAATTAATATTTTTAGGTAAAAAATAACCTAACCATGAAATGCAGGCCCTAATTTCCGTGATCTTTTATTCCTCGTATTTTATTATGAAATATTACTATTCAACTAATGTTACTCCGTTACGGTTTATTATATCAAATTTATTCAGGTGAGCGGTCTCACTATTTCCTATCGCCATATCCATTTAAACCATTAAATACATATATTAAAGAAGTTCGAAATTCTACCTTTCCCAGATTTCCCGATAGCCGCGAGATTGGATTTTTATTTTTATTGGGGGGGGGGGGGGTTTGTGCAATTTCCTTTTTTTTTTTTTTTTTTCCCCCCCCTTTCCCGCTTCTTTTTCTCCCGCTCCTGTTCACTGTTATGCTGCCATCGCCGCCGCCGAACCTCCGATCACATCCTCTCCGTTTACCGCCTCTGTCGGCCGCCCATTCCCAGTCAATCACACACAAACCCACCCCCAAACACTAAACACACGCATTCCCCGTCACGATCGTCTGATTCGCAACACACACACGACACCACTATACATGCACAGACGGTCCGACAATGGAACCTACCTACACTCGTCGGAGGAGCACACAAACACACAATCAAAACCGAAGAACAACCACACACACACACCACCGGACCTCAGAACAGAACTCACACACAATCATGCTCACCCCCCGAAGTCGACGGCACCCTCTCTCTCTCTACTCTCCACTCCGGTGGCGACTACCTATAACAACCATAACCGCACAGAAAACACACCCACACACCCCTGATCACGTACCCACAACTAAACACTCACATACACCCTCGGAATTCATACTCCCACTCACCGGCGACGACACCGTGACGATCGCCGGTCATCCCCATCATCTGCGCACACACACATACACCAACAATACTGAAGAATACACACACACATACCCACACACAGCAGGCGCCCACACACACGCCTGCCCTGCTCTCTCTCTAAACCACACTCCGGCCAATTCCGGCGACGACGATGATGATCAAACACACCACCGCTACATATGTCGACGAACTCACTGACCGAACCCACCACATACACCTACATCGCATCACACACACACACGGCGAACATGTGACAACCCCACGCCGCCGGACGATCGACGGCCCACCGACTCTCCCATCGTCGGACGTTCTCTCTCTCTCCTTTCTCTTTCTCCGTCTTCGATTTCTCTTCCCTCTTCTCCCGCGTGTGTGCATGTGTGTATATATATGTGTGTGAGAGGTCGGCCACGTATCCTCTCCGAGTTCCATTTGATTACACGTTGCGTTTGTGTGTGTGTATATATATATATATATATATATATATATATACATGTGTGTGTATACACCGTAGGAAAAAAAACATGTTAGTGTAATTACACTCATCCCCCCCTCTATATTGTTAAATTTCGAATTAAACCCAAATTAATACCTAATATTTTAAAAATTATAAATTGACCCCTAAAATATTTAAATCAAATAATAAATTACGTCATCTACACCGTTATTTATTTATTTATTTTTTATTTCATTTTATTTCATTTTATTTCATTATATTTTTATTTTCTTTTTTTCTTTTTTTATTTATTTATTTTTTGAAACGTTTTAAAATACGACTTAAAAAATCAGGATCTTACAACCCTTTTCCTCTAAAAGAAATTTCGTCCCGAAATTTATCAACCAATAGGAATTAATAACTTAATCCAATCATTTATACATGAGACGTGCACCACAAAATTATATTTGTTACACTTCCTTCTAGACTAGTTGGTTTTTATGTAGGGTCCCATAATCTAACGTCACTCTTAATTCGTAGTCAATTCCACATTCATTGCAATATTTTCATTTGCAATCGTCAATATTATATCCAAAATCCAGCAGACGGGGTGCACCTTGGTTGGTAATACCTATTCCAAACAACCAGTTTGCAACATTATCTTCATTCACCTTTATACCAACAATACTCGCAACTAACCTCATAAGAAATAGCTGGCTCAAACCCCACGTGAATTGGGTCGAGAGACTAACAATCATCGATTGCAGTATTTACATCCGAAATTCCAATAATCCCATAAGCGTTTTATATCTAGTATCATCATCCCATGTTAACTAATAAATTTTTCGCAAGATGTCCTTACGTCAAAACCTTCCTAGATACCACCAAACCACATCAACCCGTATTAAAATACGTTGAACGGGTCATTTATAAAAAAAATTCCTTTCATGCCCTCACATATAATCAAGTCCCTGGCAACGCTGCGTGCTTCAATTATGTTCCAGTCTACCTACTCATGCTTAAAACATATGTAAATATGGATCAAAGTACCTATCTACATTCCAACTTCAAAATTTCAGGACATCACAAAAGTCATTCGGGATAATTCAAATTATCCTTCCCGCATGAGATCTCAGTGACCCTATATGCCGACTTTGCCTAATAGTTAGTAGAAGATCAATACATCTAATTGAGTTTTTTTTTTTTTTTTTTTTCACTCCGTATCCTATATATAAAAAAAAAAGTAACCACACCGGGCTGTTTCCAATTCTTGCAAATTTTCCATTTTCCTATCTCAAGTCAGTCTATTTGACTGAAGTCATACATCCTTTTTATACAACGCTTTATTCGGTATCACCTTGATCCCTAAAAAGGTATCTATGAGTTTAAACACATTCTATTAGCGCCACGTGATCCTCCTCGCTACCAGAAATTCCCAAATGCAACTCCTCAACATATCCTTTTATGTCTGAATCACACCTCTCGATTGACCATTAATCTACAAATAAGAAGAGTTACGAACTCTCAACTTGACACCCAAAGCAATATGAAAACTCGACTAGAACGTCAAAATAATTATCAAATTTTGGTACTACAGTTTCTCCAATAGAGAAATGTTACCTAGAACTAGCTACCCAACTTTCTATATTTACAATATGTCGATTTTACGACGGTATTTATTACATATAAAACTCACATTTCAAAATATCACCATTCAATATTGTATTTCGAATTCATCCGCGGACTGTTCATACAACAGTGACTTAATTTGCTTTGATAAAAATTATCTTCCAATTACATTACGGCAACAACACTTACTCATTAACAATTCAACTTATCAAAATACGGTCAATCAATTTATCCAAGAGCAACTATCAATTATTGGACGAATAAGTCACACTGACCTCTTATCCCAACTTCATTCAACACTTATATTGAACCGGTGCCTCATGCAACTGAACAATCCCGTCAATGTATACTTAACATACGAATCAAGACTCACCTTTCCATTCTGGAATAGGTAGAGGCTTGCAATGACCCTCCTGGATATTAATACTCGACCTTAATTTTCGCTAACATACAAGTCACCTAACAACAAATTCTGCGGTTTTTTTTTTCCTTTTCCTCCAAACCACCGTTAATGCTCCCTCAATCTCGATATAGTTTGAGATCACCGGGGTGCATTGTGTATATTGAAATACGTATTTCTTTAAGGTCTCTTTCGTCAAATGGGCATCATTAGGAACACATAGTCTATTTTCAACCATCAAGACTTCATCATTATTTCTGACACGATCGCTAGCCCTACGACTATTTCTCACTTTACCTCTAATCTTTCTCAACTAGACATCCAACCTCTATGCTTTTACAACACTGTTGATCAATGTCGATTTCCAAAATTAGAGTATCAAACAATGTTGCCATCTGACCAATCGCCCATTACACTCGCAAGGTCACTCAATGCATAATTTAGTGTGAACAGCTTGAATGTACACAACTTGACTTACCAATTTCCGACTTAAAGCATTGGCTCCGACTTTGATCTTTCCTGAAAAATAATAGATGGTGTAATTGTAGTCTTTAATTTTTTTTTCAACGCCTCTACCTCAGATTTAGTTCCTTGTTGAGTGAGCAACTATTCCCAATTCTGGTGGTCGGTGTATATCCCACAAATCTCGTCATACCGGTAAAATCACTAGAACGTCAAAACAACTACAATCATTGCCATTTCCAAAAATTTTGAGTTCCAAGTACACTTTTCGGCCCTTCTCAATATAGCTTCAGCTTCCTTTGGATTCATGTGAATGCTATTTCGCAAGATCACGGGTCCCAAATTTATCACTCGATCCTACCAACCTCACATTTACTGCACTTGGCATACCATTGCTTTTCTCGCATCATCAGCAACATAATCTAGAGATGTTCTACAAGCTCTTCTCTACTCTCAACCGGATCACCGTTTCCCCCACGTCACAGTCCCTGACCTCCAACGTGTAATATCCTACTCAAAATCTAACACCCTGATCTTTCGTAGTTGATTAAAGTAACCATCAATTTCAATCAATAAGTTACTAACACTAGGTCTTCATGGAGAGAAACACCAGGTTTGAGTTAATCGTGAGTTAATAGTCTAATTTATTGTAACGACCCGGTTTCCCGGAGCTGTCACACGGCTTCTTCTATAGTGACTTCCTACACCTAAAACTAACTCACTCGAATTCCCCATACTCAATGAGTTGTAATTACGAACTAAGTACAATCACTCTTCTACTTCAAATTGACCACCTTTAAAGTTCCAAGGTTAAAATTAAAATCCCAATTCCCCATATTTCATCAACACTATTCTATTTAGCCAACTTATTGAGTCGAACGTTCAATTTATTAAACTCATGGAACCTATTTTACAACGGCTACGATTATTATTCATGCTTACTGACACCCCGACAATTCCTTTCCCTAGCTATTACAATATCCACCGCCTAAATTAGCCCTGACTGGTGCCCAACACCTGCGTAAAATATGCTGATATCCTTTCTTTAACACCTTCCTAATCTCCTGAGCCAACTATCAAATTGACTAAAGTAATGATTATATCTTTTCCCAAAATACAAACTTTGACTCATCCCAGATTAGAAAAATAACTTCGTTTTGAAACAATCCACCGACAACCCTATATTACTCATACGAAACAAACTATATTTATGCGCACCTACTATCATCACAAGCCCACAATTCTCGGCTACTTTCTACATATCAATCTCTATTACTACTGTTATGCTTACTAGTTTCACAAACTGTTGCTCTGTCTGCCCATCAACTTAGAACATACCATCTTTTTTTCTCTTTTTTATTTATTTATTTTTTATCGCCACAGTTTGCTCACATTCTTATTTTCAACTAATACGAACTCTCCCTTTGTTTTTATAATTTGGTTTTCCTAATCTGACTTAAATGTGTTCTGCAATACTATCGAGTATTTTAACAACTACTATATTAAGTGCTACTAATAGTTCTCAACACCTACGAATACGCATATGGTTGTTCTCGTAGTACTCCCACAATCGTGATCCACCCATTACCACTACCCTCAACATAGCATCCCTTGAATCTATCGTCGGAGGAGCACACACACACACAATCAAAACCGAAGAACAGCTACACACACACACCACCGGACCTCAGAACAAAACTTACACACAATCATGCTCACCTCCTGAAGTCAACGGCACCCTCTCTCTCTCTACTCTCCACTCCGGTGGCGACTACCTATAACAACTATAACCGCACAGAAAACACACCCACACACCCCTGATCACGTACCCACAACTAAACACTCACATACACCCTCGGAATTCATATTCCCACTCACCGGCGACGACACCGTGACGATCGCCGGTCATCCCCATCGTCTGCGCACACACACATACACCAACAATACTGAAGAATACACACACACACACCCACACACAGCAGGCGCCCACACACACACCTGCCCTGCTCTCTCTCTAAACCACACTCCGGCCAATTCCGGCGACGACGATGATGATCAAACACACCACCACCACATCTGTCGACGAACTCACTGACCGAACCCACCACATACACCTACATCGCATCACACACACACACGGCGAACATGTGACAACCCCACGCCGCCGGACGATCGACGGCCCACCGACTCCCCCATTGTCGGACGTTCTCTCTCTCTCATTTCTCTTTCTCCGTCTTCGATTTCTCTTCCCCCTTCTCCCGCGTGTGTGCATGTGTGTATATATATGTGTGTGAGAGGTCAGCCACGTATCCTCTCCGAGTTCCATTTGATTACACGTTGCGTTTATGTATATATATATATATATATATATATATATATATATATATATATATACATACATGTGTGTGTATACACCGTAGGAAAAAAAACATGTTAGTGTAATTACACTCATCCCCCCCTCTATTTTGTTAAATTTCGAATTAAACCCAAATTAATACCTAATATTTTAAAAATTATAAATTGACCCCTAAAATATTTAAATCAAATAATAAATTACGCCATCTACACTGTTATTTATTTATTTAATTTTTATTTCATTTTATTTTATTAAATTTTTATTTTCTTTATTTATTTATTTATTTTGAAACTTTTTAAAATACAACTTCAAAAATCAGGATCTTACATCACTCCTCTTCCACTCTCCTCTGCCCGAATCAGAGAGATAGTTTCGTTCAGGGAGGGTATCTCTTCTTTGCCAAGTATTTGCACCCTTACTTGATTAAACTCAATATTAAGTCCTGCTAGAAAGTCATAAACTCGATCGTTTTCTATAAAATTCTTCAAGATTGCTGCATCTTCTGAACATTTGGTCTCGAAACAGCGATAATGGTCCAACTCTTGCCACAAATTCTAAAGCACATTTGCATACTCAGTGACAGTGTGGCTGCCTTGTTTCATTTCAGCGGTCTTGACTTTGATTTCGTACACCTGAGCCACATCGCGAGCTTTTGAATGCGTCTGTCGAACAGTATCCCAAATTTCCTTCGCCGTGGATAGGAACATGTAGGTGTCGTTGATTTCTGGAGTCATGGAACTCCATAACCAAGACATAATCATTGAATCTGCTTCATCCCATGATGCAAATTTGGGATCTCCCTCCTTCGGTCCTTTGCCCAAAAGATTACTTATTTTTCCCTTGCCCTTCAAATACATGCGGATAAATTGGGACTATTTCAGATAATTTCTCCCATCCAGCCTATACATGGCTTGAACATTCTGCAGATCACCTAAAGTCGGGTGATTGAGAACTTCGATGGGCTGGGTGGTGGTTTCGGTGGACAAGGTGATGTTTTCAGCCATGGTGGTTATCGATCTGGTCGTGAAATTGGATTTGGGTTTCGCGAGCTGAAGGTGGCGGCGGTGGGTAGGGTTTTACGATCGGACGGCAGTGGCAAGATGTTTTGGATCTGGTCGACGATTCGCGATTTAGTTCGATTTCGCGATCTCGAAGTCGCGATCTGCTTCGCGAGGGATTTTTGGGGTCGCGATTTGGTTCGATTTTGCAATCTCAAAGTCACGATCTACTTTGTGAGGGTTTTTTGGAGTCATGATCTCGAAGTTGCGATTTGCTTTTGGATCTGGTCGACGAGCACGTCGCCTGAGATTGGAAGGGACGACGATCAGCGATAAGGTCAGCTATCACGTTGCCTGAGATTTTATCGGCGATAAGGACAACTATGAAGGCTGAAAGGTATGATCAGCTATGAAGGCTAGACAAAAAAAAAAAAAAAAACGATTTTATGCTTTAGAACAAAAATCAACAACCGTAGCCTCCAAAGGCCGCTTCAGTATTCCAATGTCAATCCAAAGTACATCATTTTTTCCATTCCTTTTATCGCTGAGGTTATTTGGTCATAAAAATCATAAACATCATCTTTTGTTCCAATAATTAGTTCATCAAAGGCAAGCATAAACTTATTTAGAAAAACTTGGTCATTCATGATTCTCTTTTCAACTAGTATTCCTTGACTAAGGTTCCCATGAACAAGGCCTAGCAAGGCATCAGTTCTATCAAATATTCTATTGTCTAGAACAACAACTTTTATTAGGAAGTTAATTCCTTCTCTAAAACAGGCTTTAAAGACAATTTGTATTCCACCAACATGTATATACCCGATTTTGTCTTTATCTTTTCCTAATTTTTCTAACTGTCTATTGATCATATTTCTACTAATTAGTGGGATATTAATTTTTCCCTTAGATTCTTCAGTGTTAAGAACAGCTTCGAATTGACATTCTCCGGAATAATAAATGTTTTTCCTATTAAATTTGTCCAAAAAACTAGAAGTACATGCTCCAAGAATCATATGAGAAATCCTATATTCCTTAAAATTGGAATTATTATCAACAATAATATCGTTTATATACCATGTCTCTTAGACATGGGTGCCGATATCTGTTTAATGAATAAAAACATGTTACCCTATAAGATGTGGAAAAAGACTAAGAAACTAACAATAAAAGCCAAAGGATTTGAAGGCAAACCTTTAGACCTAAATATCATTGCTACAAACATTGTGATACTATTAGGCGATCGATATATTCGAATCCCAATAATATATCAACAAAATACAATGGGAGTATTAATGCTGCTAGTAAACAATTTCTTAAGCTTTTTTAAGAAAACTTACTTTACTCAAAAAATTGTTTAATTTTTAACACCCTGTTCACACTGGATAAAATTGCCGCGCCTTTCCAACATAAACATCGTTTATACGTAAAAACGTGGTGATATTTATCTCTGTGCAAATAATATTTTTGAAAAACTTACAAAATTTTGGCAAAAATCCCACCGCTTTATGGGACATTGATAAAACATTTGCTACCATAAAATTGATCAATCCTACTGATTTAATACGAGTAAGACCTATGCGATATTCTGAAGACGATATTAAAGAATTTGATACACAAATTCAAGAACTGCTAGATCTAAAACTAATACGAGAAAGTAAAAGTCCTCACTCGAGTCCTGCTTTTATGGTTAGGAATCATTCAGAAATAAAATGTGGAAAAGCTAGAATGGTGGTTAACTATAAAAAGCTTAATGAAAAATCTAAATTTGATGGATATTTTCTACCTCATAAAGAAGGCTTAATTAATAGAACCAAAGGTAAAAAGGTTTTCTCAAAATTTGACTGCAAAAGTGGATTTTGGCAAATAAAATTAACAAAAGAATCTGTTCCATTAACTGCTATTAGTACACCCAATGGCCATTATGAATGGCTAGTTATGCCGTTTGGATTAAAAAATGCTCCTCAAATATTCCAACGAAGGATGGACAAAGTATTTGGTAAGATGTCTGATTTCTGTATTGTATGTGTTAATGATATACTCATATTCTCAGAAAATAAAAAAGATCATTTAAAACATCTTAATGTCTTTGCAGATCAATGCAGGGAACGAGGAATCCTGTTATCCAAAAAGAAAGCTGAAATAGGAAAGCATAAAATAGAATTTTTGGGATTAATAATTGATGCTACAAGAATTGAAATGCAACCCCATATCTGTGAAAAAGTTACAGCTTTCCCTGATAATCTGTAAGATAAAAAACAAGTTCAAAGATTTCTAGGAGTTTTGAACTATACTGAAACATTTATTGAAGGACTAGCTAAGCATAGACAACTCTTCCAAAGACTACTTAAAAAAGGTGCTAAATTTGAGTGGACAGAAGAACTTTCTAATAAAATAAAAGAAATTAAAAGTCTTACTGCTTATTTGCGAAGATTAACTCTACCCTCTGATGAAAATGATTTAATTCTGGAAACAGATGCTTCAAATGCCTATTGGGGTGTTATTCTAAAAACTGCTACTAGAAAAATTTGTAGATATACAAGCGGAATATTTACTGAAGCACAACAACGTTACCACAGTAATCTTTTAGAAGTACTAGCTATAAAAAAGGGGATAGAAAAATTTAGATATTTCCTTATCCCAAAAAAGTTTACAGTTGTAACAGATAATACTCAAGTTAAAGGATTTATATTTAATAAATTACCAACTAGTCTTGAATATAATAAAATGAACGGATGGCAAACATTTTTCCAACATTATAATTTTGATATTATTTATTGAAGTGGTAAACAAAATATTCTTGCTGATTTCTTATCTAGGGAAGGTCATGGAAACTGACGAGATCTCGATCGAGATCCCTTTAAGTGCCGTGGAATCAATTGAGAAGTATTTTTCGCAAGGACATTACTTCTTAAGTGCTCTTGAGGAATTGATCCATTTGTACAAGAGCAAAAGCGCTAAAAGAAAAGAAGAAACGGAAGGCCAAGCCTCTGTTAAAAAGGATGATTGTTCATCCAGTGCTCGAAAAATTGATGCTCCTTTACTTTAATTTTGTAAATTGGAACGTCAACTTTCTTTTCTATCATTCGTCTATCTATAGAACACTCTCCTATTTCTCCACCAGTTATTTTTAACGATGAAATCCTTTTAATTTTACCAAAGTTGTTAGCGACTTCAAGATCGGGTAAAATTCTTCTGGCTTTTCCAAGATTATTAATATTGGATAATCTAGCAACATCAAGATCAGGTTTTCTATTTATGTCTAAAAAACTTTTTTCGGAATAATTCATTATTTCCAAAAGTTCCAACATTTTTAAGCAATTTTCGATTAATAACTGCTTTGGCTCTATAATCGCCCCTATTTTCATTAGTTTCTATAGAAATGTCAGGATCAGCACTCGTACTCACTTCCTGATTCATTACTGGTTTCTTCGAGATAGAAAAATTCTTCTTCAGTTTCAATATCCGAAATATTATTTGTTTCACTGATATCTGACTCATCCTGTTCTAGGAACATTTTTATTTTAGTATTTTGTTTATTTTTTATACTAGGACATTCATTTGCATAATGACCTATCTCTTTGCACGCCCAGCATTTACAGTCTTTTGTTGCTTTTTCTTGAGCAGTTTTTATTCCTGGTCGAGACTTAGGGCTTTTTCTAAATCTTCTTTTAAAAAATCTTTTTGATTTAATAGGAGTCTTTGGTCTAAAGTTCCTTTTAAATGTCTTTTTTAATTTATATTTATTTCTTTTAAACAGTCTTTTAGGGAGTATATCAGCACATCCAAATTGTTTAGGAGCTTCGGATTGATTGTCACAATAGAGTCCTAATTGATGGTCTTTTTATATAATTCAGCATTTTTAGTAACAGCACACCATATGTCTATTTGTTTTTGGGCATATTCTATTCTTGTTCCTAAAGAGTCTTTCATTTGCCAGTTAGGTATGGATTTATAGCTCATTGTCCACTCTCTAGCATATTGAGCAGGTAACTTAGTAAAATACATATCCAAATAAATTTGCTGCTCATAGGTGTTAAAATCAGCTTTGTAATAGTGTTTCGCAAATTCGTTTGTGTATACCTTAAAATAGCACATATTGCAAATTCTCATGTTTATCAAATGATTTATAGCATTTATTCTATTTTTTCTTTTAACTTCTTCAGCATTTCTATCCCAGAATTGTCCTAAGAATTCTTTTCTAATAGCACTTTCAAATCTTCCAATAACTTTTACAGCATCACCGTCTTCACTACCAGCATCTATATTTGCAGTAACAATTCTTGTTCTTATACTATTTTTAAGTGCAATTCCTAAATTAGTCCACCAATTATCGACGTTTCCTAAGAAAGTCATAGGTATCCATTTTGAAAAAGAGTCTTCAGTAATTTCTTCATGGCTAAATACATTTCTGAATATACCTATGGTGTAAAGTGATTTTACCCATTTTGTGATTATTTCATCCATCATAGAAAATTTTTCCATATAGTTGTCAAGATTTAAATAAATTCTATTTTCAGAAATATTTTCTATTTTGGTTGTTCCAAATCTTTGTTTAAACAATTTTCTATTAACATCTGCTATTCCTCTTCTAGAGTCTCTAAAAGCAGGATTTGTCCTTACATTTTCAGGGAATGTTTCGTTAACAGAGGGAAGAGTAAAAAGTGCAGGGTCGTTAAGATAATCACTTGTTGTTCTTCTTTGAGGAGGTGGGGTACTAGTACTGGTTGAGTTGTTTGAGTACTTTGACTAGAAGTAGTTGGGTCAACAGGTTGTTTGACACTACTATTACTTGCTTCGGTGTTCATAAGAATATTTAATTCTTCTAAAATTTTTATATTATCATCACTATCTAGAGACGAAATTTCATTATCTTCAGTATTTAAAACATAAGTTCGTCGATAAGATGGCATAGGATATTCTCTAATTCCTATTCTTTCTATTTTTAAATTTTCTATCAATATTTTATTATTATTAACAACGTTCATTGGTTTTTCTTGATTATTTGTAATAATAGCAAGAACTTTGGGTAATTCAGTGTTTTCATAATTTTTTTCGATAAATATTTTTAGTCAGTATCGTTTTGAGCAGAGTCATAACTGTCAAACACAAAATCCTGTTCATCAAAAACATAATTTCTTGAGGATTCAGCTTCATCCTTTGCTTCTTCTTTCGCAATATTGGAATAATGGTCATGCATATCTTTTAGTACTTTCCATTTTATCAAGTCTTTAATTTCTTTAAAGAGGTCAGCTTTGCTTAGAGTGTATTTTATTAAAGTAAGTTTTTCGCAAGCTTTCTTTTTATAAACTTGTAGCCAATTTATAGCATTGTATCCTAGAATAGATGATTCAGGTAAATATACATCACGATATTTTGGTAATCCAATGCTATTCAATCTTTTATCAGTTTTTTCATCATTGATAATTTCTTCAAATAACTCTTCCATATTTTCTAAACAATGGTATTTCTTTTTATTAACCAAACTCATTATTCCTGGTTCATTTTTAGCAGTGTTAGCAATATCCTCTAAATAAGCATCTCTTTCTTCTAGGCTTAACTCGAGAATTTCTTCTTGTGTTTTTAGTTTACTTGCCATTAGTCTAAATAATAGGTTCTTTCATGAGTATCATAAACGGGCTCTGATACCATCTGGGGGTTAGAGGAGCCGACAGCGGAATATCCAACAGAAGAAAACTCAACTATTAATTCTTTTTTAGCACGAAGTTCTCCATCAGGGCAATAATCGCCATAATTACTAGCAATTAAATTTTTCAAGTGTTGGTGAATAACATAAAGCAAATTGACTTTCCTTAAATTACTTGTTCTGATGTCAATAAAAGATTCATTTATAAAAGGGGTTTCAGAATAGGCATGGTTTAAATCCATTATTTTTTCCATTCCTTTTATCGTTGAGGTTATTTGGTCATAAAATCATAAACATCATCTTTTGTTCCAATAATTAGTTCATCAAAGGCAAGTATAAACTTATTTAGAAAAACTTGGTCATTCATGATTCTCTTTTTATAGTGTTATCAATTTCTATAATTTCAAGCAGGTATCTACGGATTCTGTTTAGAATTTCTATCTTTCTATCGTCACTTCTTCTTTCATTATTATCTCTTTGTATTTGAGCCTAGGCTGTTTCGATATTATGGGAAAGTTGTATTATGGGTTTTTCAGCAACAAAGGTAAGATAAGCACGTTGTAAGGCTTCAATTTCTTCATGAAACTTGATAATATTTTCGGGCGTTCCTAATTCAATACTTTCAAAAGCAGGTATAAATTTTTTCACAAATTTTTTCTTATTCATGGTGAGAAATTTTCGGTAGAAAAGGGGTATTTGTTGTAAAAAGACAGAATACTCATTTGCAAATATCATGATAAAAATATTTAGGCTTCCTGATATGTATACCATTTCCTTACCAAGCTTTACCTTATACCTGTAAAGGGTCCAGCACGTCTTCTTTTAGAACCAACGATCGTAGCCTCCAAAGGCTGCTTCAGTATTCCAGTGTCAATCCAAAGTGCCCAAAAAACACCTAGTACTGGCAAACAGGGCTGAAGGACTCCAGACACAATACTAAGCCTAAATCGTTCCAGGCTCTAATAGAAAATTGGATAGGGTTCTCACGGGTGATGTGGGTAAATATGCTAGGGAAAGCGTAACATATATTTTTGAAACACTAAACACTTTATTTCATAATATATAGCAAACTTTCCTCTTGAGAGAGGTTTACACGAACATTTCTTAAGAAATTCAAAGGTAGGTTATTCTACTTTCCTTAAACTCAAAGGTTTGAGTCCGTTTTTATAGTCACGGATCTCAAATTACACTTCAAAATCGCAAGGAAAGGGATAAGGTTTGTGCAATCATTATCAAAAGTAGACACAATTTTTTCAAAAGGTAAATAGTGAAATACAATTTTTTCAAAAGTAAACAGTGTCAGCATAGTAGCAGCATAGTGTCGAAACAGTGGCGCCGACGCTTTTGGACAAACATAGTATCATCACTAGTGAATGAACAGTTACTAACATGCGGGTCCCTCCTTTTCGTCTGATCAGCATGTTTCAACACATGATTCAAAACACTCTTCTCAGGTGTCTACATTGAGACGTTTTACAGTACTAACACCTCTTCATCACTTTCTCCAGAAATATCTACCCAAGAGATCTTTTTCTCAACAGTCTCTTTACAATAAGCACAAGTCCCTTCTGGGTGTTTGAGCATCTGGCAAGTTAGCTTCTTAACCGTTGCACTGGTAGAGAATTTTATGAATTGTATCATTTCTAGCCATTTTATAGCGGAAGTCTTTGTAGCACCATAAAATTGGCTACACTCGGTGGTTAAAATTAGCAAGTTATCAGTACTCATAGGGTAAACATATCCTTTGTCCCATTCGATGAATTTCTTTAGTTTTTTCTCAAGAACATAAAACCTAAAGCTCTTTTTGTAGCAATAAATGTTCAAGTTTATCATCTTCCAAGAGCTCTGGCGTTTCTTTAAACACTTGATTAGGGTTATATTCTGGGATCAGATTAGCATGATTTTTTTGATAACTGAACAATATGATAGGCGTCATGTCCTTTCTCAGGGGCAGCACTAAAGCATTTTATTAACACGGTATGCTGGTTTTTTTGATCACGGAAGCTTTTGATAGTTTCTTGCACCCTCTTTGGCATTCCTCTCTCAATACTGGTCCTTGGATCGAAGATAATAAATTTGGGTCGAAGATAATAAAATCCAAATATCCAAAATCGAATATTTTTTCTATTTGATCAGCAGGGGTTTCGGGCAAGCAGGCCATCCTAGGATATCTTCCTTCATGGAAAGGGTAGATAGCAGAGCTTTCATCTACTCGGATTTGATAAGCAAGCTTGAGATTATTTATATACTTTTGATAAAAAATTTCATTTAGACATTTGAGCATGCTGCTTTTGGCTTTAGAAGAAGAGGAAGCTATTTCAACAAATTTCTTTTCCGGAACAACAAGATTTGTAGCGGTCTAACAAAAGGAACAAATTTTTGAACAGGGGAGCTAGGAACCGTTAAGGTTTCATTTTTATAGAAATTTAGAAACTTATTTAGAAAAACTTGCTCATTCATGATTCTCTTTTTATAGTGTTATCAATTTCTATAATTTCAAGCAGGTATCTACGGATTCTGTTTAGAATTTCTATCTTTCTATCGTCATTTCTTCTTTCATTATTATCTCTTTGTATTTGAGCATAGGCTGTTTTGATATTATAGGAAAGTTTTATTATGAGTTTTTCAGAAACAAAGATAAGATAAGCACGTTGTAAGGCTTCAATTTCGATATTATATGTGTATTAATTTATTTTCCAACAGCAAGCAGTAGGGGAAGTGACCTTAGGGATAAGGGCAGTGAGTGTGCCACTAAGAGCACATACACATCCTCGCATACAAAGAATCCCCTAACAGCATTGGTGACATCTTTGCCAATGATGAACTGAAATTTCTGAAATATACAGCATTCAAGCCATCTGGACGCGAGACACTGTTAGCATCCATAAAAAAGGAAAAAAAAAAAAAAGAAGAAAAAAAGAAGAACTTGATGATTTCATTAGCCTCTAAAAAACTGGAAAGATCAGCATTGTATTCTGCTTTGCTGAAAAGCTTGAATATTGGGTATAATAACATTTAAGATGTAATCAACAGCTCCATCTACCAAATCACAAGTTAATTGTTGCTATGTACCAAATTACAAGTTAATTGTTGCTGAAAGGACTGATCATTGACCCTATTAACATCTTATGGATTACTGACTCAAGCGTTACTGCAATCTTTAATCTTGTGAAGGAACATCTTTTGCTTTTTAATTTAGAAAAAAACGTGTGTTACTGTCACCTTCCTTTAGCCACTAGGCGCCGGATCTTTGCTTCCAATATTTCTCCTCTTGAAGGAAAAGAAATTTGAGTTTTGTATCAGCTCTCTGATAGTCCTGAGTATTGGTGTTAGTAAGTTAATTTGAAATTGGATATCACATTGCAACACCTGGTCATTTTGAAGTTGGATACCATATTGCAGCACCTGGCCTTCTGCTTCTCTAATATTTTGAAAAAGATTCTTGAGGGCAATTTTAAGTCTCCTCAGTTTGTTCATTAAGGTTTTGATAGAAGATCCATGCATAGGTTGATTCCAATTATGCTTTACACTTTCAAGGATACCATAATGGTCAATGTTGACAAAAGCCATATCTTCTTACCAGACATCTAGCTCCTTCTCATTGTCACTGGATACTTAGGCATACACGATTCAAGTGAGGTACTTCTCCTTTTAGCTACTTGGGCTGCCCGATTTATGAAAGAAGGAAAAAATATGCTATATTTGAAGACATGCTCAGGAAGATTAGACAAAAGTTTGCTGGTTGGCAAGGAAAGTGGCTTTCTAGTGGTGGGCAATCCTATTGAAACATGTGCTTTCAGAGTATTGCTTTGTATTTGTTCATGTCGATTTCTCCTCTGATCTCTAATATTCGAGAAGTTGAATTATTTTTGGCTAAGTTCTTCTAGGGATCAAGTCCTGAAAAGAAAAAGTAATGGAAAAATATTTGTTTCCGATGACGGTGGCCTAGGGACCAGGGACTTTCAGGATGTTATCTGGGCATTCCACATGAAATTTTGTGGATATTTAGAGAAGGGACAACTCTTTGAGCTCGATTTTTGAAAGATAAGTACAACTGAACCGGTCCAACAGCTAAATGAAGAAAATTTTTGCACCAAATCCATGTATCAAGTGTGCTACTTAAAGGAAAGTTTTATGCCAAGGACCATATTCAGTTCTTGATAGGAAAAGAGCGTGTATCTTTTTGGTGGGATACTTGGCTGATCTTGATTCTGCTAGGTGAATTGGTGGTTGTAGATATGCGTGTTTCGAAGCTCCTAGTTAAAGATGTACGGTTACCTAGTGGTCAATGGGACATGCAGCTTATTCAGACACTTATCTCTTTAGATTTTGTGAGAAAGCTGGGTAATATTCAGGTTCTAAATGTGTTTGAACAAGATGTTATGATTTGACAACCATCTAACTCGGGAGTCTTCTTGGTGAAAATGACTTGGGAAGTTGTAAGGAAACAACATGATACTCATCCGTTCTTTGAAAAGATCTGGCATAATTTTGTTTCAATAAAGATTTCTATCTTTATGTGGAGGTTTCTTCATCAAATAGTCCTGGTGGATGAGGCGATTCAGCAGAAAGGTGTGAAAATCTGCTCCAGTTGTAATTGCTATTAGTAGGCCTCAGTTTGAATCTTTGCATCACCTGTGTTTGCAGGGAGACTTGGCAAAGAGTGTGGATCACTTTTGGAGCAACACCTTGGAATCGAGAAGTGTTTGGCAGACGGGTTGGTTGGTGGAAACAGCATAAATTTACCCCTCTGCAATTTTGTTTTGATATGCTCATTCTTTATGTGCTGTGCTGGGAAATCTGGAAAATGCATAACACGGTTAGATTTTATGGGGTTAAGTGTGATGTTCAGAAAATACTCTTTAACATTCACCAAACCTTGGCCAAGATTGCATCACCAGTGAGGAATGGCCCCTATCCCGCTAGAGCTGAAAGCAGCTTTATGTGGAATGGCCCCTATCCCGCTAGAACTCGTAGTAGTTGCTCATCGACCTCCCACCTGGCTTCCTCCTCAGAGGTGGCGGAGGAGGGAAGAAATCACGCCTTGAGTTTTCTAGTTAAGATGGCTGCCACCAAGGCCGTCAGCGGAGTGAACTCTTACTGGAGACGCCTTGGGGGAGGAAATGACCTCCTTCGGCTTGTAATCCTCTCGAGCCTTTGGGTTGATTTGGAACTTTATTTTTCGATTCCTTTTTCTTGTTCATTCCTTCCCTATCTCTTCTGGTTGCAGCTTGGAGGTCAGCATTATGAAACCTGGTCCAGCGATCCAAAGCCTGATTGAGGGTGGGGGCAGGATTCGAATAAAGGTCATAAGATAACCTCTGTTGCTAGAGCCCATCAACAAAGGAGTTCAGTGCCATGCTTTTAGGGAGTTTGTCGCACGCATTAACTTCACGGTTGAAGCGCTTTACGTAATCTCCCAAGGATTCACCCGGTTCCTACTGGAGAGCAAGGACATGGGCCATAGTTTTTAGCCTTCGCCGGGAGCGACTGAAACGAGCCAGAAACAGCTGTCGAGCTCTTGGAAGATGGAGATGGATGTTGGCCTCAGGCCCTGAAACCAAAACCTTGTTACCCCTGAAAGGGTGATGGGAAATGCTTTGCACCGCAGGGCTACAGAGGCCACCTGCATGTCCATATAAGACTTGAATATAGATAGGTGGTCGATTGGATCCAATGTCCCGTCGTATGGACTTATCTATGGGGTAGCACAGCGTCTCGGGACTACTTCTTCCAGAACTTCTTCCACAAATAGAGATCTCACCTCCACAATAATGTCTTGTCCTGCTCGGCCTCCGTTTACCTCTTGGAGGTAGGCTTCCATGTCAGCAAGGCGGCACTCTACGACTTTCCCAGCTCGGGGCTCCCCCCCCCCCCTCGTATATGACTGCCCACAGCTCGAGCCACAGTGTGACGGGAGGGAGGCGAGTAGGAGCCGATTTCACATTTGCGCTTGCCCCTGAGGTTACACTCGACTGGCCGATGGAGAGCTCAATCGTCGGGGGACGCTGACAGGTCCTTTGCTTGCATGTTCGTGCAACGGATGAGGTGGGGAGGTAGAGGGCAGTCCCTAGGCGCGCGCCTATTCGGAGATGATATACGAACATCACAGTCCTGGGGTCACTCCTCTGGCCCTGCGGTCTGGAGAGCTAGTCCCCCCTGGACGGGGGGCAGCAGTAGACGCGTGAGAATGAGCTATACACACAACTTGAACTCATCCATCTGGCCCTCAAGGAGATCAATTCGAGATGCTTCCGTAACTTCTGAGGTCTGTCCCGCAAAATCTCCAATAGGCAGGGTAGCTGGCCCTGCTTTGTCCCTGGGGTGGGTGGGTGATTATCCTCGTTGGTGGGAGTTGAGAAGTGTGGTCTCGGAGTTTTCGACCTATCTTCTGATTCTTCTGGAGGAAAATAGCTACTCGTGCGAGCTTCTGTTCTGTGTCTGTCTAACTAGATCTTGTGATCATCCTGGCTTAGCTCAGCAGGGAGCAATGATTAGGGGAAGGCTTTTTGCACAATTCCCACAATCGACGCCAAACTGTTGGTATCCCAAAGTGGCAGACACCTCGACTATGGTCCAATCAGGAATAGGTGGGTCCTCCTGCTGGGGTGGAGAAGGGGCTGAAAATTCTTCAATTGAATTGTAACTGACTACCTGGGGACTGATCATTGAGCGTTGAGCATTACCTTGGAATCGCATTGCCCCTTGTATTTATATGCGTTGGAGAAGATTAACTTTACCTAATCGGGCCTAAACACGGTTAATTAAGCGAAATCATGTGTTTAGTCGATAATCCGGGGCATTCAGGAGATAATCACATGGCTTGGGCTTTTTGGCCCATTTGGAGAAGCCTGCGGGCCTCTGTCAAGCTTGTGGAGATGAGCTAGCAAAGAAGCTCGGATATCTGTGTAGTTATGGAGGAGAAACGGACTGGAACAGAGTGTCGGCTGAGAAAAACGGCTAAGTCCCTAAAGTTGACCGTCCAGGGGTACAACATAGAGTTCTGGGCAGAAGTGCCCCTGCAAGGTACACTGCTCCTTCGGTACAAAGGAGATTCCAAGGAAGGAGTTTTGGTCAGCGTGTGCTCCTACGTGGCACTCTGGATTATGGAATATGGCCACGTCACGGTAATGGTGGACACGTGACTGGAGCCTTGGTGCTGACTAGGTGATGCCCAAAAACATCCTCATCAATTTCAATAAGAAACATGATTGTTATCTTGATGTCTTTTGGCCCAATTCTTAATTGCACAAGGTAGGAGGAGCCAGGGTTGGGGATTTTCAAAGCTTAGAAGATTTCCATATTTAGATTATTTAACAAGCTTCTACAATTCTTTTGAAAATTATTTTTTTAATCATTGAATGGGGATTTGTGCTGGCTGAAGATTTTCGATAATACATTTTTTTGTTTTGTAGAAGTCGTATACCTTGTTATTGTTGGGGACAACAACAGAACTAAGATGGATGAGACACAATAAACAGGAAGATGAAAATGCGCAACTTAAATTACATACAGTACACAAAATTTACGTGGCTCACACAATTTTTGTTACATCCATGCTATTGCTGCAGTTTATAGTTCCAACAAGAAGTGCCATTTAATGAGATAAGAATTATTGACTAACAAGCAAACTTATATCAGGGATCTCTCCTTCAACTCATTGTCTGGAAATTTGCCTGAGAGTTTTAAATCTCTCTCAAGCCTCACAAAATTGTAAGAATTCGGCATATCTAGTTTTTACATTTTTATTTTATTTTTTTCTTTTTTCTATCGGTGCTTAATGTCTTCGCAGGCATTTGCAGAACAATCAATTTACAGGAGCAGTAAATGTTCTTGCTGACCTTCCACTTAGTGATCTGTAAGTAGACAAATGTTATTGTCTTTGGATGATGGATATTGCAGCTATACTATAAACTACTTTTTCATAAGAAATCTATCCTTGAGTTTTGTCTTACTTGACTTGGTTTCCTTCTATTTATTTGTAACAATTGATCATCTTATCAGGGGATAACATTGCCTTATCCGAGGAAAACATTATCCAAGTAACCCAAAATTTCTAGTTCACTATAAACAGAACTTTATCTAATTAGCCCAAAGTTTTATCAAGCTGATGGTTAGGGGCCTGGTAGGAGGTATTGGCTGGTGGGAAGGGGGGATGGTGGTGGTGCGAGACGAGGGGCTGGTGAAGGAGGGGGTGTTGGTTGATTGTATGCGTATATATGTAACTGTGAGAGAGGAACTTATCTGATAGAGTATACTGTTTGGTCGACTATGTGTTTGTGTGTCTGTGAGAGGGGAAAATACCTAGTAGTACTGTCTGGTGGATTGTGTGTGTGTGTAATGGGTGGCGGATTTGGTCTTGTTAGTCTGATGGTGCATGGTGCGTCTGGTGGTGGGTGGTTGCTCTCGTTGTTTCGGTGACTGTGTTGGTGGATGAGGAGGGAGGGAGCTGTTCTTCCCAAATCAATCATTTAATCCCACCTTAAATGTTTTCTTTTTCAAAGCATGAGCTAATTTGTAATGGGCAAAAGGACATAATTACTTTTAAGAGTAGACATAGTGATCAAATAGACTTGTTATCTTACTGCATACTGCTCAGTCACAAAGGCTGCAAGGTTACACCGTTAGGAACAACTACACAGTATAGGTTAATTGTACCAAATCTATACAATTACACATGTAAATGTGAAAACTTGTCTTTAGCAACTAACTATTTTCTAAAGTTTTTAAAATATTCACAAATAACTGTAAACCTATTTAACCCATAAACAGAAGTTAATTAATTATTTTTGAGTTACTTTTATCTTGCATATCACGATTTAGGACTTGTATATTTAAGGCACTGGAATAAAAATCAAATTAGAAAAACAAACAACGATTGCACGATGAGACATAAAGAGTCATTTTATTTATTTATGTTGGCCCAAAGATCTACCCAACAGTAGATGAATTAGGTAGTTTAAAATTTTAAATGAATTAATTAACCATAATCGTTTTTATCTTGTTTTAAAGCAGAAACATTATAACCAATGCACACATAAAGAGTAAGGGATAGAGATATCGACACCAAATATTTTATAGTAGTTCGACAAGCTACTTTTGCCTATGTATACTCCCCTGAGCTCTCGTAAGGAATTCAATCTACTAAAACACACTGATTTTTTCCCAGGTAATAATTAAACCCACTTTGATCCTTTTCACTGGTAAGAATAAATCCCTTACAATCCCAATGATGTAAATTCCCTTTATACCTAATTACACTCTCACCTAGACCAATTACACTAAGGTCTGAACTACAATCTCACAATTACAAAAAAATATTCAGTGTCTTCTCACAAGAGCTTCTATCGATGCAAACAAATATAAACTCAATTGATAGCCCAATCTCGGTTATAAAAGTGTTTTCAGTATATATACCAATTTAAATCACATAAGAATATTAATTTGATTTTTTATCGGATGAGCATAAAATCAAGTAATACTAGATATCAGAAACCGTTTTTATCTTTTTGAAAGAATATTTTCAAAAAAGAGTTTCAAAGATTTCCAAAAATGATTTTTTGCAAATAACGGTAATGGTCGTTGTGTTGGGTTACGTAACGGTAATGGTTGCGGTGTCAGGTTATGTAACGGTAATGGTCGCGGTATAACAGTATCGGGAGTATGATAGAACAAATGTATACAAATAGGAAATGTAGCTGAATTGATGTAAGGAAATGGACTGAATTGTATTCACCAATATAATGAGATACAAATCAGCTTTGATTGAAAGGAAAACAATAAAGGAAATGAACAAATAGCCAGGGATTCGAGAACCTGATTTCTCCCAATTTCTATCTTAAATTTTCGGTCCCCCTTCCTTCTTCCTCTCTGCTATTTATAAGCCTAATAGCAACAACTTACAGCTGAACAACTAATAGCTAACAGCCTAACAACTAATAGCTAACAACCTATTATGTTATTCTAACAACTAACAACCTAACAACTCAACTTCCCAACTGAAAAATGGAAGCTTCTATGCCTTATTCCTTTGTCTCACATAAGTATGCTTGATTAATAGTCTATCAATACCTCCCCCTCGAGATCTCACCTTGTCCTCAAGGTGAAAAGCAGGAAATTGGATGTTCAAGAATTCAAACTCTTCCCACGATGCTTCAAAATCCGGAAGATCTTGCCACTGAATCAATACCTCCAACTTCCTGTGCACATTGTAGCGCAATCCGGCCACCGAAGCCGGTTGCACCTGCCACTCCAATTCCTCCATAAGGATCTCCGGAATAGGTTGCACACTGACATTAGAACCTACGGCTTTTTTCAACACCGAAACATGGAATACTGGATGAATAGAAGTAGTAGACGGCAGGGCCAACCGATATGCCACTGTGCCCACTTTAGACAGGACCTGATAAGGCCCAAAAAACTTAGGAGACAACTTCTCATTGGCTTTTCTTGCCAAGGATTTGTGACGATACGGCCGGAGCTTCATATAAACCCAGTCTCCTATTTCAAACTCGACTTCGCGGTGCTTCTTATCCGCATAATCCTTCATGCGTTTCTGAGAATGATGCAAATGGTATTTAAGTTCCTTTAAGATTTGATCTCGTGTTTGTAATTGAAAATCCACCTCAGATATTGGAGTAGATCCGATTTCAAAACGCAGCAATGGTGGTGGATCACGACCATAGAGGACGCGAAAGGGAGTGGTCTGAATGGATATGTGGAAAGAAGTATTGTACCAATACTCGGTCCATGGTAACCACTTAACCCATTGTTTGGGTTTGTCGCTCGCAAAACATCGTAAATAGGTCTCAATGCTTCGATTGACCACCTCGGTTTGCCCGTCTGTTTGCGGATGATAAGCGGTACTGTGTTTCAACGTTGTGCCTTGCCGACGGAACAACTCCGTCCAAAACTTGCTGAGGAAAACTCTACCACGATCAGAGACGATAGAACGGGGAACTCCATGCAAACGGATTACCTCCTTTACGAATATGGCTGCAACATCGGGAGCAGTGAAAGGATGTTTGAGTGGAATAAAATGAGCGTATTTCGAAAGACGGTCGACCACTACAAACAAACAATTGAACCCATCGGCCTTCGGCAATCCTTCCACAAAATCCATGGACAAATCTTCGAAAACTTGATCTGGAATAGGTAGCGGTTGTAGTAATCCGGCGGGACTGAGAGACACATTTTTATTTTGCTGACAAATGGAACATTCAGCCTCAAAACGCTGTACGTTTTTCCTCATTCCTCGCCAATAAACATCTCGGGATAAACGTTGAAATATTTTCAAAACCCCATAATGGCCTCCAATCTTGCCTCCATGATATTCATCCAATAATTGTGGAATGAGAGTGGGATCTGACGGAAACACCATTCGTCCTTTGTACAGCAGAATGCCCTGCCGGATACTATAGTTAGGAAACAAGTCCGACCCCTGTAGTAGCTGCTGCTTGATGGGTCCATAAATGCAATCGGAATCAATCTCGTTTTGCAGCATATCAACTTGTCACTGGGATGCAGTGATCTGTATCCTCCGATATCTGAAATGTGCTCTTGGTTGCGGTTTGCTATATTACAATTTCAGTCATACTCAAATAAAGGGCTACACGGATGCAAACTGGGCCGGATTACCCTTAGATAGGAAATCTACTACTAGGTATTGTGTGTTTGTTGGTGATAACTTTGTCTCTTGGAAGAATAAAAAGTAGACGTTAGTGGTGCGGTCAAGTGCAAAATTGGAATACAGGGCAATGGCCCATACCACTTGTGAGTTAACTTGGTTGAAACATTTGTTGGAAGAATTTGGATTTGAACACACTTCACTGATGAACCTGGTATGTGATAATCAAGTAACACTTCACATTGCATCCAACCCAATCTTTCAGGAGAGAACAAAACACATTGAAGTTGATTGTCACTTTATTCGAGAAAAATTGTTGCAGAAGCAGATTGAGACTAAATATGTAAATTCAGTTGATCAGTTACCTGATATGTTTACTAAACCATTGGGGGGTTCAAGGATAAAGTACATTTGTAACAAGTTAAGAGCATATAATATATATATTCCAGCTTAAGGGGGAGAGTTGAAGGGTATTTATGTCTTTTTCGTATTACTTAGGGTTTCTCGTACGGTTTAGGGTTTACTGTATGGTTTCCTAATTCTTATTATAAATAGTGGGAGAGACTAACACAACAGTTAAGCCATCTCATTCTTTTCCTATTCTTCTTTTACTTTAATAGGGCACAAACTTAAGATGTTTTCTCCTTGTGTAACCCTGAACTCGTAAACACTCAACTGTTAACATAAAAAAAAGTTGAAAAATCTATATGAATATTTTTAGGATGTAGCATTCTTTACATTGCAGAAGAATCAATCCGGCTGCTAAAGGTTTTGACTGAGAATCGTTGAATGATATGGCCTAGTCGGTCCCAAGGAAAATTAGTAGAAGTTTGTGATACAAAAAATGAATATGATGGTGTTTCGCCTGTTGAAGCTGGGAAACAGCTTAGTTTTGCCGAATAAACTATTTAACTCATCACGTGCATGACCTTTCCACATGGTCCAATGCAACAAAATAGCAAGCGAATGTAAGATACTTTTATAGCTAATCGTAAAGGCTTCTTGAATTATAAGAAACAAAGAGAGCTTTAACTGAAGTTGCATTATTTCAGAAATTAGTAGTGTTTCTTGAAGAGGCATACAGCCCTTACTTTAACATGGAAGATGGAAGATAAGTTCTTGAAGAGGCATATAACCCTTCTTTAGCATTGAAGATAAGAATCACAAAACTTAGGAGGCTAGTAATACTCTTTTGTAGAGGAACAAAAAACTAGACAATTATACTTGTATTATTACCTATTTTGGAAGTCATCCTACGTCATTGTCCTCCCTCCCTGTTATAATTTAAGCTGAAAAATTGCTCATACTTTGATGCTATTGATGCAGAGTTTGAATAACCTTTTCTTGTACTTGACCAATGTCTGTCAGGAATATTGCTAATAACCAATTTAGGGGCTGGCTTCCAAATAAGTTGGAGAACATTGACAACTTAGAGTGAGTATTTTAGCTTGCTTTTTCTGGCGGATGCACGTACTACCATCCTTTTTGATTACTGATCATATAGTACATTTTCATAAAGATATTTTTTTCCTTATCCCCTTTTTTGTGAAGGACTGGAGGTAATTCTTGGTCATCTGGACCAGCTCCTCCTGGACAAAAGCCCGTACCACGCTCTAGTAAGAACGCTGAACGGAACGGTAAAAAATCTGGTCTTGGTGGACCAGCCATTGCTGGAATAATTCTGGGTGTTCTGGTTGTACTTGGAATTGTTATTGCTCTCTTCTTGAGGACAAAATCCCCTCCAACACATTTTATTGAAGAGGACAGGCTTAGCCAGTGTAGACCCTTTACCCCACTTGCATCTCAGGAGCTATCTAATGATGTAAGCCCTGAAATGCGCAAGAACTTCAGAGGCGATTCATTCAAAGGTCTCTCTCTCTCTCTCTCTCTCTCTCTCTCTCTCTCTCTCTACATACACACACAAACAAAAATATAAAATATATATACCTGCAAGTTTCTGTGCCTAAAAGCATTTCCACACATAAAATAAGTATTTTTAATACTTAGAAATTTATACGAGTAATTTGATGAATTTGAAAATGCTGCCCATTAAACTAATTTAATCATATAGTTTGGATTTATTTTACTTTGATTTTAAATAATGACTATGAATGAAAAAGTGTTTGATTTGTTTTAATTTGAAATTAACATGATGCAATGAATTAAGCGGCAACTGTTCTAAACGATTAGGTGCTTAGATGTGATCAGGTGTAGTGGATGGATACTTCAAACCCAACAACCCTTCATCCTCCTTCCTCAAACCCTACTGCGGCATCCTTTTTGCCTTTTGAAGCAAAGTTTTTTGTGAGCCTTTTCTCTGCCCTGCAGCAGCTGAAAACTTGAAGCACCTGTCATCGCATAAGGGAGAGCCTGCCATTTTTCTTCCATTGAAGAGATCAACCAGCTAGTTGCCTCATTTCAACATTCATTGATTGGTAAATTTTATCACGGAAGACCAGCATTCGATGATATTCATAAATCATTTCATTCCATTTTGCCTTAAGGCAACATTTTAGATTGTTTTTTGGGATTCCAAACATGTTCTCGCCGAATTATATCCTAAAGCGAATTTTCAACATCTTGGGATCAAGAATCTTTGGTAGGTAAAAGGATTTCCTATTAACACCTTCAAATGGATACCCTATATTCAAGTGAATATGGAGTGGATTGATTCGGAGTTCCTTCCCATTCATCTCCACAACAAGTCAATTGTGTTCTCAATAGCTAGACAGTGGGCTAGCATATGAAATTGGCTGCTGCGACTACCAGATTATCCAAGCCCAGCTCTCCCCTAATCTGCGTAGAACTGGATCTTCAAAAGGATATTCCCGCTAGAGTTTGGATTGGCAAGGCTTCTCAGGTTTTTGGTAATCGATTGGAACTCTTCCCAAGTACTGCTCCCATTGCTACAGGCAGGGGCACTCCATTCAGATTTGTATTATTGAGAATTGCTACAGGCAGGGCAACTCTTTGGTGTTTGTGATGCATTGATTAAGTTGTCTGTGCAATAATTTTACTGGATTTGACTTAAACTTGATTTTCTAGTAAAATCGTATTGAAATCACATAATTCAATTGAATGTTATCAATGGTAACTTGGTCATTCTAAGAATTCAATGGAATATTGCATGGGGGTATTTTAGGTAGCTGAATGGTTTTTACAATGAATGTTTAGTGAAATTATCTCAATGTGAATGTTTCTCGGTGTTTTTTAGGAATTACCGAATGATACTTGAGGTCATTTTAGGTACTAAAAATTGTTAGAAGTGGAAGGTTACTGAGGGTTACTTTTGGTACTTAGTAATTAAACATAATGTTACTAAAATAATACTTATTGGAATGTTAGGGTATGTTTTGCTTTTTAAAAATTGTTCTATTGTTATTTTATTAACTGGACTGCGATGGGCAAAGACTCTTTCTACGGGGTTGGCACCAGGAGCCCCTAGAGTATATTTCCACCTGAGTTTTTTTTGGGTTGTTTTGGTATTATTTTAACGTATGATGGTTACCGTAAGCTTCACAATTTGTTGTTTGCTGAATGATGTTGTGCTGGTGCAGAACTTAAGCCATTGGACTCGCGCTCTTCATTTACTGGAAATACTTTGAAGACATCTACTTCTGTAGATCTTAAACCCCCAACTACGGATCTTCTTAAATCGTTCGACAATAAGGGATTTGTAAACCAATCAAATATCAAAAGGAGCACTTCAGATCACGTTACAAGCTATTCTTTGGTAGAACTGCAAAGTGCCACTTGTAACTTTGCAACTGGTCGCCTTCTCGGTGAGGGATCAATTGGAAGAGTTTATAAGGCTAAATGTGCTGAAGGCAAGGTATAGTCTGATGCCTTCCCTATTATTTGTTATACAGGTCGTCTATTATAATCTGAACTCTCTATGCTTCCCGTGAAATGACAATTAACACGGTGACACGATATACTATTTTTGTCATATTGTAGGAATATTTCTCCCTCCCAACAAAAAAAAAAAATGATTATAGAGTAAAACAGAGATGCATATGATAGCTTCCCTACCTTTATTTTATTACATCTTTTTCCTCTCAGTCTGAATTTGATCCTAGTTTGATATTTAAATGTCTATGGTATTCAAATGTCTTTTTCCTCTTCTAATTTCTAGTGTTTCTCTTCACCTGATTAGAGGATGTAAGATGACCTTTTTCACCAGTGTTTTCATCAATCATGTTTCATTTTTGTGATTGCTGTATTTTGCCCATATTTTCTTAGTATGGTAATACTTCTACTACATTTATTTATGTCAATAGTTCTGCTATATAATTTAGTAACTCATGGTCACTAGTGATCAGTGATTGGTCCTTATCCATCTTGCACGTAAGTACTTCAATTGAATTTGTATGATTTGTTTCGGTCAGGTTTTGGCAGTGAAGAAGGTAGATTCCTCACTTTTCCAAGGCAGACCAGGGGTCCATTTTGCAGAAATTGTATCAAATATCTCCAAGCTTCGTCATCCAAATATTACCGAAATTGTTGGTTACTGTTCAGAACAGGGTCAGAATATGTTAGTTTATGAGTATTTCAGAAACGGTTCACTTCACGAATTCTTACATCTGTCAGATGATTTCAGTAAACCACTAACTTGGAACACCAGGGTTAAAATTGCTCTCGGGACAGCTCGGGCTGTTGAGTAAGTACAATTTTATACTGCTTTTATTGGATTGATTCATCATTGTTTTGGGAGTTCAACTAGGAAGAATTACATCCATGCTAATTGAACTCAATGGCTTTCCATGATAATTTACATGCTAATTTTACTTAATAAATTCCCTAATCTTACTGTTTGAGTG